>CM052799.1:145142368-145159920 GCA_028533885.1 Nasua narica
GGGGGGGGTGAGCCTGGTGGTGGGTATCGAGAAGGGCACGTATTGCATGGAGCATTGGGTGTGGTGCATGAACAATCAATCTTGTAACACTGAACAATTAAAATAAACATATTTGGGGAGAAAAAAAAAGAAAATAAATATTCCAAAATTAAAAAAAAATATGTTCTGAATGATTAAGATAGAAATATCTTTGGATATAAGATCATTCTTTATATGGACACAAAGCTTTCTTTAGGGTTACTAGATAAGCTCCAGAAATATTTTTTTTCTTGATTCACTTAGCTCCAGAAAAGTTCAGTTTTGTTTTACAATGTACCTACAACGCCTGTAACAATTACTGGCATGTAGCAACATGTGCTTAATAAATATTTGCTAATCACTGAACGAACAACATGGTAGCCAATGTTTCTTAGGTAAGAGCAATTACCTCTGACCTGGTACAAAGTTGAAGTTGAAATATTGCTTTGGATGGAGAGATTTTATGCAGCTAGACCTATTGATCTCACCCTATACTATGACCCTATAGCTAGGTATTCAAATACCCCTATCAGTCTTTCTTTATAGGAAATCTTTGGAAGCTTCTGTTTTCTGACCCATAGAAAAGATGAAGATGATGAAGTTGTGGTTTGCTTAGCACTAAAGCTGTTACATGGCCAGTGTTCTGCAACCAAGCTGAGCTGTGGGGTTGTCTGTGGGGCCACCTACCTTCCTCTTAGAGAACAGAGTAAAATTATTCTCTGCATAGACCAAAGAGGTTGCAAAAGGGTAAATTCTTCCTAGATGGCAAAGGGGAAACCACCTGTGCATGCTGTCCTTGATCTTAGAGTCAGAACTGAACTTTGGGAGTAGGTGGAATTTGACACTTGAGTGAAGTTTCTTTGTTGTATGTGCACCCCCTATGATGCCCTGCAGAGGTTCATAGACTTGATCCATCACGGATCTTGTATCATTCTTGACTGACCAGAATCCAAAGTAGGGTGCAAACTTTTCTTTACCCTTAACCTTAAATATATGATTCTTAATTTTCTTACTTTTGTACAAAATTCTCACTGGTTCTAGAAGTCCTCTCTCCTTTTGATTTCTTTCCTCTTGTCTACTCTTTCCCTGGTTAAGCCTGTAGCAGTGCCCTGTGCTCCTGCTGGCAGCCCCTACTTAATTGATTCTTGCATTTCCCAGAATGGAGACTAATACTACGAGACGAATAAACACTTCATCTCACCAATATCCATCAGCTCTCACAGAAAAATTTCTAAGAGTTATTGAGTTTAAAATCACCCTCACCACCTGGGCTGAGGCTAGGGTGGCACAAAAGGCTCAACCAGGCAGAGACCTGTGATTACCCTCTCCTTACCTCTTGGGTAGATGGACCGAGATTCTCCTCATGCTCTAATAGTAGTTTGTCATTGCCACTTGGTGTCACTTCTGAATCCATCAAATCTTCGAGGTCACTCTAGTCTCACATGCTGTGGAAAGTGAAAGATAATTTCCTCTCTCATCTCTTAAATCTGATTCTCAGAGAGAAAGTTATTCTTTAAATCTCACTCCTAATGCAGAGTTGACCCAGCAACATATTAACTGGCCACAACAATTTAACAGGGATTTATTCCTGATAGTAAACAACCCGTTGTCAGGACAGGAATGGGACCCTGGATGGATCAGTGTTGTGGGGGCTCTCATGAGCACACAGGAAAGAGTGTCACATGGCAGACCTCTGGGAGCCACCAGCATGACTCTGTCAGTTTCTGTTTCTTTGAGAAGCAGAGGAGATTAACTGCCTGAGAGCATCACCATTATTCCTAAGTGAGTTATTGTGAGGATCTATGTGGTAGGCTGTTTGCAGGAAAGAACCAGGATGTCAGAGCAAATGTTTCAGAAATGAGGTTTCCAGAAACTGAACTCCTAGGAGTTTACTGCCTTTCTCAGAAAAGGAAATTATGCAAATATGGGCTGTTTATTCAGATATTCAATTTAAATTAAGCTTTCTTTGGTGATACTATGCAAGTTCCAGGGATACTATACATCATTTTGTCTTTAAAAACATAGACAAACATGTATACGTGTGGGGGACGCTGCTGGTTTCTGTTAGCTTTCATTCTTTCTTTCCTCCTTCCTGAGATAATCTTTTGAAAAATTATTTCTAGATATTTACCTCTTCCTCGACCAGCTCAGTACCTCTGGAAAAGCTGATCACACCTCCAGCTTCTGTAGTGGACACATTGGATTTACGATAATCCTAGTGACTCTTTGAGTTAAGGGCTCCTGAACCAATTTTGGCCAACGAGATATGAGGGCAACTTTTCTAGGAGGATCTCGAATGAGTTTCCCTCGCTTCTAAGACAATTCCACCATTGAAAATAGTATCTCAAAACACTGTCATGTCTGGATATGTTTTCCAAAATCCTTATTGCCATACTGTTCTGTGTCTACAGTAGAGCCAATATTGGGCACAGCTGAAGTGAGAAGCGGAAGGAACCTGGGCTCCTCATGTTATCATTGATCTGCTGCATCGACCAGTCCCAGAATCTCCCCACCTCTGGACATCCTGTTATGTGACATAATAAATGCTTTCATGGCAGAGTTAGTCTGGGACAGGGTTTTAATTCCTTATGGCTAAGAGAATCCTAGCTGAATTGATATCTTAATGTATAATTGATTGTGATATTAGTTAAACTAATGTCAGTATATTTATTTTTTAAAGGTGAACAAAGGAAATGATGTACTTATCCAATTCTCTATAGGACCAAAAAGAATGGGGTGCGGGTGGGGTGGGGAGATCAGGGGTCAGAATGAAAAAAGGATTTAGATATTTGGTGTGGAATTTTCACGTGAATATTTGGGACACCTTTTCAAATTCCAACTGTAATGGAAGTCTTTAAGATCCAAACATTTGGATTTTCTTTTCTCCTTGGTTATTTATGCAAGAAAATAAGAAATGCTTCGCTTTCACCGACTTTTTCATACTTTCTTTTCTCTTTAACAGAACTGTGCTTTGCAAAATAAATACTTGTTCCTTGAATACTGATGAAGATATGGGAAAATACATCAGCAGTATATGGTGCTCTGAGTTTGATTGAAATTGACAGAGAGAACATGTGGTCTGTAACTTCCTGTCCTAAGCCAAAGAGCATCTTTTTTTTTTTTTTTTTTTGCCAAAGAGCATCTTTATATTTTATCCTGTTGCTCATAAGGCATAGAACATTTAAGGCCCTGATTACTCTTTTCCCTGCCTCACAGACATGTCTGGCTTCTTTGACTCTTACTGCGCTCACGTTGCACCTTCTTTTACTCTCATGTCCACTCTTCTATAAAATCTTCCTCCTCTCAGCTACTTTCAAATGGGTTAGCTGTCTTATGTTATCTGTGAAGTCAAGTAACTGTTTTTTAAAAATAGCAATTGAGTGGGGGCACCTGGGTGGCTCAGTTGGTTAAGGAACTGCCTTCGGCTCAGGTCGTGGTCCCGGAGTCCCAGGATGGAGTCCCGGGATCGAGTCCCACATCGGGCTCCCAGCTCCATGGGGAGTCCATTTTTCACTCTGACCTTCTCCCTTCTCATGCTCTCTCTCACTCTCTCTCTTTCCTAATAAATAAAATCTTAAAAAAAAAATAGCAATTGAGTGTTTATGTTTAAATATGACTATAAAATAGTCAAAATTTTATTACAAAGAGAAGTATCTTCATGAAAGTTCTGTGATATATGTAAACATTTTAAAAGGATTATAAATTATGCCTAATATTTCTCAAAATAGTGTATATATATATCATAGATGCTGTTTCATCTAATTTTATAGAAAACAGATAAGATACCAAATTTTGAGATGAACATTTTCAAAGGATAGTCAATATCTTTAATCAGATTATGATCAAGTACACTTTTAATTGTTATTCCTTAATAATTGGTGGAAAATAATTATGAAAATTTTTTTATTTTTTTCAATGGTTGTTTTTATTTGGGATGCTAATAGAAGTTTAAGGGTGGTAGAATATCCAGATTCTTTTTCAAGTTTTGATTTACTCATGCTTTATGATATTTTTTCTCCATTTCATGTATTTGTCTTCTGAATAATCACTTTTTAAAAATATGTCGCTTTAAATTCTGTCATGTTTTAACTTCTAGACAAAGTTCTACTCTCAGAAAAATATTTTATTACGTGCAGGATGTTTAAAGAAATTAAGAACAAAGCTGGAACAACATGGTTCCTTAAAAAATCTTATTTTTTCAAACTCAAATGTACTTCAGCATTGAAGAATTTGTAGTTTCAGTGTGAATTAAAAAAAAAAAAAGCCCTCATATTGTTTGAATGGGCTCACAATGAGCTGCTTCATATTTATGGTTTCATGTTTTTCTTCTCCCCCTCTCTTTTTTTTTTAAATGCTTAAATCAGACTTCCTGGAAATTCATCCTACTCCCTATTAAAATGAGTTCTATAGTTAAGCAAATCGGGAAAATGCCACATCCTATTCCCTCTTGATATAATAATGCACATTGGCATAGGAAGGAGTCAGAGAATCCCAGTAGTAAAGACATTTTAGCCATGCAGCCTTTAATCACAAGGCCATTTCTTCCTGTCGCAGCTGTGAACATTCCACGGAGCTATATCATTTGACACACTTTGGGAGACAACATTGTATGTAAATCTTCCCATCGGTCTAAAGGGCCACTGGAACTTTTCTGGTTGAAAAAAAAAAAAAAATCCAAAAACGAAAACAACACATAATTTGTGTAGCCACTAAATTGCCTTAATTTTTTTTTTTTTAACGTTTTAATTGGGAATTGCTGTCTCACGTTGTCATGGGAATCCTTGTTGACAGACCAGTGCCTGATTCCACCGTTGACAGCTTAGCCCTGGAAAGCCTGAATTGGACTGGTTATGGCGTTCTTTCAACAACGTTCTTAATACGTTAATTGCATTTCCTGTCACTAACTTCATTATGTGGGAAAGAGTGAGGTTGATATTTTCTTTTCACCTGTATTAATTTTTGCTGGATGTTTTACGTGTGAGAGTGGAGAATTGGCCAAATGATTAGTATACATTGAAGAGTAATGATTACTTCAAAAAGGCCAAGGGAATTTTTTCCTCATGACAGAGGTCACTTTTAATTTTTTTTCCTCACATTGTTACACACAAAAGTTTCTAAGCTAAGAGGAAACAAAGAACACAGTGCCACACGCTGACCTTCCTATAGCCTTGAGATTCTGAAGATGTGCCCTGTGTTCACACGGGCTGTCATTGCATGATCTATGACTTGATAAAGAAAGAGTCTGTATTCTCTGACCCCAATTCCTTCAAGCCTGGAACAACGCTTCACATTAGAAACTTTAAATTGACCTATCAAGTTGCCATTAACTTCTCCCATATAAATAGAAAATGTTAGTCAATTTATTTAAAAGAAAATATTCAGCGTTCAGCTTTCTTTTCTCATTCAAAATGTGAATTCAACTTGTTCCTTTATGCTTTTCATACTTCTTTAATACTATGTATTCTTTAAGAAAATTTTTCTAAGGTTCAGCTTCGATAAGGGTTACTATTAATGAGGTTTTTTAAAATTAAAGCCATAGTGTGACTGAAATCAGAGAAATTTCATAAAAGCAGATAACTAAAGTAGCACTTTCTTTTAGGGTCATGGTGTCTGATTTGTAGGGGTGTTTTGAAATAAACATAGTCAAAATATAAGGTGTGTCCCAGAGATGTTTTTTGTTGTAGGTTTTTCACATTTTATCCTTAAATTTAAAGGCGTGCTAAAAAGGGAAGCAATTGAATTTAAAGAGAGAATTTAATGTTATCAATTGGGCTCTTTGCAGTTTGGGAAATATGATCATCATTTACTCATCCACGAACCCCTTGATTCACTGACTTGCTGAACATTTATGGGGCACCTGACTTTCTCATCCATGGATAGATATGCTGCCTGTCTTAAGACTTCAGCTTTTCATGGTTCTGGGAATGTGGAATTATGTCATGCCCTGTTTTTCTCTTGGGCTGTAAAAGCCTTCCCTTCTATTTTTTGCCTATTTAAACCCTATATGTGATCCAGAGCAGTTCCAATTCCATTATATTACACTTATATATAGTCTCTTATGTATATATTATATATAGTCATACCATTTATCTGTAAAATATTTGTCTTCCTGATAGCATGATTATATTGTAAAATCACAGAGGCCAGGAGTCCCTGTTCTTTAGTATCCTGTGGCCTGTGAAAGATACTGAAGAACACAGCACATGCCCAATGAATAGGTGTTTACCAATGCAATGACTTTTTAAATTTGTTTGGGGGATACAATTCATTTTAAGGAAATGGGCTATGGTATCAGACTATCTAGACTAAAATCTCAGCTCTAACATTTATTAGATGTACTTTTGGGTAAATTGCTTAAATAAATGTCCCTCTCCCCCATCTATTAAATGAGGATAATAATAGGACCCTCCCTCCCACACCATATAGGTTTGTTGTGAGAATTGAGTCACAGTGCATATAAAGTGGATAGCCAATGGTGCCAAGAACTTGATAAAAACTCAATGAATATTAGTTATATTATTACTAACGCAACTGAAACAATACTCTTCTTTCCATCTTAAATGCAACTTCTGGAAAGAACACTAGTAGACAAGACTCAGAAGTGGGGGCTGGGTAGATTAGGTGAGAGCAGGAAATGGGAATTCTATAATCCTGATAAATCTCTCGCATGTCTAATTGTCTTGACATCTATTTCTTAGAGGACTCAAACTAACACAGCTACCTAATTGGTCATTTCAAAAACATACTGTCACTTCCACTTACATATCACATATATATAGATTCTTATCTTCTGCTTAGTTCCATTATTTTGATTCAGAACATTCTGCTCTTTATGTTTCAATACCGTTGTCAGCCATTATGTAATAGGAGACCTCAGTCAAATTCCCCTTTATGGGACTAAAGAAGCTATAATTAACATTAATAAACTGAAGACCCATAAAAAAGTGAGACTTTTTCCCCCCATGGGAAACAAATGGATTAAGAATCATTAAGTCATCCCCCCCCCAAAAAGAATAATTTAGTCACACCAAGATTTTATGCCCCTTCCTTTGTTATTCAACAAGAGGACGTGTGATGCTTGCAAAACTCCTGCGATAAGATCCTCATCGTCCAGAAATTCTGCTTATTTACAGTTTAATGTTCTACTAGAGAATGTGGAGAAGCTGTTGTTCACTGAGCTTAGGAGGTTGTGTTTGGGGTCGCATGAAACCCACCTCGAATGTGGTAAGCGTAGTGGCTGGGTACCATCCAAGGATCATGACCTCTGCCACTGGAGGTAAGAAAAGTGGCAGATAACCACTTCTCCTGGAAGCATCTGCTGTTCATGCATCAGAGCTTGTCTTGGGGGTGCATCATTTGTTCAAGCAAGCTTATCAATCTCGGGATCTGGATTTCCGATATTTGAAGTAAAGCCCATCTTCTGCTAAGGGCTGGAAGCAATATGAATGTTATTTGAATGTCTTGGGTAGGGAACAAAGGGATGAGAAAGAAATCCTTTGGGTTTTGTTTCTGAGTAGCTTGAAACTTTTCTTTGGTGACATTTAAAAAGTCACAGCAAATGCCTCGCCCAAACAGGGGAGTTGCTATTCACTTTCACAAGATTCTAAAACACTTTGATCTGTTTCATTTTTCACTGAATGAGCCCCTCACCTCCTTCAGCCACTAAACATAACCCATGAACACAAGCACAACGTGCTAGGAAATTAGTATTTGAGAGGAAGGGTTTGTGATGATCCCTGCATAGATAATATCGCTGTGCTGCTTTAAAAATCAGCCGAACTGTGGAAAGAACCAAAATGCCCTTCGACAGAAGAGTGGATAAGGAAGATGTGGTACATCTATACAATGGAATATTATGCCTCCATCAGAAGGGATGAATATCCAACTTTTGTATCAACATGGACGGGATTAGAAGAGATTATGAGGAGTGAAATAAGTCAAGCGGAGAGAGTCAATTATCTTATGGTCTCACTTACGTGTGGAGTATAAAGAAAATCATGGAGGGCATTGTGAGAAGGAAGGGAAGGGTGATTGGGGGGAAATCGGAGGGGGCGATGAACCAGGAGAGACTGTGGACTCTGAGCAACAAACTGAGTGGTTTGGAGGGGAGAGGGGTGGGGGGTTGGGCGAGCATGGTGGTGAGTATTGAGAAGGGCACGTATTGCATGGAGCACTGGGTGTGGTGCATGAACAATCATTCTTGTAACACTGAAAAAATAAAATAAACATGTTTGGGGGAAAAAATAAAAAAAATAAAAACGATTCTGAACATGGGGAAAAAAAATCAGAAAATTAGGTGAGTTCTCTCAAGTGGCTTTGGTATATGTGCTGCCCAAGTGAGTACTCTCTCAAGTGGCTTTGGAAAGTTTGTTTACTCTCTCCCTTCTGAAGCATCAACTTTACTAATCCATGAGCCATCCCCAGAAGAGGTAGGTTGAGGGCAAATGACTTATCCACTTCGACAATTCTATGAAAAATATGCAATCCACATTCTTTGACGATTTGACAGTGGAGGAATCTAGAAAGGGGCTGTGTTATTTTTTATTTTATTTTTTTAAGATTTTATTTATTTATTTGACAGAGAGATCACAAGTAGGCAGAGAGGCAGGCAGAGAAAGAGGGGGAAGCAGGCTCCCCACCAAGAAGAGAGCCCAATGTGGGGCTTGATCCCAGGACCCTGAGATCATGACCTGAGCTGAAGGCAGAGGCTTTAACTCACTGAGCCACCCAGGTGCCCCTATTTTTTAAAAATTGGTTGCCAATAACTGATAGTAATAATGTACTTTAAACCTTCCTTTAAATAATGAGCTGTTGTTTTCTTAACATCAAGCCCGAATGAGGAGAAATAAGAGTAAAATAAAATAATATTCTCACAATCTTGGTTCTGTGTGCCCGAGATACGAAATGCTTATATTGTGGTCTGTGTTGCTCGTCTCTTCTCATCATACTTCAAGATTCCTTTGACTACCTATAAAAAAATGATGCTTTAAGGACCAAATTCTCTCAATTTCCATAGGTTTTTCAAAAAACCACTACAATACCAATAGGAGATGTGGGCACTTAATTTTAAGAGAAAGGCAGATTAATTTGTTGTAAAATGCTTCGCATGAAGAAGATGCTCACTAAGTATTTTTCAGTTGTCCAATGTGTCTAACCTTAAAAGAAAACACAAATTATGAAGGCATAGAACAGCTCTTAACAATTCCCACGATCGCATCTCGATGTTTTCATTGTGTAATACTTTCATTTTGCAATAATAATATCCTAGCTAGCATTTGTACACGTTTTCATGTGAATTTTTGCAGATGGTAAAGTGAGGTAATGGTAGAACATTCAAGAAGGAAGGGAAAACTTCGATAATCTAGGTTTTAAGTATGGCCCCAATTAATAATCAGCATAAACGTCATCTGGGAAACTTGTTAGAGGTGAAGATTCACAGGCCTCACACCAGACCCACAGAATCTGAGATTTTAGGAAGTGAGGCCAAAAACTAACATGTTAGCAAGTTGTCTGGGTGATTCTGAGACACAGGATTTGAGAACCGCTGATCATAGCCAATCCTTTGATCATTATGAGATTGAGACAGAGACTGGCTGAGCCCTCTTATTCCATGCTCTCTCCTAAGTCTCATATCACACATGGCTTCCAGTCCTTTCTACATGCCGCTGACTTCTCAGTTGGTATGTCTGGACTTTTCCCCTGAGACCCAATCAAGTGCCTACCTAGGTGTTTCACGAGGACTTCGTATTTACAGGCACAAAACCCTTCCATTTTCCTCCATGTCACACATCTCAGCAAACGTGCATGCTTTTGCCCAGCTGTTCAAACCAGAAGCCCAGGAATGTTCTTTCACACTTCTTTCTCCCTCACCCTCCTTTATGTAATTCATCAAAATGTCAGTTCTACTTCTGAAACAGCTCAAAGCAATTCTCTCTCCATCTCCATTGCTACAGGCACAGTGCAAACTGTCATCGTTTTCCCTCCCCTCCTTGTCCCCTGTTCTTCTTTTGACCCTTCCAGTGCTTTCTGTAGGAGGGAGTCACCGCAATCCTTAAGATCTGGTCATGTCAGTTCTGTCTAATAGTTTTCCACTTTACTAACGAAGTCCCAAACCTTCAAGTTGCTTACAGAGCGGCCCAGAACTAATGTCCCTGCCAAGCGTCTCCCAGCACCTTCTTTTTAATTCTTAATGTGGCAGACTCTGTCTAGTGCTTTGAGAAATACCATTCTTTCTGCCTTGAAAACATGTCCCCCCCAACTTCCTACTCAACTCTTCTCACCTTCCAATGTCAGATGAAATCTCTGGTCCTCAATGCCGGTTGCAAATTATAGTCATTTTGGTGAGATTTTAATAGATAATGCTACCTACCTCTCATTCTTAGAGTCTATCCCTTTGATCTGGTGGAGGGCCAGGCACTCATAGGTTCTAAAGCTTCACCAGGTGATTTCAGTGTGCAAAATGAAGAACTAGTGGTTTAAACATCACTTTTTCAGAGAGGCCTTCTCTGACTCCCAGTCTCCTTTAGAATTCCTGACTGTTTTTGGTTAAGTATTTACTGCACATAATATGATTTTATTTGACATTTACCAGCCCTGCTAGATTGTAAGATTCACGAGGGCAGAGATCCTATGTCTTTTGTTCCCTTCTATCTCCAGCACTGAACAGTGTCTGGCGTAAAGTTGGTGTTCCATAAATGATTGTTGAATACAGTAATTTATGAGGTTTTCAAGCTGGCTCGTGGCAGAACCCAGGAAAATCAAGCCTTCATGACTTCTGCATCTATAATGTTAGAATGCAAAGAATCCAGTGCTTTTTTAAATCTCTGAGGCTCCCAGTTCTCCCCTTTTTGCCCAGCCTCTTCTGGTGGTAGATGATAGGGGCTGTTAGCCCAGTACTGCTCCTCTTCATAGCAGCCCCACAACCAAATGGCTACATTTTGCTTCATTTCTGAGCTCTAAATTCCAGATTGGTTCTAATGTCTCCTGAGGATATCCTGGACTCTCTTAAAGAAGTACTACTGAATTTGTGTGATAGTTACATATACTTTCACATGAATTTTGGTTCAAATCTTGTGATGTGGAGAGCTTTTAGGAAATAGTAGCTCTTTGGTCAAAAGCTGGTATGGATGATTTAGGAGTTCATGATCACATATGTGCTATTTTCCTCTTTAATGTACCACCTTATATTCTATTATATTTCATGACTATGTAGCTGCAACAAAAAGTAAAAGAAATTCGGTCAGTCGCCTCTCCACTGGAAAGGACAAATTCATAACTTTTTGAATAATGGCCTCCCTTCGCCCTGCAAATAACATACCCAGTTGGTAAGGGTTGGTTGGCAGATAAGCACTAATTGTGGATATTAATTATTTTTCAAGAAGTCATGGTGGTGCTTCTATTTTTCTGAAAAAGGAATCTAGGTTCAGTGGCTAGCTTGAGCTATCTTGTCAGCGGCGACTATGAAGATGTCCCGACATCGCATTATTTATTTTTCTATTTGGGTTGCTGTTCTTAAGTTAGATCCACAAATTTTCCAGGGTAGTCCTGACTTAAGATCCTACCTTCCGAGTGCCTTAAAAACATCAAAATGCCCCAGGGATCTTCACAATTTGGCAATAAAGAGGAATGACTCAAGTCAAAGGTTGAAGAGAAATAGAACATTCACAAAACCATATACAGGAATCCTGCGTGCTTTCCTAATCATACTCTCTGCGAACACCTCCTTTATATTAAATGCTAGAGCAATTGTTGCATTTGCCTGAGCTAGGCAAAGCTGAGTCACAGATTCCAGGTGATAAGAATGGTAAATACTGCCAAGTGTAATTGAAAGCAGCTACTTGCCTACATTGCTAGCATACTTTGAAGTGCGTTCAAAAGGAAATTATATTTCATTTTAATGTCAAAATGAAAGTAAAATTCAAGAAAACGTGTGCTTTCAAGGCGCCAAGTAAAAGGAATATCCCATTAAAAAGAATAACCAGTAATCACAAGTGATATTGTGCACATTGTAGAAGCAAGATAAATTTTATTGCTTGCACTGGGAATTTGATATGCCTTTATACACTCAAAGGAAAATTGATTTATTTTCTAACTTACAGGTAGAAAAAGGGAGACTTTATTAATTTATTTTTTGGGGGGGAGATTCAAAGAAAGTTTTCTTACTTTTAAGGAATGATCTTTTAAATAAACATGTTCTAAAATTACATTTTAATGAGAGTTTGTGGGCAGAACAAGGCAAGTAGAAAGACTCCACAGAGCAGTGATGGCTAGGCGGGTATAAAGATGTTTGGCATGAAGACATTAGGATTCTAAACACAGAGAAATTATGTGAATTCATTGCCTCATTGTTATGTACAAATGTTACAATAGCAAGTTTATTTTTCCCAAATAATAACTTTTGAACATCAGAAGCACATGTATCCTTAAAAAGTGCATAACCCAAGCAAAAAATCACAGACTTGCCAGTATTTTTAGAGAAAAAAAATAAAAAAAAAAAACCAGAATAAAGTTTTTATAGTAAGTCTAATGAAACATCATCAATCCTACTAGTGGTGAAATAACTAAAATTATAACCTACTTTTAAGTTGTTGATTTATTGAGTTTTGCATTTCATATCATTTTATTTTTTCAGGAAAGAGTAGCCATAGTGATGCAATTTTATATTATCATATGATCTTAAATATTCAAGATGTGGAAAACAGTTTTTCATAATATGCCTCAAATTTTGTCATGAAACATATAAATAAGAAATAACATGTGATAACTTTCCAGGTTGGCTCCTGTTCTGCATTAGAGTAGCTAACTTTTTTCAGTTTGGAAGTGAGTCTTCTAACTAGAGGACTTGGTTATCAGCTCTAGGAAGTGGCCATAGAGCTGGGATTTTTAGACGTTGGTGTCTAGAGTTACTTACTCAGGACCGAGTGCTGTAGTAAGTGTTGGAGTGCACAGAAAGCTCCAGACAATAGTCCATCCTACAGAGAGGAGTCCATCCTTCATCTAGTGAAGAAGGCAGTCGGAAACACAATTAACCACACACTTAAGTCAAGTGGTGGGTACTAGGGTTGAGTAATAAGGAAAGAAATTTGGGGGCAAATAAGCAAATAAGGTTAATTCTGACTGAGAGAAGTTGTTGAGTCTCTGGCATCCGACTAAAAAATTAATCGTTTTATTCCCATGTTGTGTAGTAGTATACCTTGCACACAGCAGGTGCTCAGTTGTTGGACTAAATTATATGAGTACAGACACTTAAGCCATCATTCAGTGCGATGGAGAAGGCCTCTTTCATTGTTTTCAAGATAGATGCCTGGGTAGCTTTGGTTTCACTCAGGGGATTGAATCTTAAAACAGCAATTAAGTTTAAGCAGTCAACAAGGTAATTTGCTTTTAAGCTTACAATCTTTTTAAAGAATTTTTTACCAAATATTTTCCATCAACAGACTGCAGATCTTGAAATGACATTATCTGGGAAGAACTGGAAAAACATGTGCCTCAAAATATCTTCTTCCTTTTCTTACTTAAAATTCTACAACGGAAGGTTAATTTCTTTGTTAAACTCTGAACTCCTTTTGAATGCAAATATCCCGGGAAAGGGTCACACATAATGCAGTTACAACCTCTGAATATGAGTCAATAGGCTCAATAGGCTCCTTTTCAGACTATGGATTTTTTTTTTTTTTTGACAAAGTCAGTAATGTATGTCCAGGGAAGTTGCAAATGTTCCTGGAAGGTAGGGGCACCAGATACAGTGTGAGACATTGATAGGCAGACCCAGAAGAGGGGAGCAGGGTTTTGGAGAAGGCATGTTTGCCAAACCTCACCTGTCCTAACTTTCAGGTTGTGTCACATGTTATGATTGTTTGATAAATCTAGTCACTGCATTCTGCAACCTAAATTCTTCTAATTACTTTCATTGGGATTTAATTTAATGTAGTTGAAATTGAAATGACTGAAACTGAAAACAATAGGACCTTCTTAAGGTTGTGAGGCGGGTCAGGATCCCAGGGCAGATCCCAGAGGCTGCCTCCAGAGAAGAGTGATGCTGGTTAATGACAATATGCTGGGTCAGATATTCATAGTCACATGGCTGGGAGGGTCGGGGTCCCACACCATACGTATGGAATAAGGTGATGCCCCAAAGGCACAAATGTATAAATTACTTAAGATAGCCCACTCTTCCTATTTTTATCCCTTCTTATTATTGACGCTAATTCATATTATATAGTATATGTCATATATTTGATATTGAGAATAAATAATATAATTTATATAAAGAGCTAGCATTTATGAAACAGCTACCTGTGTGAGGCCCGGTGGCAATGCCTGTCATGCGGTGCCCTAGTCAATTCTCAGCACTGAGGCTCAACTCAAGTGACCTACCTAGATTCACACATAAAGTGAACAGAAAGCAGAAGCTGGATTTCAAAGCAGGACAGTCACAGTCTGATGCATTCGCTACTACCACTCTCAGAAAGGGATAGGAAGAAAGACAATCGGGGCCCGATTCTGCCTCCCCTCCATTGCACCTTTGTGTGGGCCACCTACTCTCAGCTGGCCTTCTGAGTGGGGCGACCACCAGACGCCAGCACATCATCTCTTCAAGATCAGACATTCCACATTTTCATTTACCTAGGGATTTATTAGAGGTGGTTATGGGGTGGGCGTTATCCCAGAGGGAACTTTATCCCTTACTTCATGATAAGCACATTTGGCAAATGAGAAGAATGCGCCATTTGCTCTCTTGCCCATGTGGAGCTCAATGTTCCTGGCCTGTGGGTCTTCCAGAGCCTGCTTTCTGTGCTGAGCCCCTTGGCTGTTAACCACGGGGCATGCCTTTGCCATTTAAGGACGGGGCCTCCGGCTGCACGGGTTAACTGGGATTACCAACCACTGTAATGTTGGTGTCTTGATCCTCAGCAGCTCGGCTTTGAAGCTGAAGGGCAGGGCACAAGCATACTTGCGTGTCTTAATTTGGTAATAATAGCATGCTTTTCTGATGACAAGGCATGCCGTGAATATCCAAGTTTATACTATGCATACTGTTGATATTTGATACAATATTAAGTTAAACCGTGGCTTGTCCATTTGTCTGAATTTTGTCACTTCACCTCCAAACACTCGTAGTGAGTAGAATTGGGATGAGGTGGAAATTAATTAAGAATTGGACCTTTTACTTTTCTAGCTTGAGTCATACTTTTGTGGTCTTCTTAGAAATTTTTGGATGAGTTTGCTTATCTTTGCTTACCCTTAGCTGTTAGATTAAAATGGATATAAATCTGAGGTTGCTTTGAAGTGACTGTGGTCACAGACCGATAACACTGCAAGGATTTCTGGACCCGTAGAATATTAGTGCTGAAAGCAATTTTAGGAATCATTTAGCCTAATTCTTTTATCAAGACATTTTCCCCTCTCTCTAAAAAAAGAAGTATATAGATCTTAATGTCAGAATTAGATTCAAATTCTTGCCTTGCCACATAGTAGCTGTGCATCAATGGGTGACCTCCCTTAGCCTAAATATCCTCGGCTGTAAAAACGGGCTCAATTACACCTAGCTTTAGGAGTCTGTGCAAAGTAGAAACGTAACATGTAGGAAAGTGCTTAGCCTTAGGACCTGGAACAGAATATTTGCTTAATAATCATGTTTTTTTTTTCCTTTAAAGATTTTTATTTACTTATGAGAGGGAGAGAGAGAGAGAGAGAGAGAGAGGGAGAGAAAGAGAAGCAGACTCCCTGCTGGGCTTATAGACTGACAAGGGCTCCATCCTGCAACCCTTATGTCAAATCCAAGCCCAAACCAAGAGTTAGTGGCCCAACCGACTGTGCCACTCAGGTGCCCCATTTTTTCCTTTCTATTTTAATTCTATAATAACCTGCTTTGTTTCCATTTTCAAGTAAAGTAGTTATATCACGAATCATTTAAATAAGGTTATAAGATATATCGTCTTTTATAATAGATCTTTCTTTCATTTACTCTGAGGATGTAAGAGTAGCCATGAGTGCAGATGTAGGGGTCTAGATGGAAAAGGACACTAGTTGGGGGTATAAGTAAGGATCTGCCTTCATTTAGGTTCCAGGGGTAGTGAAGTGGAGGAGGGAGAAAGAGCTCCTCAAAAATTTCTGGGGTGGAAATGGGAATGGGTTTATATAGAGATCAGAAGTATACTTTAATACTACTACAAAGAGTAAAGATATAAGATAGACTCCATGACAATAAAAAATAAAATCCTTTAATATGAATGGTGTAAGCCTCCTCAAAATTTTTCATATTCTGAAAACCATTGTAGGAGACAGAGGGCAAAAACCTGAACTAAACTAAAAATAGATTCATCAAGCTCGTTGTCTGGAATTCAGTGAAGAAGTTCAGTGACAAATGTTTTCCTTCTTGCATCCTTTTCTGGAATAAAGATGTAAACTGTCAGATTTAGAAACATGGCTTAAAAATTTTACAACATTTATTAATAATGTCTACTTATGGCAATATTAATCAATCATTCTTTCACGCCTTCACACAGTATTTTATTCAACACCTATTTACTGAACATCTGTTGGGTAACGGGGGAGATATAAGCAGGGTGATGGTGGGGAGTAAAAACTGACAGTAATCCTGGTCCTCTTAGTGTTAACAACCTGGCAGGAAGAGAAAGGCAATAATTATACACGTACATAAAATTATGGGGATGGATGATAGGGGCCACACAGAAAGAGAAACTTTAATCAAGGAGGATAAATAGGGAGTAAATATAAAAGAAAGAGCTGTGGTTTGTTTGTTTTCTAATTTGTGATTTTTTTATTTTTTAAATTTAGTTTAATTTTATTTAAAATCAGTTAATTAACTTAGAGTGTATTATTAGTTTCAGAGGTAGAGTTTAGTGATTCATCAGTTGCATATAACATCCAGGGTTCATCACATCATGGGTCCTCCTTAATGTCCATCACCCAGTTACTTCATCCCCTCACCCCGTCCCCTCCAACAACCCTCGGTTTATTTCCTAGAGTTCAGAGTCTTTTACAGTTTGTCTCCTTCATTGGTTTCATCTTGTTTTATTTTTCCCTACCTTCCACTTTCATAAGATTTCACTCATATATGGAATTTAAGAGCTGTGGTTTTAAGCAGTGGAGCGGGCGGCTCCCCAAGGGTGAGAGTTCCTTGCACTCCTGAAGAAAGCACAGAGGCCAGAGTGGCTAGAGCAGAGCTGGTAGTGAGGGATTAAGTAGTCTTAGGGGACAAGGTCAAAAAACGTAAGAGGAACCCTATCATATAGGCCTTATAGGACAATGTAAGGGTTTTGGCTTTCACTCAGAATATAGCAATTAATTTATAATATTTTTTAAGAATGTCACAAAAGAGGGGCACCTGGGTGGCTCAGTGGGTTAGAGCCTCTGCCTTCTGCTCAGGTCCTGGGATCAAGCCCCACATCGCATCGGGCTCTCTTCTCAGCAGGGAGCCTGCTTCCCCCTCTCTCTCTGCCTGCCTCTCTGCTTACTTGTGATCTCTCTCTCTCTGTCAAATAAATAAATAAAATCTTTAAAAAAAAAAA
>CM052799.1:145160420-145203930 GCA_028533885.1 Nasua narica
AGTAACAAGATAGTATAAAGAGTTCCTGTAGA
The DNA here is from genome assembly GCA_028533885.1 of Nasua narica. Lineage (NCBI taxonomy): Eukaryota > Metazoa > Chordata > Mammalia > Carnivora > Procyonidae > Nasua > Nasua narica. The sequence continues at coordinate 145,160,453 of CM052799.1, forward strand.
TCCCACACCCAGTGTTCTCTATTATTAACATTTTACCTTAGTATGATACATTTGTGACAATTAATGGAGAAATTATCACATATTATCATTTACTAAAGTTTATTCATATTTTCTTTGTTTTTATGTAATGCCTTCTTTGTTCCAGGGCCCATCCAGGATACCACAATATACTTTGTTATTATGTCTCCTTAGATTCTCTTGGCTGTGACACTCATGCTTTCATTATTTTTGATGACTCTAATAGTTTTGAGGGGGACTGGTCAGATATTTTGTCAAATGCCTGTCTATTGGAATTTGGAGTATATGTATGTGTGTGGTTTATATCATTAGACAGTTGTTTTTATTTTTGAAAGAAATTTTCATTGAAGACATATATATCTATATATACTTATATATATGTATATAAACTTATGAATCTATCAATAATATAGATATGATTGATAAGTTTTTTAAGTATTTTCCAAGCATTTTCTATTTTATATATTGTATCATTTTAAGATGATTTTAAGATTTTCTCTTTATTGCTAATTTTAAACAATTTATTTAAAATGTGACTTAGTGTAATTCTTTTCACATTTTTTGTTGTTGTTTTGGTTTCATTGATGGATTGGTGGATTAAAATATTTGGAAAATTTTGGCCATTATGTCTACATATTTTCTACCCCCTCTTCTGTCTTCTTTCCTTTTGTTATTCCAGTTGCACTTGTTTTAGGCTGCTGGAATTTGTTTCACATCTCATTGATACTCTGTTTTTATTTGGAATCCTTTTTCACTGTATTTGCTTTTAGATAATTGTTATTGTTCTTGAAGTTCATTAATATTTTCTCATGCAATGTTTAATCTGCTTTTAATTCCACTCAGTGTATTTTAATTTTAGTTTTGAGACATTGACATTTTCACTTCAAGATGTTAGATTTTAGTCAATTGATGTCTTCTTTGTCTCTATTATCATGATCAGTCTTCCGTCTAGCTTGTTGAACAAATAGGATACAGTTGTAAGCTATTTTAATGTCCTTGCTGATAATTCTAATGTCAGTGTCAGTTCTGGTTTGGTTTTGATTGAACTTTCTCCTCATTACGAGTTATATTTTTCTGCTTCTTGCATGTCATGTAACTTTTGATGAGGTATCAGACATTGTGATATTTTTTACTTGTTGGATGCTGGATATTTTTGTATTCCAAAAAATATTCTTCTTTTTAGATTTTATTTATTTATATGACAGAGAGAGATCACAAGTCGGCAGAGAGAGGCAAGCAGAGAAAGAAGCAGGCAGAGAGAGAGGGGGAAGCAGGCTCCCTGCTGAGCAGAGACCCCCGATGCAGGGTCCCAGGACCCTGAGATGATGACCTGAGCTGAAGGCAGAGGCTTTAACCCACTGAACCACCCAGGCACCCCTAAAAATATTCTTTAATTTTGTTCTGAGGTAAGGGTAAGTACTTGGAAGCAGGTTGATTCTTTTGGTTCTTACTTCTTTAATTTTTTAGGTGGTCCAGAGTAGTATCGAATCTAGAGTTATTTCTCAATAACGAAGCAAAATCTTACCCTTCTTAATGTCTGCATGAAAGTTTTATGGTCTGAGTAGTGGGGAGAGGTATTACTATCATTCTTATGCAGACTTTGAGGATTGTTCTGTTTATCTTTTTGGGAAAATGTTTTCCAGCTTCTGTTAGTTTCCTTGTATGCATGCACTGGTCAGTATTCTGTAGAATACTTGAAGGGGACCTTCAAACTTAGAAATATATGCTCAAAAAGATACATTTAAGCAAATAAATAATCCATACACTGGGAAAATATTTGCTAAACTTATATTTCAAAGAGGACTTGTATCTAAAATACATAATAAATATATGATACAATTATAAGAACTCAATAGACAATAAGCAAAAGACTTGAATAGATGCTTCATAAAGGAGGTATATGAATGGACATAGGAACCTGAAATAGTGATCAACATCATTAGTTCTCAGAGAAATGAATATTGTAACCACAATGAGATAATTCTACATACCCACTGTAATGGCCAAAATCAAAAGGACTGACAATATAAAATTTTGGTGAGAATTTAGTTAAAATAGAATTTGGCGAGAGAATAAATGGAGTGAATGGAACTATCATTTGGGAGTGCTCAATGATACAATAACTTTGGTAAAAAGGTATGGCAGTTTCTTATGGAGTTAAACAGACCTATCTATGACTCAGCAATTTATTTTCTAGCTATTTCCCCAAAACAAATTAAAGCATATTTCCAAAATAAGACTTGTACATAAATGTTCATACCAGCTTTATTCATAATAGCCCCAAACTGGAAATACTGCAGATATTCAATAACAGGAGAATTGAGAAACAAATTATAGTATAACCATATAACAATACTACTCAGGAATAAGCTGCTGATATAAAATAACACATGTATGAATCTCACAGAAATGCTGAGTGAAGGAAGCTAGACACAAAAGAGTATATATTGTGCAATTCTTTTATATGAACTTTTTTATGTGACGTTCTAGAATAGAAAAACTAATTCACGGTAAATAAAAGCAGAGAAGTGGTTGCTCTGGGAATAGGAGATTGATTTGAAAGGAGCACAAGGATCTTTCTGAAATGATGGAAACATTTTATAGATTGATAGAGGTGTAGGGTTACATGAATATATGCATATGTCAAAACTCATCAAATTATACACTTAAGAGTTATGCATTTCATTATATAGAGAGTTTACCTCCCCCCATAAAAATACTGAACTCTAATTGGTAGGTTTCCTTTTTGAAGTGCTATGGTTTAACAATTCTGAAACTATTTTCTGTGAATTCTAGGATTAAGCAAATGAGTAAAGACAATGACAATAATAATGGCAGTCAGTTAATGACAGATTTACAAATATTTAAAACGGTAAGATTTGAATGTATATGATAGTTTTGGATGGGAATTGATATAGCATGAATCCATAATTTTGAATAAATGTGTATTTTTTTAAGATTTTATTTATTTATTTGACAAAGAGAGAGAGAGAGATCACAGGTAGGCAGAGAGGCAGGCAGAGAGGCAGGAGGAGGCAGGCTTCCCACTGAGCAGAGAGCCCGATGTGAGGCTTGATCCCAGGACCCTGAGATCATGACCTGAGCCGAAGGCAGAGGCTTTAACCCACTGAGCCAACCAGGCGCCCCTGTATTTTTAATATTTAAAAAGTATATGTATATTATATATATTCCACCACTGTCTACTGCTGAGAGAACCTAGAAAACAATGACACAATAGTAACAATGAACGCAATTAGTGCCCTAATATTGGTTGATCCATACAATTCTGCATTAACAAGAAATGAGACTTTTGGTAAAATGACCGACTCTGGGACTGGGACATGAAGAGTACAGGAAAAGCCTGGAACATCTGTGTGCCAGGAAGTGAGGAAAGTCTTAAAGAATTGTGCAGATATATTAATACATCTGGCCCATTGAGAAGACCCACTAGCCAAACCTGGACAATCTAAGCATAAAAATCAATAATGATAGCAATAAATTATAGCTCATTAAATAAGAATACATGAGTTCGTTTTTACATCAATAAATAATTAAGTAAATAAAAGGAGAAGAAGAGAAAACACTGTAGAATGGCAGTTAAAGAAGTTAGCAATCATCCATGGATGCTAAGACTAGCGAGGGAAAGTTTGATGAAGTTCAGAATAATTATCTCCCCACAAGTATTTTTTTGGTTGCAAGGAAAAAAATAATAACTTTTTGAGGAAGAAATCTGGCAGATATCATTTTATCTAAATGATAAAAACTAGGGGTGTTCAGTATTGGAATGAATTTCGTGCACCTCCTAACATTATACACTAAGAAGAAATAATACCAATTCTCTTATTCCAGTGCAAGATATCCAACCTAAGCTGAATTATGGAGAAACATCGAATAAATCAAATTGAGACATATTTGACAAAAATAACTACTTTCAAAGTAGAAAGTTTGAAGTGCTTTCCCAGATTAGAGACCAAAGAGACAATAAATGCAATGTGTGATCCTGAATGGATTCTGGACCAGAAAAAATGAAGTAATAAGGGAGATTACTGAAACAATTGTTGAAAATTGAATATGGACTATGGATTAGATGATAGTAACATATGAATGTTAAATTTCTTGATTTTGATCATTGTATTGTGGCTGTGCAAGAGAATGTCCTAGTTCTTAGGAAATACATACTGAATTGTAGAGGGGCAGAGGGACATTATATCTCCAACTTACTCTGGAATGTTCCAGAATGATAGAGTAAATGGGGCAAAATATAAACCACTGGTGAAACCAGACAAAAAGTGCACAGGAGTTCCTTATAACATATTTGTATGTTTGATACTTAACCAAAATAAAAAGATACAAAAAGATTTGAAATAGCTGAATACCCCCATGTCCATCTTGACTTCCAATGTAGGTTCAGGACTCCTGATTGGGAATCACTATTCTGGTTTGTGAATGGGGTGGCTCAAATACATACTCAGAGCTTAACTTCCAATCCTATCATCTTTCTTAATGGAAATTGGCAATCTTCTTTTCTCAGGGAGAGATGTTGACATCAGTCATTTTTAAAACTCCCCTGGAATGTTGAGTAGAGTTTGGAGATTGTTCTTTTTGAGATGATAGAAACACTGTATGTGTATATTAATAGGGACAGGTCCTCTTTCAAGTGCTTTATGTGTATTGTTTCTCCCCCTCCTCACCATGATTTAGGAGCTGAGTTTTGCCATCACTATTTTAAACATGAGACAACTGCACCTTGTTCAAAGGGTGTGGCTAGTGAGCAGTAGAGTCATAATTTGAAATCTGAGTTATTTAAAGACAAAACCCAAGGCCTCCATCCAAAGGGCACATTTCTCCCCTGACTTCAGGTTCCATTTCCCACACCAAGTTGTAACCAGTCATCTCTTCTCCCCCTGCCGAGGGTGCCAGGGAGAAGACAATGGCTCTCACTTTCTAATTTCCTTTTCGTTTGTCTCCAGAACCCAGGACATTGCTTTGCCCATGACCGCTTAGTCATTACGTGTAGGGTAAATAATATTTTTGAGTCCCTCAAGGCAAAGATTCTGTAATATTTATATTTTTTGTATCGCTCCTTCTATCCAGTTTTATGCTAGAAATACAGTGTCCCTTGTCATATCAGTGTTAAGTTAGAAAGGTACTTTGTTGAAATTGATTTCACTTAGCAGGTGTAAAAGGAACCTTTCTATTATTTATAGTTTAATTTTGCCTATTAAGGAAAATGCAGTGTTTATTTCACTTGATTATTTATACACTCATTTTGAAGAAGGTAACGGGCTTCTACTGAGGCAAGGCCATTGGGTCTGCTTTATTTCCAACACTTTGGCTGTATGTTTTATTTAGACCCCTTAGCTGATTCTTCATCTGACTTCTTGTCATTCCTTCATGCAGGCCTTAGTGTGGTGGACAGGGTGCAGTGGACATTTCCACTCGTCTACACAGCACGCACCACTGTGTTTATCACACAGTGGGCATGGCTTTCTGTCCTGCTGTTCAGACTCAGTGTTGATATTCTCCCTGCGAGTCAAGACACATAGCACATCTGTACACAATGTGCAGAAACGCAGAGATGTCAAAACCCAGGACACATACAGCCCAACACTTGACAAGCTGAGTGTTATTAGCATTGGTAATAAGACTACCTGGGTCTGTCTGCAGAGGTCCCTCAGCTTGGGATCATTTACATTCGCTGCACACCACATTCAAACCTGACTCTTAAATGAGCCAGCTTCAGTGAATACAATGGAAACCCGGACAGTAAGCTGAAAAATTTGGGTAGAAACCATTCATCCTAATTAAGAGAACCTCTCAGACCTGCCTTCTGGCAATTAACACACTTGTGTGTGGTCCTATTATTTGAACTGACAACAGCAATCTTCGGTTCCACAGGCTCAGAGAGCCCTCTTCTCCTCTGAGCACCACATTCCAGCTATGCTCTCTGTAAATAGATTCTCTTTGACTTGCAACAGCAAATACTTCGAACATTTGCATTTCACTTATTACTTGTGCTGTTACAGGCTGAGCTTGACCCTGTCATAGAAACAAATCCAGCTGAAAACCACCTAATGGCGTTGGTTATATAACTATTAGACTTCCTTGAAATATACTTCTTAGGACCAAGAGAAAGAAATGGGATATTTGCACCAGGGGATTAGCTTGGTCTGGTCTCATTTTTCATTTATCTTAGCAAAATGGCTTTTTCTTTAAGCTCAAATTATAAAAATCCAGTTCTTGTCCATAGTAAGAAGTCAGTAGAAAGAATGTCAAACTTTGTATTAGAAAGCATGGTGGGAATTTACAAGTTTCTAATGCACTTTTTTCCTTTGATAATTATCATTTTGACAGATGGAGATTGGGATATTTAGCAATGGCTGGCAACTAGATTTTTTTATGTGTGGGTTAAAAAAAATCTCAAATTGAGTTTCAAGATCTCAACTGGCACCCTTCCTTTGATCTGTCACATTGTGTTACCTTCCATCACATTATTGCACAACTCCTCAAATTTAAAGGAGCAGACTTTTCTTTTTCCAGGTCAGATACTAATTTAGAAATTTGGTGTGAAGTAATGATGAATAATGGATGAACCAGCTTTCTGAATTGGAGCCCCAGATTCTGAGCAACTTGGGAAATCTTCAAAGCCAGCTGAAATGTGTGAACTTGACTCCAGGAAGAGACTCACCTGAAGGATCCATTAGCTTCTTCTCCACCTGCTTAGTCCCCCACTCGCTGCCAGCTGGAGTTTGTTTCTCTTGGTTTTGAGAACAAATTGTCACATGTGAAATGTTGAAATACATGGTTCTACATTCTATTTTTATCTAGAAATCTTGCTTTCATTACCTGCTAACACACAGAGCTCCTGGCATAGGTTTGGAAGGTATATCATATTGCTTTCAGGAGTCTTTGGTTTGCTAGCAATATCAACTCAATCCATTTCTGCTTTCCACGATTGTTGTTTAAGAAGGTTTCACTTTTTTTTAAAGAAAGATTTGTCTACTTCTTTGATGAACATATGATACTGTATTGAGATTTTTTTCCTTCAGAAGACTTGCAGTAGTGCAAGAGAGTTGAATAAATACTAAATATGTATCTGCAGAAGAGGGTTATTGAAGTTTGAGTTTTTAAAAGTTCTGCTTTAAAGGAAGGTGATTTAGAAATTTCCACCCAATCATAATTTTTTTCTGGTTTTCTAAATTTTCTATAGCTATATTTCTTCTGGAAAAGTCATTCCATGTCCTCCGGGATGTGATGGAGAAATAGAAATAAATGCTGGTACAATTAGAAGATTTGTGGGGCACCTGGGTGGCTCAGTGGGTTAAAGCCTCTGCCTTTGGCTCAGGTCATGATCTCAGGGTCCTGGGATTGAGCCCCACATCAGGCTCTCTGCTCAGCGGGGAGCCTGCTTCCATCTCTCTCTGCCTGCCTCTCTGCCTACTTGTTATCTCTCTCTCTCTTTGTCAAACAAATAAATAAATAAATAAAATCTTTTAAAAAAATAAAAAAAAAGAAGATTTGTAACTGGTTGTATTACCCACAAAGGATAATGATCTGTGGATCCAAGTTATCCTTCTGTGGGACTTCTGGTAATTTTCTTAAGCCTTGTCCACTCCAGATTGGTATGTGGCAGGTTTAATAAATGAGGGAACTTATATACCAAGATGGTCTTGGGCAGCCATAAGATGAGGAGATCTCCATTTGTGCCTGCCTGAATCTTAAAAGTTTACACAGAGGTCTTATGACATTTGGTCCAGATGGTGTCAAGAACACATTGCTTTTTCAGGGCTATGTCCTTGAAAACGGTGTAACTGTGGGACTGGTGGGCAGGATATACATTCCAAGGACAGGGAAGCTGGTGAAGAGCCCTAATTGCCTGGGTCCAGCTAGTGCACCGACCAGCGGTTGTGTCCTTTCAATGACCTCCCCCAATGGCTCTCTTGGGATATTATTGGGTTTTCACAATTCATAGGACAAAAACAAACTAGGGTGTGATAAGCAGCAAGCAACATCATATAAAGGAAAGAGGTAAAGCTACTAGAGAAATTTAACCAGGAGATTAGAAGCTTCAAATTGAGCTGATGGGTGTATTTGTAGGAAATGGCAAAGGAAGAAGAATCAGGCTTTGTCAGGATAACTTTAGGGAATTGAACTAGGAGCAATGGGTAAAAGTTACAGGGAGACAGACTTGTTCAACTTCAAACAAGAAAGGACAAGGGGCAAAGATGCACAGGCTGCCTTGCTGAAAATGTCCAAGTCAAAGCTAAATGATGGTTTTGAAAAAATCTTGTAGGGAGAATTCTGATGCATAGTTAGATTTGATTGCTGGTTGTAGCTCTTTTTTCCCCTGAAATTCTTCACTGTCAAATTTATAATGAAAGTGTGTCTAAATGAACAAATCTAGTTAATTTTGAACTTTGGTAAGAGATTATATATCCATTATACATAAGAAAAATTTATGATATAGAGGTGGTAGGACAGTAATCCCAGGGAGTCCTTGGCATTGGAAATCTTTAGGAGTGACAATTACTGTTTTGACTTAGAGACTTTCACTGGTACAGACTTGCATGTGAAGCAGGTAGTTTCTTGAGCTATCTATTTGTGTCCCAGAAATCTGTATTCTCTCCTTAAAATTGTTGTTGGTCAGACTTTTTCTACAAAACTTTAAGCTCAATTGACCATGCATAATTTCACTTTGTGATGTGGAATGGACTTTTATGACCTTCTGGCTCATGCTAAGCAGCGAGAAAAACATGATCTGTAATAGTCTTCTCCCCATGGATTGCTTCTCATTCCCTCTTTTCTTGAATGGTTTGAAGGAAGTGAGTTAAAACATACCATTTGATATTTAATAATATTATACATTATATCTACTAGAAAAAGGCACTCATGACTCTAATATTAAAATTATTTGACCTTACACTGTAAGAGGAAAATAGTAATACAGTTATTCCTACAGTGTAGATGACCAATTTAAATTAATTTGCTTTTGGCTCCCTCAACTTGATGTGTACATATTAGGAGAAGGGACAGTAGGATACAGCATCAAGGTCAAAAAAGGTTACAGAAATATTTGGTTGCAGTTAGCTTAAATTTACTGATCATCAAAATTACTTGGAAATTAAAAATTCTCTGGGGAAGTTTCTGATTGAGTAGCTTTGTAATGGGGCTGAGGAAGCTGTTCTGGGGGTTCTTATGATCAGATGAAGAGAATGCTGTTCTAGACAATTTCAAGCAAAGTCAAAACTATAGATAAGGCAGGAAGCCATAGTAGGCAGTCCTGGTTTAAGAGTTAAAAAAGATGTTGCTGTGTTTCCAGAAAGATGTCACAGAACTGATATGCTCATCTGTGCAAATGGTGCTTCCTAAAAATGTTATGTTTAAGTTTGTATGTTTTTAAAGAGTCATTTGTTTATTTTAGAGATGGAGGAAAGAGAGGCAGAGGGAGACGGAGAAAGAGAATCTTAAGCAGGCTCCATGCTCAGTGCAGACCCCAGCACAGGGCTTGACCCCATGACCTTGAGATCATGACCTGAGCCAAAATCAAGAATCAGACACTTAACCCACTAAGCCATCCAGGTGCCCCCATGTTTAAGGCTTTACATCATGAATTATTGAATTGGCTCATGTGTTCTACCTCTGCCAGAATATTCCTTTCCACGTGCATTTTGGAAAGAGTCTCAGGTAAACCATTTGCCTTGCATGAATCCATCTTGTTACTTTCAACATAAACAAGTTTTCTTTTCCTGAAGAAACAACCAGGCCACCAGTAGATGATGTAATGAGCAAAATGTGCCTTTTCCTTGTGGAAGATGACAGGGCATCGTCAGCTGCACAATTGCGATGTGTGGGAAGAGATTCAGTCAATACTTTCTTCTCTGCTCTTACCCACTACTCCTCATGTTCTTGCTCCTCCACTTCCTCTATTTTTCATGGACTGGCCATTTGGCACTATGCCATTAATTCAGCTCTCTCCATATGGGCACAGTTAAAACATTCAACTGTGCTTGAGATGCTGCTAGTCCTTTTCCCCTTTAGATAAAATTTGAAACAAAAATCTGAAATTTGGTAAGATACACTACAAAATTATATTTCAATGAATGCAAATGATCTTCCCACCATTGTTTTTCTCAGAAAATATCCATGAGATTTATTAAGCAGACTTTGCCTTAAGTATCTTCTTTTTAATGCATAGGTGGGATTTCCAGGGCAAGTAGAAATGTTATAAACTCTGGATGACTGTGAACCTTCCATCAACAATTGTTTAATTCTCGTGAGTCCTTGCTATTCAGTCAGTGAAGGAACTCAAGGACTACTGTAATTTCAAGGGTTGACAGTAGATGAGGGATCTATACATGAATACTAATTTCCTCCTTTCCCCTACTTTTAAGTAGGGAAAATTTAAGGGAATATTTAAGCAAATATTCAAAAGAATAAGCTGAAGAAATTATGGGATTAAAAGAGGGTGGTTCATATTGAGAAATGGTACAAAGATGAATCAGGGGGTTATTTCAGTTAATTCCCCTAGTATTTGAATTGGGGTTCATATCACTCAAGGCATGGAGGATCTAGAGGTCTCCTCTGTGCTTTTCCTGGTTGTGACATTGCATGCATAAGGCATTTATTCTTTTTTTCTTATTATCTACATGGGTATTCCTTGTATTTGAGGACACAATCTGGCAATATCCTTTAAGATTATTTGAAGGTTAAAAAGAGCTTGAATCCAGCTCTATGCTTCACAATATTTTATGGAATTCTTCCTTTTTTATTTTATTTCTTGCCATGCAAAGATGTCTTTTGAATAGTTTTCAAGCTATGTAGTGTACAGTCATATCAAACTGAATATTTCCTTGCAAAAATTTGGTGGCATTGTTTCAAGATCTTGCTTAAAACATTCTACAATCCCTCAAGTAATTTCATTACTTTCTAATGATGTCTGTGACGAATTCTTTGTATTTGACTATGGTTTTTTAAAAATCTCACTGATATAGCAAGCTTTTATATTTTTCTCTTCCAGAAACTCTAATCTTTCAATTAATATTTATATTAGTGTTTAATATTATGTTTAATATTTAATATCCCTTTATACTTTACAGATTAAACAAATACAAATGATGCATGGAATATTATTAATATATTTTATGTGGAGGCAAGTTGAGTAAACGGTATATACATATACGTACACATGCAAATTAGGTAACAAATCTTATAGATGGCAGACTGGAGACTTAGAGAAGGAGGCAAAGTGACTGTCCAGTGTCATATAGTCAGGAAATAGCTCTGCAGGCTGGCATGTCCAGCGCTATCTCCGTTTTCATCATTCTGTCTAGGGGTAACTCCTGCTATTGCTTTTCTTTTTTTTTTAAAGTTTTTTTTTTTTTTTATTAGCGAGAGACTGAGAATGAGAGGGGAGAAGGTCAGAGGGAGAAGCAGACTTCCCGCAGAGCCGGCAGTCCGATATGGGACTCGATCCCGGAACTCCGGGATCATGACCTGAGCCGAAGGCAGTTGCTTAACCAACTGAGCCACCCAGGCGCCCTATTGCTTTTCTTTTTAATATAATATGTAGCTTAACTGCCTTTCTCTTTTCTGATTTTCTGGCATTTGTTTCTCTTCTCATCTACTTTCCAAGATACCCGTGGCTTATAGAGTGAAGCAGGCAATTTCTTCAAAACCTGTACTTAACTGTATTTACTCAGTAATCACTAAATTGGTAATTTGCCCATGAGTTGTTTCAGGTTTGCAACTCAAAGATCAGCTGATTTAACTGATAGCTGCTGCCCTAATTAATGATGCCTGGTAAATCAGATGCAGATGTTTAAGAAAATTAGCCTAGGATACAAAAGAGCATAAGCCAACACACATTTTTAGCTTATTAAGCCCACTGAACATTTACCAATTTGGATAATACAGGGAAATTATGAATAAATTGTTAAATTTTCTGAAATATGAAACATTAATTACTTAAACATTATAGAACATATAGTCTGGCATGATAAAATATGCATATATTAGAATAAATTGATTAATGAGACTCATTTTCACGTGTAAACAGTACACTGAACTGTCAGAACTGTTTACTGAGTGGATACCATGAGAGAGGTAATGAAGAGAAATGGGTTTTTCCTTCCAAATGTTTGGGATTCGAATTTGAGTAAGTTCTAGAATTCTCCAATGAAATCAACTTTTTCTAATTTTTTACATATTTCTGAATGTAAACTCTCTCTTTATAAAATGATGTTAAGGGCGCCTGGGTGGCTCAGTCAGTTAAAAGTCTGCCTTCAACTCAGGACATGATCCCAGGGTCCTGGGATGGAGCCCCCCATGGGCTCCCTGCTCAGCGGGGAGTCTGTTTCTCCCTCTGATCTTCCCTGCTGCCCCTGCTCACTTTCTCTCGCTCTCACTCTCTTGCAAAAATAAAAAAAGTTAAAATCTTTAAAAAATAAATAAAAGATAAAATGATGTTAATAATACCTGCTCCGTAGGAGGTTAAATGAGATATAAGTAAACTGCCCATCACAAAGTCATTGATCAATCCCTTCTCTGCCACTACTCATTTACTTTTCTCAGCACTGTTCTGAGATACAGCAGGGAGAAAAAACAGGCTACAGATCGAAATTATTGGATGCTAGTTGAAACGCACCTTTTTGATAATCTACCCTTCCATTCTTCCTTTTCATTTTTCTCCATTCATTCATTTATCCATCATATGTTTATTAACTGCTTATAATGTGCCAGGTACTTTGATGAATGGAAGCAGTGAGAAACACAGGCCTTGAATCACTGGCTGAGATCCTAGAATTAGTTTGTCTGACTTGAGTCTAAGCCTTTTGTTTTTAATGCACATGCTGTATAGGAGAAAAACAAGAACCATACAAAGGAAACACTTACATAAAATAATATGTCATTAAAACCCATAAACACTCGAGGAATCTCAGCAAACAGTGACCAGGAGGGCTGCAGGTGCTGTACTGGGGGTAGGAGAAGAGCCAGAGGGGCTTTGAGGGATGGAAACACAGATACTCCTTGGAGGGAAGGCACAGAGGCAGGAAATCAGATGTTCTTATCTAATGGTGAAGTGGCCCAGCCTAATGTACGGAAGTTCATATTATAAAGCCACCTGAAATAATTATATTAGGTTGAGGTGAAGTTCACTTAGGGGACCTTGGAAATTAAGCAGAGAAGTTTTGTCATAATAAAGTACCTAATATTTAGCTAAGAATAGTTAATATGTTGATTTAATATATTAAACCATTTAATGCTTGTCACAATACTATGCTATAAATATCATTATTATCCTTGTTTTACAGAGGAAGAAAACAAGGCACAGACGATTTGAATCATTTGCCAAAGGCCTTACAGCTAAGGTGTTGCAGAATTAGGGTTTGAATGCAAGCAGTCTTGCTCTAGAATCCGTGCTCTTATCACCTCTGTTAACTAGTAAGGTGTGGCAGATTTCCATCAGGACAGTGACACAATCAAAGCTATAGATAAAGTGTGTACTGGGGAAGGGTAGGAGTCAGGGACCCCAGGTGGCATTCCAATACACATTAATGGGTCTCTGGCCTACGCATGGAGAAATTGGGAACTTAGTACATGTGAGCTATAAGGAAGAATATAATTCTAAGTTGCTTCAAGATGCTATGACTGGGGCGCCCGGGTGGCTCAGTGGGTTGGGGCCTCTGCCTTCAGCTCGGGTCGTGGTCTCGGGATCCTGGGATCAAGCCCACATCGGGCTCTCTGCTCGGCGGGGAGCCTGCTTCCCCCTCTCTCTCTGCCTGCCTCTCTGCCTACTTGTGATCTCTCTCTGTCAAATAAATAAATAAAATCTTAAAAAAAAAGATGCTACGACTGACTTGTTGGAAGGATGTTGGTGCCATCGACAAAATAGAGAAAGTTAGGGCAGGTGGAAGTTTTCAAGAAAAACCCAATGCATTTGGCTTCGTGCACACAGAATTTGATCTGGCTTTTGAAATTCTGAGGCTATTACTTGGAATGAATAGATAGCTACGTGAGTTTGCACGTCATCAGCAAAGGGGTGATAGTGAAAGTCACAAGAATAGATACACTCTTAGGGAGAGACTGTGAAGAAGAAAGAGCAGATGGCAGAAGGAGTAAGTTAATTAGTTACACCAATTAATGGCTAACCGAGGGTTGCCAAGCAAAGTACCTGCCAGATTTGTTTAAACAATATTTTTTAAATTGTATTTACACTAGTGATTTGCTTAGCAAACCCTGTCCTCCACATAGTTTGTAGGGAATGGGACAACTGTGAATCAGTTTCAAGAATCAAAAGTTAGAGATTTCAGGGAGCCAAATAAATGAAGTTTGTACTAAGCTCACCCCACCTGCCCCCTTCCTGGTCATCACCTTTCTTTCCTAATTGAGGATATTCTCCTCATCTTCCCAAAGGGATCCTATCATTCTCATTTGCATCTTACTTCTCCTGAAAGCCTCTTTTGCTTTTTTTACCTAAAGGACAATTAGATGATTTCAATGGCTCAGCATTTTACCCATCATGGATTTAATAGTCCTCATTTATTAAAGAGCTCACATTCACTCTTTTTTTTTCTTTCCCCCCTTAAAATATTTATAATAATCTCTTATTGGTTCTGAATTTTAAATCTCTTAGCTTTCCTTGGAAATATCAATCCACTTCCTGAATGACTTTGTTTACCACTATTTATTCTTCATCCTCCAGTCTTAAGACAAAAAAAAAAAAATGTTTTCACACTCAGCACAAATTTTTCTTGTACATTCTATATGTTATTTCATTCCAAGGTATAATTCCTTAAACTGTGACTTATTTCAACTAACATTTCTGAAGTAGGTGTATTCTACTAATCAAAGCTTAATTTGCTAAACGCCACCCAAAACTGTCGCCCTTAGATTACTTATATCTTTTTTTAATTATTTTTTTTTAGATTTTTTTTTTTTTAGATTGCTTATATCTTGATTTACTCCTTTTTTGTTGCTGTTGAATGCTACATTTTCCCAAATGACCCTTTTTTGGTGACCCTCCACAAATCTTTGATGATGCTCGGTTAAAATAACATGTGGCTCAATAATTTTATCAATAAATAATAAACTAACCTAACATATTGCTATACTTTTGAACATAATTACTGAGCAGTAAACTCTGTATTCTCATTCTTCTTTTCGATCTCACAGGCTGACTTTTAACTCCTTTTGATAGAGCTTTAGCCAAACATCTGCCTCTTCATAATCTAATTGCTTATAGGTTCCATGGCATTCATTTCCTTTTTCATCAATTCCAGATGGCGAGTATTCCATTTTGCCAACTTTTCATGAAGAGCTGCCTTAATTTCCCTTCGGACCTCATATCATGGGGCTGGAAGTGCTGACAGCAAGGCCATTCTAAAGGAACGGTCCTGCCATTAGTGCTCCTTTGCCTGCTGCAAATCTCTGCAGACCATGAAAAGACAGACTGGGACAGAGCTTGGATATCTAACACATTAGACTTTGAAACTTTCATGGTGGATCCCAGTTAATGGTTAGAGTACTGTGATTCACGGCCACATTTCCCAAAACATATTCCTAAATGCTATAATACATTAAAATGTTACAAATCTAAAAAAGTATTCCATAGTCAAATATGTAAAACCCTGGGTTAATCAGTGTTGAGAAGGAGTCTTTGCTCTCTGACTTCTCAGAGCCCTCACATATATGTGTTATGAATGTCCAAGGAGATACTGTATCTTTTACACTCCCATTTTTTTCCACCTTCTTGAATATTATAGGACCATTTAATCAAACTACATTTTAGGAACTGCAAGTCTAGTTTTAGATTTCAATATAAGCATTTTGATGGGTTTTTTTTATTATTAGCTTTCCTTGGTCCCAAGATCATACTTTAACTTTGAATATTTTGTTCTAAACTTGTTTTAATTTCCATATTTCCCAGGGAAACTGTAGACCAGT
Source organism: Nasua narica (assembly GCA_028533885.1). Lineage (NCBI taxonomy): Eukaryota > Metazoa > Chordata > Mammalia > Carnivora > Procyonidae > Nasua > Nasua narica. The sequence continues at coordinate 145,176,413 of CM052799.1, forward strand.
TTAACTTTTACCTTTGCAAACTATTTTTAAATTTCTTTAATATTTAGAGCAACATATAACTTTCATAAAGTTAGGTTTTTTTTTCCATGATAGGAAATTATTGTGCTCAGTATTCAAAAATTATTTTTACTGAGATTGTCACTAAATACATTTTTTTGGGAAACATTTATCAAGTACATATACTCAGTCACAGATTGAACAACTTTCCAGTCTGCTGGGGTCTGAGTCAGTTCCTAAAACATGACTTTTGCTATTAAAACTGGGGAACTTCCAGACAAACTGGCACTAACATGTCACCCTCAAGAGGGATTTAGCAAGAGACAAGTTTCTTACTTTATGGAGCTTCGTGGAGATCATGATTTTGACAGATAATAAACAATTAAACAGATCAGAGAGTAGCATATTATATATATAAAAAACCCAGATGGATATGATTATAAAAGTGTGAATAATGTAGTATGAAGGTTGTCGTTGAAACTACCTTAGAAAGATGGACAAGAAAGGGACCTCTGGGAAGGTGACAAGTTCACTGAGACCAAAATGATGAGATTAAAGCAACCATTGAAAACCAAATAAAACAGAAAAACTAAATATGCAAACCACATTTCTCGATAAAGAAATCTGCACGTATCAATGTCCTGAGGCAGGAACAAGCTCATGTAGCCAAAAATAGAAGTAATAAAGAAGGTTCTATCAGAGAGATAGGAAGAGGCCAGGTCAAGTAAGGCTTAAGTCATGGTAAGGGATTATGATTTTATTTTAGGGACAAAGGGAAGCAACTGAAGGATTTTAGTAATGACATATGTTTTAAATTGAAAGAAAATCGGTGGGGTGCCTTAGTGGCTCAGTTGGTTAAGTGTCCGACCTCGGCTCAGGTCATGGTCTAATGGTCCTGGGATCCAACCCTGTGTCAGGCTCCCTACCCAACAGGGAGTCTGCCTATCCCTCTGCCCCTCCCTCACCCATGTTCCTCCCCTGCTTCAGCTCTCTATCTCTCAAATAAAATTTTTTTTTTTAAAAAAAGATCATTCTGGGGAATGAGTGGAAAATAAAGCATAAGGTAAGAGGAGGTTACTATAGAAATCCAGGTAGTAGATGGTGTCATAGAGAAAGGGAGTGACTAGGGAGGAGGATGTATTTTAGAAATATAACTGACAGGAATTGTTTATGGATGTTATCTGGGTTTTAGGTAAAATGGATGGATGGAGATATCATTTATTGACATGAAGAATATCAGAATAAGTACAGCTTTAGTAGGCAGAGTATCTGAGGACCAACGTTTCTGATTTGGAAATGTGAAGTTGAATTGCAGGGCAGCAATCAAATGAAAATGGGAAAGTTGGATATGGAAGTGTGACTTTATTGGAGACTTTGAACATAGTGCAATATACTTGCAGTCCATCAGCATATAGCTCATATTTACTGTGATAGGACTACCTATGTAGAGAGCTTAAAAAGTGAGAAAAGGACCAAGGCCTGAGCCTTTAGGTTCTCCAACATTTAGATATTACTTTAATTCTGGTGGGAAAAAAAAATGACTCCCTCAGTCTGGGCTCAAAATAAGGATTAGCCAAGGTTTATTTAGAACCATCCTGGAGAGAGTACCTTCAAATCCCCAGGGACCAACTTCGGTTTTTAAACAGAATTATCTGTTGAATGGAAGAGGTGACCCATCAAGCTGGAGTAGCTAGATGAAAATCCCCCTCTTCCACTCTGAGATCATCCTTTTTATTTCCTCTGCCCATATTTGATGATTACATTTTGGAAAAAGAGAATTGGTCCCAAGAATGTATTGGATCCAAAAGAGCACCTATGAAGTTATAAAGCACAACATAACTAAGTCTGGAGAGGTCTACTCTCATTACTGATGTGCATATGTCTGACAAGTTCCAAATATAATGTATTAAAAATAAATGCAATTAAAATGTCTGTATCATTCTTGAAGTATATATGAAACAGAGGGAGAGAAACATGCTTTAAAAAGACATAGGTTCTGTATCCAATATTGGCAAGTAGGAGTCAGGGGAGGGCTATTTCATGGAAGAGACCTTTGGGGTCTATCACAACTATTACTGTTCTCTTGGCAGATATATCTTGGCAGAGAGAGATAATTCATCAGAATGTTATAGGCTGATGAAAAATTCCTTAAAGCCATGTAATTTCCTGTGTTTTAGTTTTGTATTCGCTAATAGCTTTGGAAATTTACTTAGTTTTCTCAAGTAGTTTTTCCCAGTGGGAAAAGAAACCATCATTTTGCAGTATATCTCTCATAGAAAATTAATAAAGAAATTGAAATTCTTATAGAAATGAGACTTTGGGGCTCAGGAAATATGAGAAAATTTTCGCAGGACGGTGTAATCCTCTGAGCCAAAGGTCCAGGTTGTGAATCTGAGAGAAGCGAAGGAGCCATTGGTGCAGGGCGCAACTCAGCCAATGAGGAGGTCTGAACGGTCTCAGGTGTCCCACAGCTGCCTTCACTTGGTGGGCTCAGGTGAAGTCTCTTCCTTACTGGCGGCATCTGCTTCAAAGAGTATTTTGAGAATTTGCCTCCTAAACCTGTTTTCTCTTTTTAGTCTGTGATGTGTTATGCATTTTTTATTCTGGCCATTCACTTTATATTGAATTTTAGATCTGCCCTTGCTAGTAGAGACACCTTTTCCCCACCTTCTCATAGGTCTCAAAACTGTGGCTACCCAGAGCAACTCAACTGCATTCTAGAGCTGGCTCTGTCTCCACGCTTGTCTCCCTCAGATGCCTTGAGACTCAGCGTAGAACTCCAGCAATGTAGCCCCAACAGACGTCCCGAAACAGCCTCGGAATGGGTAGGCAATATTTCTCCTAAATCTGGAAAGGGTGCAAACAGTAGCTGACAAGGCAAACTGGTGACCTTGATGAGGTCTCAAGGGAAGGATGACTGTGCAGGTGTCTATCCTGTAGTCGCTGGTATAAGGGTAGAGCAATAGCAGAGGAGACAATGTAATGATAAATCTTTCAGAGAATGCCAGAGTGGAGAGATGGCTCCCAAGGACTAGACAACTCTCCTGCCCAGATAGCTTAATGCTATGAAGTCTCGGGAAGGAGATGAAACTCCATGGAAAAGAGTAAAGGAGGAAACCAGGAGATGATAGGGACTTCATTCCAAACTAACCAAGATTACCTTTTACTACCTAATGGAGTGTGGTCTCAAGATAGAAACTAAGTTCCTTTGTAGAAAAATAAAGTTACTTTCTTTTGGTCCCTCCTGAATTTATGGTCTGAAATACACATACCCACTCATCATCTTTGCAGTAAACAGCTGAGTAGGTAAACACCAGCTCATCATTCCCTAGGGAAAAGTAAACATCTTTTCCCAGTAAACAGCTGAGCTCCAAGGTACTCTGCAAACAAGATATACCCATACATTAGACAGTAATCCCCAAGAAGGACACAGCCAGAGTTTCTGCCATGAATATATATATCTCAAGTGTGTGGCATAGGATGCCCCCATAGAGGGTGTATTTGCTGAAAAATGAGTGATCCTTAGCTTCAAAGGAATCCTATGACATGGTAAAATAAAACTTACCACATAAAGGAGAACATTTAAGAGAATGATAAATGAAACTGGTTATCACCATTTTCCTTCGGGCCAAAGTAGCCAAGACTCTGGAGTATTGTATGCACCAGCTCAAGAAGTAATAAAAAGCCCTTCAACATTTCTGAGTCCTGATTGTCTCACATACATCACAGTGATAGTTTTCTCTTTCACTCCTATCTAGCCACCCAGTTGTTAATGATAATACAATAATAATAACTAATATTTACGATCAGCGCAAATTGCTCAGCTTAGCTCTTGATGTGTTTTATCTCATTTAAGAGGCATATTTCTATGAGGTAGTAATTACTCTTATTCCCATTTCTCAGATGAGGAAAATGAGGCTGAGCGAGGATAAGTCACTCAGACACAAAACCCAGACTTGCTTTTAGCCATTATGTTATATTGCCTCCAGATTGTGGAACTATATTTGGAAGCCATTTATTTTTAATTTGTGATTTTTAATATGAAGTACTTAATATTCTAAGAATAATTGCAATATCCACCTGCTTCAGTCGTTGTTACCACTCTCTCTTTTCCAGCCTATCAATATGGCAGAGAGGGGGAAGAGTAGTTCTGCCAAGGAACTAACTTTAAACCAGGGAACTGATTGAAGCCATTGAGGGCACAAAGAAAATCTCCTGCCAAGAGAGGTCACTGAAATCCATCTCTGATTGTCTTCCTCCGGTGATTGCAGAGCTGGGTCTTCCTGACCATATCTGGGCTGCAAGGTGGTAAAGAAAGCATTCCGTTCCTACAGAACCCCTTGGGTCACACTAGTTGTTTAGGGAATGTATCAGACAAACATGTCTTTTATTTTTTGCCTTTAGCTCTTCCAATGCAGTTGGGTGGCTGCTCCGGGGGGGGCCCAGTCTCCCTTTCATACTTATCACACCTGGTTTCAGTGTTATTAGACACTGAGTTTCTGGTTTGCAGAAATGGATGGAGTATCATTTCAGCCTACTACTTCATGTAATATTTATATCATCTTTTCCTTTCTAGCTCAAAATAGGACTTTAAAATTGCCTACTGCATTGTTTTCTAAGTTTACCTTGTGAATTTATCTACCAATTTCCCTACAATATATAACTCCCAGCATAGCTAGATGTGCTGTAGCTAGATATGAGTTTGTTGGGCATACATTTCTGAAAACCTGCCCCTTCTAAAACAGTGTGGTTTTCTCTATTCCAACTCCTCTGCTGAAGTGGCCACTTTCCTTCTGCACCATCTCTTCCTTAACTATTCTGAGGGGATACATGCATGTTCTCAGGGTAGGGACTTTATTGCTAGACTGGAAGCCCTTTTCCGAATATGAGGCTGATGCTTTATAACTTAGCAGTTGAGAGCTGCAACCAGGCTTCAGGTTCCCCTATCATTTTAGGGCTGTGCTTGGTATGTATATAGGAGGTGATTACCCTTTCCAACCTGCCCCAGCCCCTCTTAAAGACCTCTCCTGCTTACACTCTAGCTGTAGACCAGGAGTCAGAAAATCATAGCCTATGAAAGAACTTAAAATTTATTTTTATAAATAAAGTTTTATAGGAACATAGCCACACGTATTCATTTATGCATTGCCTGTGGTTGCTTTTGTGCTATAATATCAGAGGTGAATAATTTTGACTGAGAACACTTGGCTCCCAAAGCCTAAAATATTTACTATATGGCCCTTCACAGAAAAAATTTTGCCAGCTCTTGATGTAAATTATTGCCATGACCCTCCTCGAGCACTACTACCATAATCCAATGGCCAACACTTATTGAACCACAGGAACCAATCTGGAAGCTTGTCTCCTGTAGTCAGATTCTCTCCCTGGGAATTTATGATTACATTAGTCAGGTGGTTAATTTGTAAGCAGAGTTAGGAAGCAGGTCCATATCAAGACTGAAGAATGAAGCCAACCTGCAGGGAGAAAAGAGAGATGCTAGATCTTGTTTCCCTAAGAAAACAAACATGTTGGAAATAACAGCTGTGTTGGCTCCTTCTGACTTTCCTGTTCTTGGTCCTAGTCTCTCAAAGGCCCAGCTGCATATTTTGACCTCGGATTTCCGAAGATAACCCTGTATGTTTCCAATAAATTTCCCTTTTCCCTTAAGCTCATTTTGTGACCAAGACAGTGAGTTTAGTCTTTAGGTATGCTTAGGATTTTCATTCAACTTCCTTTCTTTTATAAAGTTTGCTTCATCTTCCCTTGGCTGTACAAATCTCCTCTTGAACAGTTAAGCCCAGGGATAGCCTATGTGACAACAACATGAATTAGACTGGCCGTTGGTTCCTGTTGCGGGAAGGGAGGGTACTGGTGGGAGAATAGGAAACTTGAATCTGAAATTTCAAGATTTCAGAATCTTGAAACTTGTGTCAAGAAAAATACATGTATGAGTCAGTGAGCTCTCTTGGTCAGAGCTATAGCCATCAGCTACTTTTAACCACACCACTCTGTCCAGGGAAGAGAAAAAGAAGAAACTGGGCAATGAAGTCAGTGACTTGCCGAGGTCAATGCCAATTCTAAACACTGTGCAATGTCAGCCCTCTTCTCTTTGGAGGCTACATTTAGGTTAGGACAAAATGATCAGATGAACAGTCCTCTACTCTAGACTACTTTTCTGGGCCTGACAAGATTTACTTCAATCAACCCAGTTGTTTTGCATTACTATACTAGCTTCAAATTGTCATATGAGTTAAAGGCAAATGTGCCCAAGGTCTTAAGGGAAAACTTCGTTTTAGAAGATTTTCTTTCCTGGCCAATTTACTTTCATTGTTTCATTAATTTATTTGATTTTTACCATTATAAATTTAAGAGGATGCTATTGACTTAAGTCTGAGTTGAGCAGACTTATTTCCTCTTTTCCTTTTCCCAAGAAAAAAATGAAGACATCAGAATAATTTCAATGTTCTTTTTTTTTTCTCTTTTTCTCCCTCTTTCTTTTATCTCTTTCCCTTTCTTTCTCCTTTCCTCTTTCTTTCTGTTTCTTCACCTCAGAAAATAGACTCACCCAGTCCCCACCGTGGCAAGAACTCCTTTCAACATCAGGGATAACAAGTAGATTTAGGTCATAATCCTCACTCTAAGGAACTCAAAGTCTCATGGGAGTGACAAATGTCAGACCTGGACATCAGTGAAATGAGCACCATAATGGGGATAGGCCCAGAGCCTGGTATGTCAGAGACAAGTTCCTCAAAACTGTGTCAGGGGTCCTCACTAAAGAAATGAGTTAAATGTAGAAAACACTGGTACTGGTAGGTAAGGGGAGGGTTGAGAGGAAAGCTTTCACCAATGCTATCAAAGAAAGCCCACAAGTGGAGTGGAACAGTAATCATCTCCAGATCCTAAAATGATCCAAAGAAACAGTATGAGCAGTGAAAAAAAAATATGTGGGAGATGCATTTTACATTTTAATTTTACTTGACTTGAGTCTGGCTACCACTGACTCCTTTGAAAGGAGCAGTAGGGACAAGGCTTCCACAGAGGACTTCTGTCGCCCTACTGATGCTGGGCTGCTTGGGACACCAAAGGAACACAGAGAAGATACTGATTTATTCCGCCTGTGCGGACTGAAGAAATGCTGCTAAAGAGACAGTTCATTGCTTGAGCTTGGCCTCACTGATTGATAGATTGCAGTTCTCCCAGAAGACAATTGGGAGGTGGAAGTGGAAAGAATGGCAGATTATGGAGGAAAAAAATGCAAGGTGAATTTGAAAAAGACTGACCTTTCTGTCCACTGTGATTGGAATATAGAATAAGTACAGCACCCTGCCTTGTTTTGAGCTGCTGGCACCCTCTGCTTCTCCTCCTCCAGTCATGTCCTGTGATTCTGGTGATGCTCTCAATCATAGTACTCCTGACTCTGCCATGGGGGTAGACCAGCGACTCAGGCATAGCCATTTAACATTTCTTTTCCAGACCACAGTGATTCTTGTAGAGTTGCTTGGATACCAGGGTCTGCCTATTTGACTTCATATTCTATTTTTGCCACTTCTTAACTCAGTGATCTTGAGCAAGTTACTCCACCTCTCCATGCTTTAGTCTCCCCATCTCCAAAATGGGATCATGAGAGGGTTTTTGTGAGCATCCAATCACTTAATATAAAGCATGTAGCACAGTGGCTGGAACATGGTACACACTCTCCATGGGTAGCATTTATTTGTTTATTTAGGGTGGGGGAAAAGGTGCTTTCTGTTTTTGGTCAAGGGATTAATTAGAAGAAAGGAAAGTAGGGGTTCATAGCAGACTTTCATTCTGCCACATAAAGCAAGTATGTCTGCAGCAGGAATGAATGAGACCAGCACCAGGGAGCAACAGAATGGAGAGAGCTGTTCACCAACATATTTATGAGTTTATCTCTCTATTGATATTTACCTATTGTTGGACCAAAAAATTCCTTGACTAGTTTGGGCTGGATCTGCTGACGGAGGCCTGAATGAGTTAGTGTTTATTGGAGGGCACTGGAGTCAGGTGAAGCTAAATGGAATTAGTTAGGGATGGCCAATTGAATTTGGGTTTCATCCTTTAATTAATTCTATATTATTAAAGTTTGCCAACATGGAATGACACAGGCATGTGATCAAAAGATAACTCTGGTTACTGGATGGAGAATACAGTGATATTCAGGCTTTTTCATATCTATAGTTCCATCTGTGCTTGTTTCAAAATTATGTTATGAAGCTGTATTTGATAGACTGTTACTATAATAAAGGGAGTTCCATCCCACATGACTCTCCACAGCGATAACTACACTGATTCTGAGTTTGATCCCCTTTAAAAGCAACAGTGATGAACTTGGGTGCATTTAGGGGTAAGGTTTGACTCAAGAAGGAATTGCCTTTTACTTGCAAGCATTGAGCATCCTCATGAGAAACACTGAACATTTACACAATGTCATGCCACTGAGCTGAGCTGCTTTGGAAGGATTTGAGGGGCTTTGGGTTCTACTTTATTACTGCAATATACTTCTAATCTAACTTTAGTTTCTCCTCTGTTTTAATTACTCTTCCAGATGGAGCCTCCAAAAATAGTACTCTGAGCATATCACTTCCCCTACTGAGAAGTTTCAATGGTTCTCTTATCTATTGAATAAAATACAAAATTTTCAGCCTGACTGAAGTTACAGTCTGGTTCCTATTACAGTTGGTTAGCAAGTATTTTATTGAGTGCCTACTGTGTGCCAGGAATAGGGTAGAACATTTGCAACAGAAATGTAATGAGTCAGTACATAATTTAATATTTGTTAGTAGCTGCATTTAAAAAAGTAAAAGTAAATAGGTAAACTTAATTTAAATAATACATTGACTTAGGGCCTTCTGAGTGGCTCAGTGGGTTAAGCCTCTGCCTTCAGCTCAGGTGATCTCAGGGTCTTGGGGTTGAGCCCCAAGTGGGGCTTTCTGCTCTGCAGGGAGCCTGCTTCCCCTCCATCTCTCTTTGCCTGCCTCTCTGCCTACTTGTGATCTCTGCCTGTCAAATAAATAAGTAAAATCTTTTTTTTTTTTTTTTAAGAGAGACAGCAAGAGAGAGAACACAAACAGGGGGAGTGGGAGAGAGAGAGCGGTTTCCCACTGAGCAGGGAGCCTGACGTGGGGCTTGATCCCAGGACCCTGGGACCATGACCCAAGCCGAAGGCAGATGATTAAGAATCACCCAGGCACCACTGCTTCTATAATTCTTCACTGTACAATCCTATGCAAGTTAAATAAATAAAATCTTTAAAAAATAATACACTGACTTAATCCAACATATATAAAATGTCAAAATGTAATTAATATTAAAATTGTTTATAAGATATTTTACATTCATTTTAATATATTTCAGGAATCCGGTGTATATTTTATACTTATATCGCACCTTCATTCAGATAGTAAATTTTCTTTGAAAATCCTTAACTGATATTTAGGTTTCATAAGATACACAGTTGGAAAAGTAGACCCACACATCTAAGTTGCTCCAAACATACTTAAAAATTTTCAATAACTGTATTGAATATCAAATTTCAGATTTAAATTTTCAATAATTGAAATGAAATAAAATTTAAAATTCAGTTGCTTAGTTTCTCTAGCCACATTTCAGGAGCCACCTGTGTCTCACAGCTGCTGTATTAAACAGCACAGTTCTAGAAACAGAGGCCCTATGTTCATGGGGTTTATACCAACTCACCTTTCCAACTCTTTATTCTACTTCTTCCCTACATGTCAAATAGATTATACTCTATCTCCCAACTTTTATTCATACTCTTCCAGGTAAACGTGTTTCATCCTTCAAAAGGAGCACTTCTCACCTATTGAAGTTCTGGCTACCTTCACAACTTAGCTCCAACATCAACCCACTTAGGGAAACCCTTCTCAGTCATCTAAGGAAGAAGTACTCTGCTTTCTCCGAACATTTTCAGCACTTGGTTCCACCTTTGTTTTGACACTGAGCACATGCTACCTTGGGGGCTTGGGAGTCAATAACCCCAGGTCTGATATGTGATTCACCACTCACTGGCTGTGTGATCTTGGATGACTCCTTAACTTTTCAAAACCTCCATTTTATCCTTTGTAAAATGGAGTTGTTGGGGTGAGATAATGATGAAACAATGCTTAGCGCAGCACTCAATCTACAGTAGTAGTAGTAGTATATGGTCCTTATCTCCCTAAGTCTAATGATTTATAAATAATATTATTAGTAGTAGTAATGATAATAATAACAATGATAATAAGTTTGTGTTAGGTGCTATTCAATTGCAGTACCTGGCATATTCAACCCCCCCATTATTGTTGGCATGAAGTATTGTTAGACTCATTTTATAGATGAGGGAACTAAGCAGACAGGAATTAAGTGACTCACCTAATGTCACACAGTCAAGAAGAAATGCAGTTGAATTTAAATAATGGAAATGATGGAATATAGTTTGAACAGATTTCATTAATATTTATTTCATGTACTTTGGGAGGTGATATAGAGGAGACGACAAAGGATCTGGAATCAGACAGATCTGAGTTTGAATGCTATCATTGATTGGGAGGTGGAGAAACCCCCTAAACCCCCTGAACCTCCAATTCCTGCTCTGTAGAATGGAGATAAGGGGACCCACTGAGAACTACGTAATGTAGACACTAAGTACAAAGTGTCTGTCAGTTAAATTCAAGTTTCACCTTCAAAATTCCTAGCTTTCCAATAGTTAGCAAGTTACTTAATTGGTATGCATCAATTTCCTCATCTGAAAAAATGGGAAAAATTATAATACTAAATTCATAGGGTTGTTTTAAAGATTAAATGATGCAATTCATATGAACACTCATAATTACATCTAGATGTAATAAGCACTCAGTAGGTATTAGTTATTGCTGTTACTATTCCAAGGCAGGGCTTATCATAGATAGAGCACTAAATAAATTTAGTTAACTTTCTGTTTCTTCTGCCCAATCTTTCCTCCTTGTATTTATAGCCTTGTATTTGTATCCTTTTTAGAATATAGTACTAAATTTTATATATGCTATGTACTCAATAGATATTTAATGGAATGCATGGAATGTCTTAATCAGCAATTTATATTATTTGTATTTTACACAAGTACATCAATATTATTTTCAGAAAGTGTAAAATAATTGCATGTGAACTAGAGATTGTAAACTGTTACTAGTACATAATATTTTATATTTCCCTTGGGCTTGCAGTGATTTTAGTTATGTTTGAGGCATTTAGAATTTCATATGCATAAAACTTCCTGTTATTCAGTCAATATAGTCTTCTGTCCAATTCTGATAATCTTAAATTAGAATATCTTTCAAATTCAACCACAGTACAAGACTGTATTGAAAATGAATTCATAAGGGAGGCAAATATTGTCATAAGCAGTGATAAAAAGACTTGAATAATGTAAAATGTTACAGCAGAAACTGTAGAGGTGTAATGAATATTATATATATTGTGCTTTATTTCTAGGTCTTAGATATGACCTTCTTCCCGTCTTGAATCTTTTTTATTGTGCTCCCAATTTCACTTAGCAACTGTTATGATCTGTTCAATCTCTGAGCAAAATCATTCGCCTCATTTTTAAGAACCTAGATTTCTCCTTCTGTTTCTCATAAGAATTTTATTTTGACTCAGCCTTTCCTAACTTAAAATTATGTCCATTACGGTGCATGTCTTGTTCTTATATACTGGTATGAAGGAAGTAGTAAAAAAAACCTCAGTAATCACTTTTTGACCATAAACTACATGTATATCCCTCTGCCAGGCATTGTGCATCAGGAAGAGGCCAGTCCCTGACATTTTGGAACCCACAGCCTAGTGGGTGTAGTGACATCAGCACATACACAAATCTAAAATAAAGCAGGTGGCAGTATGTGCTATCATAATAAAATCAACAGTATGGGGAGAGTGAGATGAGTTCCATTGGCAGTAAGTAAGGAAGAAGGAGGCAGACTTCCTAGTGGAATTGAGCTATGTCTTACTTCATTGGTTAGACTTTCACCTGAGAGGGAGGCTGAGGGAGTGTCTTGAACAAAGACACATAAAAAGGGAAGAAAACAGTAAGTAGACAGTCAATAAGATGAGGTCAGTAGGTGAGGTCAAGTCACAGGTTGGGAAGAAAATCAGAATCCAATTGTGGAGAATTGTTGGGCTGTACTCCACAGTTTATTTTGATAATTCGAGATGTTTTGAATTAAAGGTCAATGGTTTTGAAACATTGAACATTTTTAGTTTGTTTCATCACACTTTACCAATCCTTAATCAAATCTATTATTTGGTCCTGCATGTCACTTAATTGAAGATATCCATACATATTTTTAAAACTGAAAATAATTTGAAACCTGTGCAACTTTAGGGCCTTGCCTTTCTTTCCTTCCTCCCTCCCTTCCTTCCTTCCTTCCTTCCTTCCTTCCTTCTTTCCTTCCAGTTGATATGTGACTTAAAGCTCTGCTCAGAAACATATTTTAATAACATGATTCAACATATTAAATCAACTAATTATTTTGAAAATCTATCTTTTCCACTATTTATTATATTATAGGGTTTTTTCTTCATTGAGAATGCACAAGTGTTTCTGTAGTACGCTAAATGATTGTATTCATTTTCTATTGCTGTGTAACAAGTTATTACAAACTTAGCAGCTACAATCAGTATTTAAGTCTTCACAGATATGTAGGTTAGAAGTCCGGGTACAGGAGAGCTGAGGGCTCTGCTCAGGGTCCTTCTGTGCAAGGCAAAAGCCAAAGTGTCAGCCTGACCGCATTCTCTACTGGAGCTCAAAATCCTCTCAAATCCATCCAGGTCATTAGCTGAATACAATCCCTTGTGGTTGTAAGAATGATGTTCCCATTTTCTTGCTGACTGTCACCAGTGGGTCACTCTCATCTTCCAGAGGTCACCCTCAATTCCTCGCCACATGGCAGAAATTGTCCCTTCTCACAACAATGACAGCACACTTCCTCCTACTCCCCAGAGAAAACCATTGCATTTGTAAACTTCCAGATTTTCATCTGTGCATACGCATGCCTAAAAATATGTATAAAAATATAATCATACAATTCATTATGTATATAATGATGTATAAAATGATACAAATCATTATTTTGTATGCCAATAAAAACAGATTGAATTATTTTAATGACTATATAATATCCCGATGATAGAGCTACACTATGATTTATTTAATTCGTTAATTTGCTTTAATTTTCTATTTGCTTTAATTTACTATTACAAGTAAATCTGGAATCCCCACATATATTGTAAACATCCTTGTGCATTCCGGGAGGATAGATTTTAAACTCCTTAAATGCCAAACCAGCCAATGCTGGTAGGCACCACCGAAGGTTATGGTACCTGTCACATTTAAGGCAATCTCTATGTTAGTGTTGAGGCAGGTTGCAATAAAACCCATAACACTTTTATACAGTTGTTCATATTATTAGGAAAATCCAGTTTGGAACAGTGCCTGAAAGGATCCAGTATAATGTTAATGGTCCCACACATCCAGCATGTTTGTGATGGTTAATTTCACGTGTCCACTTGACTAGACTACAGAGAGGCCAGATATTTGTTTTTTCAAGGTATGTTTGTGAGGGTGTTTCTGGATGCAATTAACATTTGAATCAGTAGGTTGAATAGAGAAGAGTTCTCTCCCTAATGTGTGTGGACCTCATGAGATCTGTTGAAGGCCTAAATAGAACAAAAAGACTGAGTGAAAGGGAATTCCTCCAGGGAGTCTGCCTGCCTGCCTGCCTTTGAGTTGAGACAATAGCTTTTTCCTGCTTTCGAACTTGAGCTGGGACATAGTCTCTTTCTGGGTCTAGAGCCTGCTGGCCTTCAGACTGCAACTACTCCCAGCTTGTGACTACAGACCTTGGAACTCATCAGCATCCATAATAATGTGAGTCAATTCCCTATTCTGTCTCTCTTTCTCCTTCTCATTTTCTTTCTCTCTCTCATCCTGTCTCCCCTGCCCCACCCCCCGCCTCTCTCCATCCTATTGGTCGTGTTTCTCTGCAGGACCTTGATGCAATGTACTTTACTTGTGGATGGAATAAGTTCTCATGTTGGAGTGTTAACCTCTGCCAACTTTTAGAATTTCACAGGCAGGCAGAAACACAGTATACAACAGACACAACCAGAGGACCTTCAGTTTTCTTTATTTAAAGAGAGGGTGGAAATCTCTTCTATTATCTGAATAGCATGGAGTTTGCTTCCTTATCTGTATAAAAAGGGCTTAGTTTTAAGGTTTAAATCAGATACTTTCATAGACCATGGTGCATGTTAAGTGCTTCATAAAGTGTAGTGTTTTCTTTTCCCCTTCTTTTTAAGAATCTTAAAATAGCAGGCAGATGGATTATTTCATATGTCCTCAGAAGCTGGGCATCTAGATTCCTTCATTAGAGGCCATGTTTACTGTGTGCCAACAATTCTTGACCATGAGTTTACAATTCCTACCGTTGCTGAGTAATTTTGTAACAATACCTCATTCTCAAACACATGGGGTAGTACTGACTAACTGCCACGGAAATAAAGGATGACTAGATCTTCAATAAAAAGAGAGTTTTATTGCTGTAAATTAGATCTGGCTTAACCCCACCCTGAATCACTGCGGCGCGTAAGTATAAGAACACCAAAGACGTATGAGTGCCAACCCTAAAGTGGGGAATCCCCAGCATTTATTTATGATGTAGGACCATAGGTCAGATCATTCATGCATTTCTACTTAAATGCATGTATATTTTCAGGCTTTCTTCCCCCAAAACAAATTGAATGGTTAAAGTCTTTATTGAATGTTCAGCACAGAAAAGAAAATGAATCCTCGTTTGATTGAATTAAAAAATAGTTTGCTATGTCTTAAAAAAAATGGAATGCAGAATTCTTGTTAAGAGATTTAAAAACATTTGAGTACATTTAGAATTCTATTTGTTAACTTAAAGTCCTGCAAAAAGCTCATCTCCAGATGCTCTGCATCTCTAGAATTTTAATTTGATTTTGGTTTTAATAGAGTTTTACTTACATTGGTCCTTATCTTTTAACTATTAACACTTGTTAGAAATGTCGAATATTGGGCGCCTGGGTGGCTCAGTTGGTTGAGCGACTGCCTTCAGCTCAGGTCATGGTCCCGGAGTCCCGGGATCGAGTCCCATATCGGACTCCCAGCTCTGCGGGAAGTCTGCTTCTCCCTCTGACCTTCTCCCCTCTCATTCTCAGTCTCTCTCTCTCTAATAAATAAATAAAATCTTAAAGAAAAAAAAAAAGAAATGTCGAATATTATGCTTGCAGCAGTTATAATGCCTTTTTTTAAGAATGATCCATTTTAATTGCATAATTGTCAGATAAATGGCTTTGTGGTTGTTGACATGTATTCAGTGATTGGTTGTTCTGAAATATTGATATTTGCTTCACTTGTTTACACCTTCACTCATTGACCAGGCATTTCTTCCTTTCCTTGGAAGCTGGAAATATGATACGAACATTGAGTAGTAAGTTAAAAAGGCCTTCCTTCTTTTTTATCCATCTTTGGGTTGTTGGAGTCTAAATTTGTCTTGCTTTAGTCCTGCACAGGCTCTTAATAATAAAGTTTTATCTGTTGTAGCCGCTAAGGTCTGCTAAAAGAAGTAAGCATTGGTTAAAAAAAGAACATGAAATTGGTCTAAAGAAAATTCTGGATTCAAAATCCAAGCTCTACTTCTTTATGGCTATATTACTTTGGGCAATCTTTTACACTGTTAACCTATATGTTCCTTCAACTATAAAATGGACTATTATAGCTACTGTGCAGATTTTTGATGAGTATAAAAATAGTATCTATCTATCTATTATCTATATATCTATCTATTATCTATCTATCTATCTATCTATCTATCTATCTATCTATCTATCTATCTATCTATCATCTGTCAAAACATGGCACCTGATTGTGTGTAAACTCTTTACTCAAACTAGGGACCAGTTGCCAAAGGCTTTGGCTAATATCAGTGATTTTTTAGTATCTAAGAAGAATCTGAGCTAAAGGAGGATTTATTGCCCAAATGTTGTTTGAGAAGGTAAGACTAAGAGATCCAGAAGTAGCTAAAGTCATCAGTGTTCCCTTTTTCCCAGGAACGACTTCCGTGTCCAGCCTAGGCATGGTCTCTCCCCAGACTTCTTCCAGGTCGTTCCCTGCTTCACTTTTCTCTACCAGCCAACCATCTTAAATACTTAAGGCTGTTTTTGACCTCCATTCTCTCAGCAACATCGTAAATTAAATTTTAAGGAGCTGCTGACAGGATGTTCTTTGCTGATCTCTAGTCCTACCAAGTAACTTATGTAAAAGCTTATTTTCTTTTATGCCTCTATGGATATGATCCTATTTAGGTCTGCTATCTTGCTATTTATTTTTTGACATTTCTTTTTTGCTTCCTCTGTTTCTCCTCTCTTGCATTCTTTTATGTTAAAATTATTTTAGTATTCTATTTTTATTCCTTTCTGGGTTTGTTTCTATATATATTTTCATTATCTCTTCCCGGTTTATGTGGAGATTATAATAGATATCTTTAACTCATTATAACCTTCCAACATTTAACACTGAAGGCTCTGGTTCTGGGTAAGATGGAATAAGTATGTTAAAGTTCTTCTTCCACTGAATGCAGCTATGAAAACCTGAGAGAAAGGATGGGTAGTTTTCCTTGAACAGAACTCTGAAAAGTAAATATTGGCATGTCAGTTGGGAAAGAATACCAGATTCTGAAGTACTACTGAGCAGCAGAGTCTGCCATTTTTTCCCCTCCAGGATATCTCAGCCTGAACTCAGCAGCATTCTGAAACCCTGACATGAACACTGTGGGACATAAAAGGATCTTGGAGAAATCCTCCAGTTCTGACTTAAGGAGTAGAAAATGGAAAGGTTAAAGCTCCGGAGAGAGTGGAGGGGGAATCCCCACTGTCTTGTCTATTTGGGTTTCTATAACAAAAATGCCAAAGATAGGATAGCTTATAATCAGCAGAAATTTATTTCTCACAGTACTGGAGGCTGAGAAGTCCCAGATCAAAGCCCCAGTGGATTTGGTGTCTGGTGAAGCCCTCTTCCAGGTTGCAGACTGCTGACTGCTCTTGGTGTCCTCACATGGGGGAAGAGGTAAGGGAGCTCTCTGGGGTCTCTTTTATAAGGACCCTGATCCCATTCATGAGGCTCTGCTCTCATGACCTCCTCACTTCCTCAAGGTTCCTATACCATCTTCAAAGTCTTCTAATACCTTATCTTGAAAGTTAGGATTTCAACATATGAATTTTGAGTGATACAAACATTCAATCCATAGTGCCCATTTTTTCCCTCTTTACTCTGTTCTCAAATCCCCGGGACCAGGATGTTGGACAGTGAAGGCAGGGGCATACTAAGAGAAGCAACTTTCCTCTCTTTTTGGTAGCACTGTGGCTCCATGAGGACATGGCCGAAGCCTGTTGGTTTTTTACATTCCTGTCTCTGTGGCCTTGTTCCACGTAGGACAGAATGTAGTACAATTATAGATGTGGGAAGTCTCTGGTCAGAGGATGGAAAAGAGGAGCCACGGAAAATCAGAAACTACCAGACAATGAGCAGAAAAGGGAAGCACAAGAAGATGTACTCTGGGGCTTCTCCTTGACCTGCATTTGTAGGAGCTTGATCATTTTAAGTGCACCAGGAGTTTTGAGAACTAAGATATAGGCATATAGTTATTTCTCAAATATAGTTCTTCTCTTATGTGAGAAATAAGATCCAGACCACCTACCACTGGGTAGCTAACATGTAGGGCAAATCCTAATAGTTATACAAATAGGGTTGTTAGACTTAACAAACACAAATACCATATGCCAGTTAAATTTGAACTTCAGATAAACAAAGAAAATATGTTTTTTAGTATATGTATATCTCATGCACTATTTGGCAGTCTGTACTTCATCTGGCAGCCCTAATTGTACAGACATTGTTAATTGAACTGACTTTGGAAGTATAGACCTCGAGAAACTTGTGGAATGAAACTAACCAAGTCAAGTGCCTGCTAAAACAAAAAATACCAGTATTTCCCACAGGGTTTAAACAAGATGTAGATTTTCATAAGGGAATATTAAAAACATCCATAATACAATAAAAAAAATTTTTCTCTCGAGTTCTTTAATTAAATTTGTCACTTGAGAACAAAAAGAATAATATTGTCTGATGGGGTTTTCAATGTATATGAATACAATATACATGACAACTGTAACATAAAGAAGGGAGAATAATAGGACCTGTATTATGGTAAGATTTCTATATTGCAATGAAATGGCAAAATAAGATGCTAAATAGAATGTGGAAAATTATGTGTTTTTCAATTACTAGAACAATTGCTAAAAAATACAAAGACGGTCAAAATTACAATAGACAAATTAAAATGGAATACTAAAAGCATTGAATTACTTGCAGTGAAGTATTATATATACCTATAACATAGACATAGTTTTATGGCAACAATATAGGGTTATAATTATTGCATTTAAGTATCATATGGGTTTTAAAGAAATACAAAGAAGAAAAGAAATACATATGTATAGACATTCATATGTGTAGTCTTTTGTATTTACCCAGGAAAGAGGTTCAGATCACATGGTTTGCACCAAACCAGAAAAGCAAAATCAAAGAGCTTCCTGGAGGAGGTGATAAAGACAAAATGTATGATGATGTACTTGGTGAAGCTTCCATTAGTTTAGTATGACAAATGTACTGAGTCAGGAGTGATGAGAAGTAAGATAAGAGAGATGGACAGAAGCCAGAAAATGAAAGAACTTTGTAGGATTTTCCTGTCTCTTTCTTCTGGTAAGCTTCTCATCCAAGGTTTCTGTGATGAGTGTCCTTCATAGTGTAACCTGTGCAGTTAACATAGTGCCTGGCATATGAACAAATACTGATTGAATGAATAAATGAAATGAGTGTTCTGAATGAGGGTACCTCTCCCATTCTGACCTTCTGCTCATCTCCTCATATGATGCTATATAACTTTTTCCTTTTTTCACAATCCCTTCTTCTTCCTTATATCCTTAGTCAATGACCTGCAAGGTATACAGTCTCAACTTCTACTCCGGTGGGGAGATGTTTCCCTATGTGGCAAGGCATAGTCTTGGGAACAATGTATGGGCTATCATTTTTTAGAGATTCTGTTAAGACTAGATAACTTTCTTTTGGGGTTAGAGTCAATCATGGTTGATACTCCTATTTTCCTATAAAGCAGCTATGCTCAAATGCTCCTTCTGCCTGCCCCCAACTAAACACACACACACACACACACACACACACACACACACACACACGCACTTTATTAAACCAGTTTTCTTTAAACTTCAGAGTAGCTGATCTGGAAGAGAAAGACAGAAAAAGAGAATCTGGGAAAACAGGAGTCAGGGAGAGAATAATTTTAAACAAAGTTATAAAACAATGTTTTCCCAAACCTTTCTCCTAGCATGGTTGACTGCGATGAACAAGTTCTACAAAACTTCAAATCCTGTGCCCATACTTATCAGGCTTCAGTATTTTTCAGGAATGCTAATTGTGTGGAACAGAAGGCCTTGTCCTCTGCCAGGGTCTAGTTAATTATTAGTGACTAGCATTAAAAGTATTAACTTGATTTGAAAAGTCTCAAGTTAATTTGGGATATGATTTCCTCTAACATTGAGAATATCTTGTTTGAATAGCTCCTGAAAATTCTTTTTAAGATTTTATTTATTTATTTGACAGAGAGAGAGAGATCACAAGTAGGCAGAGAGGCAGCCAGAGAGAGAGAGAGAGAGAGAAGCAGGCTCCCCGCTGAGCAGAGAGCCTAATGCGGGGCTCGATCCCAGGACCCTGAGATCACGACTTGAGCCGAAGGCAGAGGTTTTAACCCACTGAGCCACCCAGGCGCCCCAGTTCCTGAAAATTTTAATTAATTAATTTATCATTAAAATTTTATTTGTAAACTTATTTTCTTTTGTTTTTTAAAAGATTTTATGTATTTATTTGAGAGAGAGAGAGAGAGCATGCAAGTGGGGAGAGGAGCAGAGGGACAAAGAGAGAGAGGGGGAGGCAGAGAGAGAGAGAAATCTTAAGCAGACTCCACACTGAGCACAGAGCCCTACTCAGGGTTTGATCTCACAACCCTGAGATCATGACCTGAGCTAAAACCAAGAGTCGGAAGTTTAATGGACTGAGACACCAAGGTGCCCCCCTAAAATCACTTTATTTTCTAGGGTAAGATCTTGATTTTAGATTTTTCTTCCTGTCTTTAGTCTCAAGGATCCTAAATAGGTAAATCCTATATGATTTAAACCTGAGAAAAAACTCAGGTTTGAAGACTGTTATAAAGTCTGGTAATAAAATAATATGCTCCCAGGTCATTTAGAAATTAGGTACTTCAACTCGGAATGCATGGCTCATTTTTATTTCTGTCACCTGTTATAGAACAGCAAAAGCAAAGAAGCAGAAAAATGCTACGGCAATTTCCTTACAATTGTAGGGTTAAAAAATAATTGAGGAAACTTAACCAAAAAATCAGTTTCCTTAAATGTGTTTTATCGCAATTTTAATATTTTATGGTTACATTTTAACTTTCATCTCATAAATTAAATATTAACAGTTATGCCTAAGCTGGAATATATTTTACCCACTTATGAAAATGCATTGACTAACGCTAATTAAATTTGCTTAATCAAGCTTAACTATGCTGCATGCTGTTACCAGAAAGTGAGTACCATACACATTTCCCAAAGTGCTCAAACTAGAACACCACAGACTTTTTCTACTGGGGTATCCAAGGGTACAGCCATCTGTTATTTACTCTAATTTTTAATAAAAGTTATTATTCGTCTTTATTGCTAATCATTTGTGTTGCAAACAAAACACACTTTATGATTATTATTATCATTTTAACTCCACTATAGCCAAGAAGACACAAAGGAAAATGGTTTGCATTCAACAGCACAACATTAATGTTTGCAAATGGTTTAGCTTCAGTGGCAGGAAGACATAGGTATTATGCAGGTAATACCTAATATCAAATTAAACATAGTAACATTTAATCACATTGCCCTAATACCTTCAGCACAATGAGCTTTTCCCCAGTGAAATAGGAAAATGTGATCACCCTTAATGCCCTGAAGGACAAGACAGTGGCTGTGTCATTCTTTATCGTGTATTGCTTTTGTTCATAGCTAATCACATTTAGACTATTTTAACCCGGGCCCTGCAGATATACAATAAATCATACCTGATAGAGCAAGACTAAAACCTGTTGATGGGATTGCCTTCCAGCAGCAGTGAGCACAGAAAAAAACCCATAGATTGAGATAGGTAGGGTCCACTTCAGAATGAAGAGAGATGAGGAAAATTCTGTGAAGAGAAATTGTATATTAGGGACACTTAGTGGGACATCACGGTGCAGTGTCTCCAACGATTCTCTCCAATACCTCGGTATGGGCCAACTGACTCCAGGGTCATGTTTTGAGATGGTACCCAGGAAGGTGCACAATGCTGGCAAAGAGGGATATGACAAATGCAGCTTGAGCATTAAGGGGTTAGAAGGAAAGATAACAAAGCCTAGCATTTACTGACCATTTGGCATGTATAAGACACTGTGTTAGGCACCCGATGAACGTCATCTTCTCTTCCCATCGACCCTCTGAGGTAACTGCTTTCATACAAATGTTTTAGATGAAGGCACAGGCTAAAAGGAGTTAAATGACATCTCCACAGTCCCACCGAATTGAAATTTGTAGCCTGTAAGTCTGAGGCTGGGTTCTTACTCACTTTGGTATTCAAGTGAGCTAACTAGGGAAAATAATTCACCAGCCAACATTTTCTAAGCTTATTGGAAGGAAGCAGCATGTTTCACAGATGATACTTAATGACTGTACTTCTGGAAAGTATGGAAGTTAAGGTTGAGTTTGGTAATAAGAGTCCCTAGCAGGTGTGGTACACAGACCACAACAAAGTGAGGGAATGACCTGGATTTCCGAAAATGTGGCAATAACTTCAATTTGTCTTGCTAAGGCTGTGGGACCAGAGACACCCTAGTTTCAGGGGCAGCATTTATTCTGGAAGGAATGGGTGTCCCAAATGTTGATGGGAAGCAGTGGCTGGTTGAGATAGGGTCTTTTTCCTCTTGCTAGTGCTGGGGGTTAGCGGGGCTGATGCTCCAAATCTCCTGAGGCATGAGACATAAAGCGTTCCCGAGAAGTGTGGATAGCATGAGACAAGCCAGCCTGACACACAGTCCAGTAGCCCAAGCACGCCAAAGGAAAAAAGTGTTTGGTGAGCTAGAGTCATTTCCTTAAGTTTCTTAGTGAATAGCAACCCTTTGGACATTCTCAATAGGGTTTCATCTATGCAGACAATTTGGAACACATATCAGAATGTGTAATCCCACTTGACATCGTCTGCAGCCATCTCACGACAGACTTGAATCTTAGAACAAGATTCTAATCTTGTTCCATATGGAAACTGAAGCTGGAGAAACTTCTCTAACTGGTGGAGTCAGATTTTGATACCTAGAATGGTAAAGGCCATATAAGTTGCTCTCACTTAAACATGCTGTTTTAAGGGATCTTATTGCTGTTGGAAAGTGCTCAAGCAACGACTGAGCAGAGGACAGAGGGGGGAGGATGATGGGGAGAGGAGGTGTGTGCTTTTCCTTCAGTTTGTTGGCATTGGATAAGAGATACCAAAATGCGTATAACTGTTTCCCTGCCCTTGAGGAGCTGATAATTAGCTAAGGAGATAGGAGGTGAATAGGTTGTAAAATAAAACAAGTATAGCATAAAGATGTCAATTACTCCCAGAACTTACTAAAGGAAACTTTCAGGTCTTGCTTTTCAAAAAAAAATCACTTTCCTGGTGTTTTTGCTCTAGCAGCAAGACTTAGAGCATCTTCCACTGTTAAGACAGGTCAGTTTGAGTTCCTGATGCCAGGAAGGCTGCTTTTCATTGTTTTTGTTGTCATTCTGGTCCAGGTCTTTCTCTTTTCCATCTTTCAGCCTTCTGGAAAACAGAGAGCTACCAAGTAGGCCATTCTTAGCACAGCTGTGCCCATGTGTAAAAATATTCATTATTGTTTCCCTTGTTTGGCACTCAACCCACAAGTTAATCCTTTTAAAAAAGTGAGCATCTGGGTTCTGGGTTTCCCTTTCAAGGGGTTGAGCATGTTGAGCATGTAGAGGGACCTGGCATTGTGGCATTGGAGGAACTCCCCACCCTCCGTCTTCCTCTAGTGGACTTTCTGGAAACTACCCCCTCTATCTATTTCATTGTGGTCCTGGAATGAAGTTTGGGAAAACCCTTGCCTCCTTTCAGCTCAGCATAGCATGATGGCTGAGGGCTTGGGCTCAGAGCCAGCGTGTCTGGACTTGAATTCAGGCTCCATGATTTCTTACCTGTGTCCAAGTAAGCTCTTTGGGCTTCAGTGCATTAGCCCACCAAATAAGAACCTTTGTTTCTCCTCCTACGCTTACTGTAAGCATGAAATGAAATAATGCATACAAACCAACTAGCAAAAGTCATGTAAATATTCCAAAAAAATGATCTGCCGGAGTTTTCATTATTATTGCAGGATATATTGCTAATTGATATGAGAACTGATAAGCCAAAATGTACATAGATCTTAAGCTGCAATTCTGAGGATTTTCTAGGATTCTTCCCGGCATCTATATAGTACCCTGTGGATCTAATCCCAGACAAGTTTTTTCCCCAATGAACTCAATATTAAATTATTCTGGCTTGTAGGTGGGACATACTAATTTTCTTCTGTATTTACTTACATGGTTCATAGGACATTAATAGTAAAAAATGTCTTCTTGACTTTTCATACATAGCAGATACAGACCAAACCCAGTTAAAATAAGAAAAAAGAGACTTCAATATTTTCTCTTTAAAAGGTAACTGCTAGAATTTAAAAAGCTCGTTCTTACTAACTATGCATACCTAAAACCATAAGGACATGTAAAAATACAAACTTTTTTCCCACAATCTCAGCCCTCAGTTCTTTAAAAAAATATTTGTGCCCAGAGAGTCAGCATTACCAGAAGGCAGTATTTATAGAAGTGGTAAGTCAGCCAGCCCAGCTGTCATTAACACTTATCATATCTTCTGAGCATAACTTTCCTTAGAGCACCTGGCAGTGAGGAGAATTATAATTACATAAATACAATGAACTATATATTTTAAAGTGTGCGTTTGCCTCCATGTGTTTGAGCCCTTTGATGTTGTTTGGCACCAACTGTAGTTCAAGACTCAGACTTCTGAGGATCCATGCAACTAAGGTTGATGTTGGTTAAAACTAAGTTACATAGGATGAGCGATGGTCCAAATGGCATTTGACCAGAGTCCACTTTAAATCAGATGGTGCCTTTTATGAGGTCATGGCTGAAGGGAGAATGATGGCCATTACCGTCAGGGAGCTATGGCCAAAGTAAGGACTGCCCAGCTTTGCCTCAATATTGTGCTCTGGATGCTTCCAATCTAGCTTTCTCCCTGATTCCAGGAGGCCCCTGATGCTATTATCACAAAATTCACATGCCCACTCTAGCTTATTCCTTTATTCTTGCCTTTTCTGACCCTGTGATTGACACTATCTTGATCACACTCCATTGGTGTTGGAGGCCTTTTACATTTGACTTATTGGCATTTGCTCTATTTACAACCATGGGCGCCTCTGAGTCACCTACCAGAAGTGTGCAGTCTCTACTGATGGTAACGGCCAACGCAGAGCCTGAGGCCTAGGACATTTTTCTTGGTTTCCTACTCGTCTACCTCCATTCGGATTAGTTCTGAGTTATATATACTTTTTGGTAGCTGGCCTGTCCTGAGAAGAAATAGGGATATAAAACTGGAATAACAGAGAAGGATTATCTGAGTGAGAACAGATGAGATAATTCATATAAAATCCCTAACCCAGAGCCAGACCCCAGGAAAGATTTCTGCGAAGAGGGCATAGTAGATCTTAGAACAGTACATTTGGTTATTTTCTGCTGTAATCGTGTAGTAAGTTTGCAAAATGACAAATAGGTATGGCCCCTCCTGATTTAGGCTTGTTGCAATGCAAAAACTGTTATTTAATTGTTGTTGGAGAATATTAAATCACACCACGTACTCTACTTTTACTTCATTTTCCTGTGAAACCAGTTCTCATTTGTCCTTACAGACTTCCACATATTTGCTTTTATGTCATGGAAGCCTAACCGAAAAGACTATTTCCCTCTTTTGTGGACTGAATGTTTGTGTCCCCACCACCCCCAAATTCATATGTTGAAGTCTTAATCCCTAGTGTGATGGCATTAGGACATGCGGCCTTTGGAAGGTAATTAGGTCGTTAGGGTGGAGCCCTCATAAATGGAATTTAGCGCCCTAATAAAAGAGACACAAGATCTTGAATTCTCTCTGTCCTCTGCCATGTGAAGATCGAACCAAAAGACGGCCATCTGCAAACCAGGAAGCCAGCCCTTACCAGACACTGGATCTGCCGGTATCTTCATCTAGGACCTTCCAGCTTCTAGAACCTTGAGAAATAAATGTTTGTTCTTCAAGCCACCCAGGTCTCTGGTATTCTGTTATAGCAGCCCAAAATGATTAAGATACCTATTTTGATGCTAAAGCATGTTTCTCAAAGTTGAATATGCTTATGATCACCTTGGGTCTTGTTAAAATGCAGATTCCGATTCGGGAGATCATGTGGGTGAGGCCTACATGTCTAACAAGTCCCCCTCCCCTATCTACAAGATGCTGCTGATGTGTGGATTGCACTTTGAGTAGCCAAGTTCTAGAAGATTCTAAACTATTCAGGTATATGGCAAGTGGGGCAAATGATATATACAATATCCCTGGTGTGTTGGGAAATTGAACCGCAGGCAAATGTCTTTGAGTATTACATTAGGAAGTAGGACTAGTAGGGCTCAAAAAGTACTTTGTATTGAGAAAAGGGAGTGAATACTCTGTCTTATTTCTTTGGAGTCAAGTTTTGAATACTTTTGAGAAACGGCTCTACAGTATACTCTAACTTCCCATGAAGCCAGATGTCCTTCCTTTAGGCATCATTTTAGGATTTAGATGATGGCCAGGATTAAAATTGTTCATATTGACCTTGGGGCAAGAAACAGAATGAACCTGTTGACAATGAGCCCTTCCTGGTGTCACAGGATTAAATTACATATAAATTCCAGAAGTTCTAACTTATTAACTGAAACGGAGACAGGTAAACTGCATTTTACAGGTAGTTCTAAACAGAAGAACAATCAGGCTGCACATGGGCCCTGCAAAACAACTAAAGATGATTTCCAGCTAGTTCGATATGGTGTAACATGCTTTGCCAAGCATTTCCCTCACTAACTCAAAGCACAAAGATTTCCAAAGAATGCTTAATTCTGTGCCTCTGGTCCCTTCTTACTTATCCCATCAGAAATATCTGTTTGCAGTAGCTGTATCCTGGAATATTAAGGTTTGAGCCTACATCCACTTTTTGCTAAATGTAAACCCACATTCAAATACAATTGTTAGTATTTTCTTCATATGAAGAATGAGATGTTTAAAAAAGTCAGATGTTTCTCTAAGTATATCTGCTCTAGTCATCCATGAAAATGGCGTCTGTCAGCCCCTCCGAATGTTTGAAATTTCCTCTGTGGGGATGGAGGTAAGGGGTAGAGAAGCTAATTCTTCCTGAGTAATCCTTCCTGAGCCCCGAAGTACCTTCCCTTGTCCCATTTGCGTCTTCTTCTTTTACTGTTGGGCCCCTCTGTCCCTCCAGGGTCAGTAAACAGGCTGTCCAAATCTGCAGGTATGTGGAGATCTGACAATCCAGATGTGGAAATCCATGACAACCACTTAGCATAGGGGCTGATTTTGTGCTTCTGCTGACCATAGCAAGTTTCCTCATGTGATTCTGATGCTAATGCATGCTCTGTACATATAGAAAGACACAGGAGTATTTGAGGAAATCTGCTAGTGATGCAGAAAAATGGAGAGAGATTAAGAGGCCAACTATATCATCCATTTCCTTATCTCAAGATGAGGCAGGGATGCCTCTGACAAGCAGAGGAGATCACAGAGATGGAAATATTTGTCTTTTGATCTCAGAGAACAAAACCCATGTTTCTGTTTTTCCACAGCTTCTGACATGACACGGAGAAGAATCTGTGTGTGTTTTGGGGGATGCGGTGGGGCCTGAATAACTGATGTCCTTTTATTTCTTGCCTTCCAATTGGGAACAGTAATTTCTTCTTCTTTTGCTAAATTATCATATAAAATAATGTCTGTGAAAAATGGGCACTTAAAATGTTTACTGAAGTAGTATGCATTCCTTCTTAATGAATAGCTAAATTTCATATTATATTTACAGAGTGAGCCTTTACAATTGAAGAAAGGGAATAAAAGATTACAACCACTACTTCTCCCAAAGATGACCATGACTGTGATGGTCAGAGAAAATCCTGTTGTTGTAACGTAAGAGGACACCATTTCTATTTACTTAGCTACTCTGCCCAGATCCTAC
>CM052799.1:145204030-145292054 GCA_028533885.1 Nasua narica
CAGTTTGTTGCTCAGAGTCCACAGTCTCTCATGTTTCATCACCCCCTCCGATTCCCCCCTTCACCCTTCCCTTCCTTCTCACAATGCCCTCCATGATTTTCCTTATGCTCCACACGTAAGTGAGACCATAAGATAATTGACTCTCTCCGCTTGACTGATTTCACTCCGCATAGTCTCTTCTAGTCCTGTCCATGTTGATACAAAAGTTGGATATTCATCCTTTCTGATGGAGGCATAATATTCCATTGTATAGATGTACCACATCTTCCTTATCCACTCATCTGTTGAAGGGCATTTTAGCAGCAATGGCCACAATCGCCAAACTGTGGAAAGAACAAAAATGCCCTTCAACAGATGAGTGGATAAGGAAGATGTGGTACATCTATTCAATGGACTATTATGTCTCCATCAGAAAGGATGAATATCTAACTTTTGTATCGACAATGATTTTTGACTGAGTCTATTCCTGTGCGCTGAAAAGTGTTCTGAGCTTTGAGATGAAATGCTTTGTCACTCAGCCAACTAGGAGGACAGGTGAATTGGGGCAATTTGAGGAAAGGTGAGAAAAATTACGGGCTTTTCCTTCACAAAATGGGGGATAAGAACTTTTCACATGGGGATAATAGAAAACCTAAATTCAGCGGTCAAAAAGACCAAAGAGTGTTCTTGACTGAAACTTTCATTTATAAAAACAAGAAAAACAAAAAAACCCACAAAACTTTCATTTATGTTTGTTCACTCATTCATCATTCCATTTCCAAAATGTACTTATTAAATGACACTGACACTTTTTGTGTCAGATATTGTGCTAGAGATACAGAGAAAAATGAGACATAGGTGTTACTAATTCAATGAGCTCACACTCTGGTATGAGAGAAGACAGCCTTATCAAGAAATAATGACACATGGGGAACCTGGGAGGCTCAGTTCGTTAATCGTCTGCTTCGGCTCAAGTCATAATCCCAGGATCCAGGGATCGGGTTCTTCGTTGGGCTTCCTGCTTGGCGGGGAATTTGCTTCTCCCTCTGCTCTATCCCCCTGCTCCTGATCTCTCTCTCACTCTCCCTCTGTCTCAAATAAATAAATAAATCTTTAGAAAAAAAGAAATAATGATGCATTAATGTATTATTTGTATAGTATGTAGATGCAGCTATAAGGTACATAGTGGAAGAGAACAGAAAATGATGCTTTTCCTGCCTGTGTGCTGGGGTCAGCAAGGAAGTAACAGAGGCCATGATGTGTGATGTGAGTCTTGAAGAATGGGTAAGGATGTGAATTTAAAAACTTAAAATTTGTATCCTGTACATGATCAGCAATCTTACTTCTTATAGACTTAGGGTAATTTCTTAAGGAAATAACCAAGCATATACATGTTATCACAACAGTGTATAAAAACAAAAATGCAATTTTCAACAATAGATCATTGAGTAAATAAATTATATTGCACCCACACTGGGAAATTAATGTAGCTGTTAAAAATCTTGTTGTAGAAGATAGGAGAAAAATGATCATGATCATTACATTGTTGAATGAAAAACAGTTACTTTTAAGTTTGCACATATTATTTCCAAATGTGTGTATATTTGTGTGTATCTATAAACATACATACATATGCATATAAACATGCATGTAATGAGAAGGAATGCTAGCTCTCATTATCTTCATTTGTGTTCCCAGGCTTGTTGAGATATAATTACATGTACCATTGTATAAGTTAATGTGTATAGTGTGTTAACTTGATACACTTCTACGTTATGAAATGACTGCCCTAGGAGCCTTGGCTAATACTTCCATTACCTCACATAATTCATTTCTTCTTTGTGGTAAGAATATTTAAGAGTTATTCCCTTAGCAACTCTCAAGGATACAATGCAGTATTGTGAACTCTAGTACCCATGCTGTAATCAGATTCCCAGAACTTATTCATCTTATTACTGGAAGTTTGTACCCTTTGACCAGCACCTCCCTGTTCCCCCACCCTCAGCCCCTGGCAATCACCGCTCTGCTCAATGAGTTCGGCTTCTTTAGATGTTGCATATAAATGAGATCATGCGGTATTTGTTTTTCTCTGTCTGACTTAGGTATTCAATAATCCTTTTAAAAATCAATAAAGTTTTTCATCACCCACCTTCCTCCAAGGGCGAAATTCCTTGAGGAATTTTGATTGTGCTCTTTATTTTCTGTAAAAGAGTAATCACCTGATCTCTAATAAGAATAAAAACAGGGCAAGCTGCCTCTTCCAGATATGGCAACTTCAAACTGTTATCAAAGGTATGGCGAGAGAAGTGGTGAAGGACACATAGGACAGTCGTTTCTCTAAATTTTCTCTGCTCCCTCCTTGGATCCGGACAGCCTCCAGATCCAGGGGACAAAATGCTGTCCTCTTGGACCACTGCCTTCACCAAATCGGGCAGCAATGTTCTCTTTTGGGTTCACTGATGCTCCAGGAAAACATGAGGCCTGTTACATTTCCTAATGGACTATTTTGAGAGGGTTGAGTCTCTCAAAAAGCCTACATGAGAAATCCCTTTTCTAGAAAAAAAAAAAAAAGAAGTACTGGAAAAATGCTTCCGTAGGGACTGCTTTTATTTCACCAATAAAAACTATATAAATTACTCCATTTTTTTGCTTAGACTAGTAAGAAGCTTAGGGCCAAATTTTGGGGGGTTTTGTGATTGTTATTTGTTTTTTGGTTTTTTGTTTGTTTTGTTTTGTTTTGTTTTGTTTTTGCAGCTATTTACATCTCATGGTGGAAATCTGGGATTGTGAAGAATTTTCATCCTGCTGTAGCAGCCTTCATTAATTCTTTTTGGATCTCAGGAGCACTGGCTGGAGAGCTTGGTGACAGCATGTAACCTTACAAGGAGGAGAGCTGGGACCCCTTGCTTACTCTCCCAGTAGCAAGAATGGAAGGAGGTGGTGCACCTGTGCATTTGCTGGTCATGACCTAGGTATACTGTTTAGTTACCCTAACTTCACTTTCAACTCTATTTAATTTCCCTTGGCTTCGGTGTTTAAATTTCTTTTTTTAGCAATGTAATCCATGTAACTTTGTATCAATTTCTCCAGGCAGTTGGTGCCATGAGGTATTTTAGGGTGAATGAGTCAATGTTCCCCGAACTAGATAACATTTGAAACAAAGAGCAAGCAGTCTTTTCATAAAATAATATTAAGAAGTTTAATTAGGGGCGCCTGGGTGGCTCAGTTGTTAAGCAACTGCCTTCAGCTCAGGTCATGATCCTGGAGTCCCTGGATCGAGTCCCGCATCGGGCTCCCTCCTCAGCGGGGAGTCTGCTTCTCCATCTGACCTCTTCCTCTCTCTCATTCTCTCTCTCTCTCAAAAAAAAAAAAAAAATCTTAAAAAAAAGAAGTTTAATTAATAAAAATAATCTAATGTAATACTCTTTATTATAAAGGGAGAATAAACAAATATTCTAATACTATATATAATATATACTATAACATATAAGTAGTATATATTATATATATGTATATATTATTTGAAATATACCAAATGCAGGAAGACATTAATAGTACCTAGGGGTCTTTAGTCTGTAATATCTATTCGAATCATCACTTCATAATCAGTAACTCTTAAACATTTTTAAGATTTTATTTATTTGACAGAGAGAGAGAGAACACAAGTAGGCAGAGAGTAAGGTAGAGAGAGGGGGAAACAGGCTCCCCGCTGAGCAGAGATCCCGATGCGGGGCTTGATCCCAGGACCCTGAGATCATCACCTGGGCCTAAGGCAGAGGCTTTAACCCACTGAGCCACCCAGGCACCCCATTATCAGTAACTCTTAATTTCTTTTCCTGAAGAGCATGGAGTTCTTTATCTTACCTCTTCAATCCATCTCTCAAGTTCCTCAGAACTCGAGTATGGGCTGACTTTTAAATTCTTTCTTTATTTTTTTTGAGAGAGAGAGTGGGGGTGGGGAGGTCCATAAAGGGAGAAAGAGAGAGAGAGAGACAATCTAAAGCAGATTCCATATCCAGCATGGAGCCCAATGCGGGGCTCAGTCTCACCACCTGAGATCACAACCTGAGCCGAAACCAAGAGTCGGACATTTAACCGACTGAGCCTCCCAGCACTATGGGCTGACTTTTAGATGAATTATTTCTCAGCTTTGTCTGTGTCAAGCCAGTCTCTTTCTCCCCACTGTGTATTTATGGCATGCCAGGCCCTGTTCTATGTGCCAGGAATTTAGTAGTAGTGAAGGCAGATGTCCATTGTCCCTGCTCTCTCCAGTCTTCTAACCCAGATCCTGCCCTTTGAGTCAGATCCCTTGACATTTGTCTTCAGGAAGCCATCCATGATGGTGAGTAGCTAGCTCTTCCTGTTGAAGGGGATCATATAACACAACTCATATAACACCACTCTTCTTAATGTCACTGTGTTGAGAGGGCATCAGTTCTCACCTTTCTTGTCTCTCATCCTTCCGGCTGTCTATTCTGCCTTGGAGTAAGAATTGCTTCTTACATTCTGATCAATGGCTAACCTGTGTGCTCAAAGAACAGTCTCCCTTCCTCCCCAATTTTACCCATGCATTTAATACATTTGTAGTTAGCAGTTCCATTTTTTCTTTATAATGAGGCAGTTGACAGATAATTGATATTCTAATGAAATCTTGGCATCAGAGGGGGATGTGTTTTCTATTGATACATAACATAAGGCCGTTAAATATGTGGAGATTTGCAAGGCTCCTGGAAACTGATGATTTATTTAACATAAACCTCCAATGTTTAAATCGATTCTCTTCTCTTGTCTTTGCTTTTCCTTTTCCCCTTATCTTCTGTCTGTACTCTTTCTTTTTCTTTCCCTTTCAGTACTTTCTTTTTTTTTTTTAAAGATTTTATTTATTTATTTATCAGGAAAGAGAGAGAGTGAGAGAGAGCATGAGAAGGGAGAAGGTCAGAGTGAGAAGCGGACTCCCCATGGAGCTGGGAGCCCGATGTGGGACTCGATCTCGGGACTCCGAGATCATGACCTGAGCCAAAGGCAGTCGCTCAACCAACCGAGTCACCCAGGCGCCCTCCTTTCAGTACTTTCTGACATTAAGCAATGTTCACATCAATGGATTAAATTTATATTTCCCTCAGCCACTGCCTGATTTGTCCTTAAAGAGAGACAAAGGTTGTTGCCCTACATGATGATGATAACTCTTGCTTGAAAATTTATAGTCAGAGTTAATTAATGCTGTTGATAGCTAAAGGCATTTCTTTTCCTGTGGCAATTATGCTGAACTTGGTCAGTGTGGCAGCTGGTTGGATGAAGCCAGGAGACTATTAAAAAAAAACAAACCTGGACTCATCAAAACATTTTCAAGCATAAAATTAACAAAAAAGATGCCTCGACTCCCCATACTTCTCATTAAACTTTGATATGCTATTCCTTCAGGCTTGGGGATTTTGCTCTATTCTAAGTCTCTGCTGAAACGACTTCTGAAGTGTGTCTAATTTGACTGGGGATTATTGTTCAAGAGGGGCATCTGGTCTATACTGTCTTTAGGAGTGTTGTCTCCAAAAATATCACTTTTTCCTTCCTGACTGAAATGTGTAAGAAAAACACAATGAAACATATAACTGCCTATGAATTGCTGAGACGTTCCCTAGCCTGTCCAGGTGAGTCCCATCTGCCATGGGACATCAAACTCTGTCTGACTCCAATAGAACCAGAAAGGGAATTGACAAAGGAAACAGCAGATCTAAGCTCTGCTGGTTGGCATACTTAGATGAAGTCCAGATTAGCTATTTAAAATACCACCAGGAGACTCTCCAGACTGGCTCTAGTAAACTTTGCTAGAATGCTTTAGGAAACTGCCCAGTGTATTACTGCTTCATAGAAACAAAGCTGGCCATGGGTGGGGGACACTGGGGCATGCCCGGTGCGCAAAGGCTCTCTCAGTGACCAACTGTCCAAGACCAGAGCAGCAGTTGGCTCCCTCAGCTTCCTGCAGTCCAAGGTTCCACTCTGTTTCCTGTGACATTTGAAGGAAACGGCTGAGTTTGCCTTTTCCTTTCTCTTCGGTTCCTTCACAGCTGGAAACATGAGTGAAGTTTTCAGCTGAAGGTGTAAGTTTCTCTTATTGTAGAAGCAAAGTAAGATTCAACAGAGTGTGAGGTGACTCTAAGGTTAATGTGCCAATTTTGGCAGCCATCAGTTCTCACTAACAGCCTGGCTCAGTACACCCTGTACCCTAACTTTCCATAGCTGCATAGCCACAGAGATGGAAAAGACCTTGAAAGACTCCTTGGCTCAGGTTTGTGCCTTCAGCAAAGTCATGGTCCCTCTCTGCCAGGTCCCCAAGAGAACCATCTCGGGGATCGACCTCCAAAGGGTGATTTTCAGTAGCAGCACAGTTGGCTGAATAACAATACAAAGGGAATCACATTTATCTTTGGAGCTTTTCATTTCCCTCTCGAGACCTTTTCCGTCTTCTTAGCCCCTCTTCACCAATCCCTTAGTCCTTTGATGTCCTTTGAATGACCAGAGCAGGTCATTTGAGTGTCTACCCAGAGTCTCCCTCTCTTCTTTCTATCCTTCGGGCTCTAGTTTTTGAATGTTGATGTGCATCAGAATCACCTGGACTGGTTATTAAAGAAATTCAGGATGAGGGTTACTTCTGGAGAAGATTTGGGGGGTGGAAGCTATACAAATACCAGTTGAAAATGGGGGGGGGAAAACATTCACAGACACTTTGCTAAAGAGAACATATAAATGACAAGTAAGCACATGAAAAGGTGTTCAGCATCATTAGCCATTAGAGAAATGCAAATTAAAGTCACGGTGAGATAGTACTATGTACTTACCGGAATGGCTGAAACAAAAAATAGTCACATCGAATGCTGGAAAGGATGTAGAGAAACTCAATCACTCATACGTTGTGGGTGGAAAAGTTAAATATTATAGTCTCTCTAGAAAATAGTTTGGCAGTTTCCTTCTGAACTAAAATGGACCTACCATAAGACCTAGCAATTATATGGTGGACATTTATCCTAGAGAAATGAAGACTTCCACACAAAAATTTGTACACAAATATCTCTAGCTTCTTTTTTCATAATATTCCAGACTTGAAGGCACCCAAATGTCTTTTAACAGATCAGTGGTTAAATAAACAAGTATGTCCATATCATGGGATACGATTCAATAATAAAAAGGAACACATTATTCATACACACAGTAACTTAGAAGGTCCTCAAGAAAATTCTGCTGAATGAAAAAGGCTAATTTCAAAAGGATAAATACTTCATGAATCCACACATGTATTATTTGTGAAGTAGCATAATTACAGAAATGAAGAACAAACTTAGTGTGCATAGTGGGGGAATTGGGGGAAGAAGGGGTGGGCAGGTCTGTGAGGGAGTAATATGAGGGGTCTTGTGATGCTACATTTGAATATCTTGATTGTCGTGGTGGTCTTGTAAGGCAACACATTTGATAAAATTGTATAGAGCTATATACATACATAAACACAAATACACACGTAATGCATGTGCCATTGGCGAAAATGAATGAGCTCTATGGATTGTATCACTGTCATTTTTTTGGGCTAGATATTGAGCTATAGTTGTATAAGGCATTAATATTGGGGCAGGCTGGAGAGAGGTATATGGCACTGCTCTTTACGTTTCTTTGCAAACCCTTATGAATCTAGAAATTTTTTTTAAAGTAAAAAAAAATGAATTTTTAAACCCAATCCAAATGCAAAGGGAGGGTTTTTACAAGGGTAAGGAAGTCAAGAATTGGAATTGATGAGAGGGTCACCTTTGAATGCTAATTGCCAGACATCTCCAACAAGTCATCTCAGATCATATAATGGCCACTTGGCCTGCAAACTTGTGAGTTGAACAAATGCTTACATCAAATGCTCCGAGACTTAGTGGTTGTTATATAGCATTAATATGGTCATGATATAGGTAGGATCCGTTTTTATTTTAGTTTTAATTATGTCCAATTAAATTAAACACTCAAAGAAGACAAAAGTGATAACTTAACATTTATCTGCATTCACCATGATTTTCGATAGTATGGTCAGAATATAGCGATACTCAAGAAATATGGATTGCTCTCTGAATATTGATAATTACCAAGTTCAAGATCATTTTGATAAAAATATTCCCCAATCCTTTATCCCCTGTGTCATCAGTATGTTGGAAATTTTTAATCACAAGAAAGCAATGGATCTTGCTCTTGAGGCTTGGGAACACTTCATGTTCGAGATATATTACTAATATGATAAATTTGTCCTGGAACTAATGCCATCATCTTTTCTGATGAATTGGTAAGCATTGTGAACATTTTTCAAAAAATGCAAATATATAAACCATCATGTTTCCATTTCTCTCTTGGCAGTCATGACACTCAGAGCCAAATTTAATGTTCAGTAATATCAAATTTCATATTATTTTTATCCAAAAGCTTAGCTTCCCACTTATGCTCTTTATTTTTAGTCAGTCAACAATTTCACTGGTAACTTAATAATTTAAACTTTTCATGAGTCAATTACAAGGATGTTAGAACATACAATGCTTCGTGTTCTGTTAATGTTTTCTGCAAAGTTCCTCATTTTAAGTAAATTTAATTGAAGTATAACAGATATACAGAAAAGGGTACAAATCATAAGTACATATCTTAATATACACAAAAAGAATGTATCAATTCAATGCTACTCCCCTCAGGAGATAGCATTGTTATTCTAGCAGAAATTCCTCTAGACCCCCCCCAAAAGATACTCCTCAGAAGTTCTCCCTAATTCTAATCTCACAATTAGGGTAGCATGTTTTGGAACTTTCTATAAATAGACTCATACAATACATACTTTTTGGGGACTGTCTTATTTTAATCAAACTCTGTGTGTGAGATTTAGCCATGTGGTCGTGCACAGCAGCAGTGTATTTATTATCATATGGAATTCCTTATATAGCTATTTTGTATTATTGTATTATAGTATTGTATTGTATATTTAAAATATACATATATATTATATATGTATAATATACATATATAATACATATACACATAATATATTATATGATATATACATATATTATAATATTATTATAATATAATAATACATATTGTATATGTATTATTGTATAAAATGTAGCCATTTTGTATTATTCTACTTTTGATGGACATTTGTAACATTGCACAGTTTAGTGTTACTATGAATAGCAGTAACAGGAGCATTAACGAGCATGCCTTTGGTAAATATATTTATGAATTGCCATGGGATGGATACAATGCCAAGGTCAACAAAGAGCATGTCTAGGTTCATAGTTATCACCAAGTGGTTTTCCTAATTTACACTCCCAGCAGCAGTATGTGTGTTCACTGTAGTCCATCACATTTTGGCTGACCCTTGGTATTAAGAGTCTATTTAATTTTAGTCATTCTGGTTGGTGTGAAGTGGGATCTCACTGGGTTTTAATTGGTATTTTCCAGATGAAACTGAAAAACTTTTGTTTGCCTAGTGGTGATGTGGATATTTTCTCTGGTGGAGTGCCTCTATGGACACCGTTGGTGCTCTGCCCAGAAGCCTCTGGTCCTTACTGTGTGTATACATTTCTTCCCCAGCTTCTGGGCACAGTTGCTTCTAATGGTCATACCTGAGACTGACTCTCTTCAGGGGAGCATCGGCTCCTGGAGTTTGCTTATTCAATGTGTTGGTTTAGATTTTTCTTTAATGTCTTTAGCAGATTTTAGAACCTAGGCTATGCTTGACTAACAAAAAGAGGAAGTGTGGAAGTGTTTCCACTTTTACAAACTCTGGAAGAGTTTGTGTAACGTTGTTGTTTCTAGTTTATGAAAAGGCATACTGAAAAAGTACTTTCTTTTCACCTTGAATTACAATTTTTTCTATTCCCACATACTACCAATGATCATAATTCTGAAATTGGAGTCTCTGTATCTCTAAGGGGATCTCTAGAAAAAGTATGAACATATCATATGCTCCAGGACATCCATTTACATCAAGACATAAATTTACTTGTATAATAAAGCAAATAAGAATGTATTATTGAGTAGGAAACAAAATTTGTGCACATTTTTAAGATAAAACTTGCTATCACTTCTGTTTTTAAAGATTTTATTTATTTTTTTGAGAGAGAGGGAGAGAGCATGCCTGTGTACAAGCCAGGGAGGAGCAAAGAGTGTGAGAGAAACAGGCTTCCCATTGAGCATAGAGCCCAATGCTGGGCTGGATGTGGGGCTCGATCGCAGGACCCTGGGATCATGACCTGAGCCGAAGGCAGACACTTAACCGACTGAGCCACTCAGGTGCCGCTTATAATTTTTTTCTTTAATTGGTGTGAATGAACTTGTGTCTCTCAAGTTTAGGAACTTGCCTGCATGTTGCCTCTCTCCCCCACTGAACACACCGATACACTTGCAGGGAGTTTCTTCTTGTTGCAGATACAAAAGAAGACCTTGTCACCAAGTCTGGACTAGAGGAAGTCATCTGGTAGCTGTTGTAGTACAAGATTTTTTATTTTATTTTTTTAATGAAATTATCCTGAGTAAGTTTCTGTTTTGTTTCTTCTGAACAAAGTGTTTGATCTGGTCTCTCACCATTAGCAAAAAGTAATATTATGAACGTTCTTTTTGCATCTCACCTAAGGAGGGCTGGCTAATGGGTAGGCCTGCCTCTTACAACAAAATATTTCCTTTTTTGGTCTGCCACAATTTCCA
Organism: Nasua narica; assembly: GCA_028533885.1. Lineage (NCBI taxonomy): Eukaryota > Metazoa > Chordata > Mammalia > Carnivora > Procyonidae > Nasua > Nasua narica. Next base: position 145,214,723 of record CM052799.1, read on the forward strand.
AAATTCTGAAAGTTCTTTGGGGTTATAATGTGTGTTTCGAAAGGTTCCCTGTTCTACTTCAATGAAGTTATCTGAATAAGGAAAACATCAATGTATTCACATCTTGTATATTAATTTATCAATTTGAGTAGATTTTAGAAACCAGGGATTTAGTTTGCTTAGGGATTAGGACAATGGTCCAACAAGTTTTATATGGAATTTCAGAGTCAGGAAAGGCCAAAAATTAAGCACTTTAGGGTCTGGGTATTTTGAGATAGAAAGGAAAACATACCTAAAGTGTGTATAAGCATAGAGGCTTAATATTTCATCTCCTTCAGCATTTTTCTCTTAAAAATATCTTTAGTACCCACATTTATCTAAGAGTGTTGAAGTCTAGAACTCAGAGGAGGAGGTCTGCACATTGCTGTAGTAAGAATCACCATGTGGGAATAGGGAATGTCCATAGGCAGCAGGCATGGGTCATGAAAGAATGGATTGGATTTGGTGAGGTCAGTGGTAAACTGGAGACCATAAACCCAATAAAATATTTCTCCATAGACCAAATTTGACTGGTAAACCAACCAGTTCCCACTGCCTGCTTTCAATAATTATTACTTCATTTGGATGGATACAGTTAGAATAGCAGCAGATTTTTTTTTTCTTTTTTCTGAGCTGAAGGGACCTTCACAGGGCATCCTACTATTTAAAAGTCAATATTCGCAAAATTGGAGGCTAGATTAGGAAGCAGTAAATGGCTTCTTTTGTTGGTTTACTGCTTAAGCCAACTTAAGGCACTTTTATTAAGATCCCTCCACAAAGTCAGATATCTCAAACATGGTTTTAATCAGACCACAAGATAAGAGTATAGGATGCTATAATAAAGAAGAAATAATATTGTTTTAGACCTGGTGTGTTTGGAGGTATTAAGTGTACCTAGACTTTTTAAGAAGGCTACTTGACACCATCTGATATTTCATGTTCCATGAGGCTGCATGTGAATCAGGTGTGGAAATACCTTTGCTTTGCTTTCTTGGAGGCATAGCCAACCCTGTCAGCCTCTTTTTCTTTTTTTTCCTTCAACCAATCTGCAGCAGATACATGGACACCTGAGCTGTAAATGTTTAGTAGCATAATCCAAATCCTAGCAGAGATTTTTGAAGGGAAACTGTTTTACTGCAAATACTTTGCTCAGGAATTCTTCATGCATTTCCCCGACTACTCCCCCAAACCCCAATCCATTTGTCCCCAGAACAGAGAGACAATTGCATGAAATCTCTTTTATTTCCACTGCATTCTTCCTTTCTTTTTTCTTTTTTATCAAAGAGTAGTTTTTCCAAGTTCTTATTTTAACGTCACTGCTAAATCAATTACAAACTGTCCACAAATCTTTTCTTGCAGTTGAAGATTGTATGGGCATTGCAGTGGTTAATATTGCCAATAGAGAGCCACTTAAGGATGTTTTTAAAAGAGTAATCATTGTGATTCCCTTGTGTTTATTTATTTTTTGATGTTTCAAATTCTTATGCATAAATATGGAAGACTTCACCCTAATTTTTTTATTGATGTGGTAACATCATACTTTAGTAAGTAAAGCTGCAAGTGTGAGCTTTGTTGAATTAAGCCATCACTTTAAGAGCATCATGAACTAGGAGTCAATGCAAAATGCCAGGATTGAATTTTTGACCTTGTGTTTTAATTTTCTTATATATGAATTTCCCCCTCCAAGTTTCACTTTTGGTTCCAACCATTAGTAAATTCCAAAAAGTGTTTCTTCAAAACTGAAGACATCTGAGCAGCAAATAATCTAATTTTTTCCCCTAGCAAGCTGGGAAGTTGGAATTTTTTTGTGTATGTGTGGTGCTATTGTATACGGGAGGCTGTGGTACCATTTGGTGCAGTAATTTTCCATGAAATCTCATGGCTCTGCCAAATGTGAAAGTGTGGTGGCGTTAAATATCTTTAGATCCTAAGTTAACTTAGTATTGAGACTTACAATTCTGACACTTCAAAACCCCAGATGGGCTACTGAGTCTCAAAAAGTTTAACATTTTCTGACCTTCTGTAGTTGAAAGAGAATTGGACTGGAAGCCAGAATACGTGGGTTCTAGTCTTGGCTCTGTTACTAACCAGCTGTGTAATTTTGGACAAGTTAATTTTCTTCTGTGATCCAGGCTCTATCCCATTATAAAATGAAGCCATTAGTCTAAATGACTTCATAGGCCCCTACTGATCTAACCCTATGTTATGCAAGTGATCTCTGGCGTTGAATACTAGATATATCACATGCTAGTCATGTCTGCTAAGATAAATGAATTTCTCTGTTCCTCAGTTTTATTAGTGGTAAAATGGGTATAATAAAAGTATAAGGTAAGGAATAAATGAACTGTGTATACAGCTTACCACATAGTGTTCAATAAAGGGTAGATATGATTCTCGTGGGTCTGGGTCTATCTAGCAAATTAAACACCGAATTTGAGTCAAATCACTTGCATTTGAGGCCTGCATTCTCCACTGAGCGTGTGACCTTATCAGAAGTCACTTGATTTTTATTATTTTTTTTTAAGATTTTATTTATTTATTTGACAGAGAGGAGAGAGATCACAAGTAGGCAGAGAGGCAGGCAGAGAGAGAGGGGGAAGTAGGTTCCCCGCTGAGCAGAGAGCCTGATACGGGGCTCAATCCCAGGACCCTGAGACCATGACCCAGGCCAAAGGCAGAAGCTTAACCCACTGAGCCACTCAAGCGCCCCTCAGAGATCACTTGATTTTTAGATTTTTTTTTTTGACAGAGAGAGAGATCACAAGTAGGTAGAGAGAGAGAAGGGGAAGCAGGCTCCCTGCTGAGCAGAGAGCCCGATGTGGGGCTCCATCCCAGGACCCTGAGATCGTGACCTGAGCCAAAGGCAGAGGCTTTAACCCACTGAGCTACCCAGGTGCTCCTGAGTTTTAGAGAAATAACTACACTCTTCCAACCTCCTCCACTTAAAATTAAGGTATATGAATAAACCAAAAGAAATCTGAATCTTTAAGAGTCCATGTGCTCTGTAAATAAAGAAATAGTGATAGCACTACCTCTATGCTCTTAAGCACATTTTTTTGTCAGGGGTTTAGCATAGTGGAATCACATCTCATTGCAGAAAGACTTTGTGGGAGTAGTTGGAAGTACAAATTGATCTGTGGATCTTGAAAGTTTTACACTAAATGCAGTGGCACATCTAACTTCTAACTAAAATTAGCTCTGTCTTTATTAAAAATCAGAAATCTACAAAGTTTTTTTTAATGAAACAACCCAACCATGCCCTTAATGTAAATGTTGTAGATATTACCTAGAACTCTCAGAAAGTGGTCTTGGGTGCTCAGTTTCTACTTTTTTTTTTTTTTAAGATTTTATTTATTTATTTGACAGAGAGAAAGATCACAAGTAGGCAGAGAGGCAGGCAGAGAGAGAGGGGGAAGCAGGCTCCCTGCCAAGCAGAGAGCCTGACGACGTGGGGCTCAATCCCAGGACCCCGAGATCATGACCTGAGCCAAAGGCAGAGTCTTAACCCACTGAGCCACCCAAGCACCCCTCAGTTTCTACTTCAATGGTAATTGTTTACCTGAATTTCCATTGAATGTGCAGAGTAAATAGCCAAGGATTTACTGAACACATGTAGTTATGTGGCTACATAAATACAAATAATACAGAAAATTTTATACTGTGAAATAGTAGTCCCCTACTCCACAGCTCCACAGTAGTCCCAGCTCCACACCCCCGAAGCAATTACCTCCTACCGTTTCTCTACTTAGTTCATCTGGTGGTTGTCTCTGTAACTCTATTAACCCTGCTGCCAAAACTACTGGTCAACATACTAACTTTAGAAATTATTTTTAGATGTCCCTTCTCTTATGTGAAATATAAATGTTCTCATTTCCCCATCTCTGGCTCCTACTTACTGCTAAATGTGTGTTTTACCATACTTCATTCCTTCACTTCAACTTCTATCCACATCACTTAAATATTTATTTCTGAGAATACTTTGAACTTCACCCTGGAACATGAGGACGTAGTTCCCTTGCCTATTCTCAACACTTTCGCCTAGAAACTTACAATGACCTACTCACAGTCAAGCTTGAAGACTCCTGCAATTTGTCTCTAGATTGATCTTAAAACTTGAAAAAGGAAAACTGTGCTTACATCAAAATGAGAAGTAAAAATTGTTCACTATATACCCAAGTCATTTACAAGGATTGCATATCTTTTTGTACAGTTCCAGTGTCACAGGCTCTGTGACTCAAAAAGTATACTGGTCTTTGTATCAATTTCAAGTTTTTTTTTTTTTTTTTAGGAGGGGTAATACATTTCACCAATCACCCACTCATGCTGCTGTGTTACAGTTTTCTCTTTTATTCGGACCATGGCTTTCTTACAGAGTGATAGTTGTTTTCCTGGAGTTCTGATTGCTTTATTTTATTCCTTTTCAGTCTTTGCACTTATAGGATTTTTCAAGCATTTTGGATAAGTATTAAAAGCCTGAAATTCTCTTGATCAGAGTTGTGACTATCTTTCAAGTCATTATGTTTATATGGCAGTATGACTAACTGGCATCAGAGATAAATATTTACCCACAGTTGTGTCCAAATACACGGTTCAGAAGTCCTAAGAGACAAAAATACCATTTATGCCTATATTATGAACTAACAACAAGCCTTTAAGCATCTTGTATTGTCATAATAGCCGTAGCACCCAAGTTTTCACAATGTCTTCTGGAATTTATTTTCACCTCTGACGTCTCAGAAGTAAGTGGCTCAGAGTTATAAAGCCATTTTCAATAGGCAGAGTGGTGATGCCACAACGAGTAAGACAGTCCTCAGTTGTCTTGGCAACAAGATGAAAAGGAGCCCAGGATTCAAGTATTGCTCTCGTCTCCTATTTTTGGTCCTGGCCCCCTGACCTTAGTCAACCATCTAGTTACCAGGGCATTAAGATGCCAGTTCGTCATACTGCCATGTAAACATAATGACTTGAAAGACAGTCACAACTCTGACCAAGAGAACATCAGGCTTTTAATACTTATCCAAAATACTTTGAAAAATCCTAAAAGTGCAAAGACTAAAAAGGAATAAAATAAAGCAATCAGAACTCCAGGAAAACAACTATAACTCTGTAAGAAAGCCATGGTACAAATAAAAGGGAAAACTGTAACACAGCAGCATGAATGGGTGATTGGTGAAATGTATTACCCCTCCTAAAAAGACAACCCCCCCCCAAAAAAAACCCTTGAAATTTATACAAAGATCTGAGTTCTTTGGTTTATCTTGAATCTTTCTAGAATGCCTAATCAAATGATCTCTGAGAAGAATGTAGTGATGAATTAGATGAAGATTACAGCTGGCTGAGGTATAATTGCCACCTGAGTTCAAGGGACATTTAAACCTATTAAAGTTGCCAAGTGGTATGTGGTTCAGACTCATATGTGGTAGTAGGTGAGTGGGGTTGTGGATGGGCTTGAGTATATTCTAAAACTTTTTACAACTTAAAAGCTGAGTCAGGACCTTTTTCAAGTGACCACAGATTCAAAGACTTCATAGGTGTTTTTTTTTTTTTTCCTCAAATATTCCCAGTTTGTTCAATGGAGATGTGAACAGGCGAGTTCAGACACTCCTCTGCACTTTCTGAGGAGAGTCTTGTCTGACAATGTCTTCTTCACCAGATGGTAAGCTTTGGAGGGAACATGCATGGGGTAGTGTGAGAGAAAGGCATAGCACACCCAACAGTCAAATACATTGAATGACAAGGCTGACCTTGTAAGCGTGACAGATATCAGAGCCGGATCATGCTAACATCTAATCCCTGCACATAATCTCCTTTGCCAGATTTTAAAAAATAGGATGTTAAACAGTTTCAGTGGAATTCTATCAAGTGAAGAGAGAAGATCAATAACTACTCAAGTCCCTGGAAGTAAAATGACTTTCAATCTATACAGGCTACGCGGATTACTAGAAGGAAATGGAAAAATGAGTCCTCATCTCACCCAGGTAGGGATAGAAAGTTTTCAAGCTGGACTTTGCTATGGCCATGGTCTTGCTATTGTCCATTCCACTATTCACCCACACATGGCTCAATTCCATGTAAAAATGTGTCCTACTTAAAAAACAAAAAAACAAAAAACCTTATACAGAATGAGGTTAAGCAGTCAAATGCCCCAGAGTCCATGAGCATAGAAGCAATAGGACAGACTAGAATTTTCATATGAAGGTGAAATAAATTAATAATGTTTTCTGGGCAATAGGTAATATCATTCATTCTGATTTAGCCTAGAGGACTCAGAAACTTTTTTTGCATATTTGAGGGACATCCTTGTGGAAAAGGGACTTGATTTATTATATGTAGCTTTAGGGAGCAAAAGTCAGACCAATGGGTAGCTGTTAGAAATCTCAGAGGCAAACTATTGTCCCATTTTTAACAAATGTACAAGATCAAGGACAGCCCTGTATGCAATAATTTACTTTCTGGTTTTGCCTTATTTTCCCTTTCATTTTCTCTAATTTTTCACTTGCTTAATTTAAATTTTATTTTATCCTATTTAATTGTGTATATTTTCCTAAATAATGGGAGAACATGAAATAAACAAACATATAAATAGTGATTGAATGAAACTTGCAGTGTAGCAGATTTTCTCTCATACTAGGGGAAATAAAAATACAAAGGAACTTAGTAGTTGTGTGGCAGATGCTGTTAGTTGCTGGACAATATGCCCATGACCTCAACGAGACAGGTACTGGGGTTGTACCCTTTGGGATTATTCAAAGATTTAGCAATTCTTTTATGTTGATGCAAAGTCTTAAAGAATGTCCTATTCTCTATAAATTCTTGGCATAATGAGAAGGAAGAAAAATCTTCTGGAGTATAAAAAGAATGAAAGAAAGACATACCATCAAGATTCCTTCTTGGACATATCATTACTAATTTGTGTAGCTTCTGTTAAAAATGGAAGGATAAGACTGACTTTTTCAGTTGCTTCTAAACTGCCTGGCTAACAATCACAAATGATTATGTTTAGAATTTTGAAGACAGCTGTTTTATAGAGAACGTGTGTTACATCAGCTCATTTCTGTTGCAGGCAAAAAATTGAAGCAGAAAAAGCTGAAGGACTTGACCACAGTGACAGCCAATCAGTAACCAAGACGGGAAATAAATTTTCAGCTTCCTGAATTCAGGGTAATTTGCCATTCACCAGATACATACTAAGGTGTGACCAATTTCTAGCTGGATGCATACCTAAAGTGATAATTTTGATCAGCATTTTGTAAAACAAGCCAAATTCAAGGACTGTCTACAATCGCTGCTAATGGAAGATATGTAATCTCATTTCAAATTGGCATTCAGTGAACACACAGTTCACAAACAGCCACAAGATTTGGTTTAAAAAGAAATCCAGTCCAAACTCTACCTTAGATTTAATCTCTATATAATCCTGATGTAATTATAGTATTTTTCTGATACTACTTTTGTAGATAGAGAACTTTTCAGGCATAGAACTATCTGCCATCCCATCAGGTTTTCCTTTTTCTCCATTAGTTTTGACTTAATAACCAGTATAAGAAGCTCATGGCCCCAATTTATTGAGAGGGAATTCAGTGAAAGGCAGCTGGTGTTATCTAAGGGAGGGATACGCTGCACAGGATGGAGACCAACCATGAATGGCTACTTGCATCCATGTGGTTTGGAGAGGAATCAGGAGGATGCTGTAAGAGAATCTGGGCCAAGATATAAAGGATCAAGCAATAGAGGGGTGCTTGCCTAATTCAGTCAGTAGAGAACACGACTCTTGATCTCAGGGTTGTGAGTTCAAGTTCCATTTTGGGTTTAGAGCTTACTTAAAAAAATAAAATAAAAGGATCAAGCAATAGAAAAGGAAAAAAAAAGGAAAAATTGAAAGAATGAAGTTTGAAAGAGTTTAAAAAATTAGACATAAAGAAAAATTTTTTTGAAAATTTGAATGTTCCAGGGCACCTGTGTGGCTCAGCCATTAAGCATCTGCCTTCGGCTCAGGTCATGATCTCGGGGTCCTGGGAATGAGCCCCGCATTGGGGTCCCTGCTCAGTGGGAAGCTTTCTTCTCCCTCTCCCACTCCCCCTGCTTATGTTCCCTCTCTTGCTGTCTCTCTCTCTGTCAAATAAATAAAATAAAATCTTGAAAATTTGAATATTCCACCACTTCCCCCAAATAGAATTATAAGAATTTAATTACAATTCAAAATGCATTTATATTATAATTTTGAGGTTAGAAAACAGGTAGTGCTTAAGAATAATGAGACAAATTTTTTAAATTATAAGCTTTCCTCAAAATTTCATAGTGAGGAACAACCATTCAACACAAATTATGACTATTCGATTTTGTATTTAGTTTTAGTTTTCTAGTTTTTAAGTTTTGTTTAGTTTTTTTAAGAGCTGTTTTAGGTTTACAATAAACTGAGATGCTGGTACAGATATTTCCCTCCTCCTCTCTTCCCTCACACATGTATCATCTCTCCCATTATCAATATCCCTCACCAGAAGGGTATATTTTTACCAAGGATAAACCTACCCTGACACATCATAATCACCTAAAGTCCATTGCTAACCTTAAGGTTCACTCTTAGTGTTGTAGATTCTATGGGTCTGGACAAATGTGTAATGACACGGACCCATCATTATAATCTCAGAGTATTTTCACTGTCTGAAAAATCCTTGAGTTGCCTTAGCTCTCCTCCCACTTCTATCCCTGGCAACCACTGATCTTTTTACTGTCCCTATAGTTTTGCTTTTTCTAAAATGTCATATGGTTGGAAGCAAGCAGTATGTAGCCTTTTAAGATTGGCTTCTTTTACTTGGTGCATTTAAGGGTGCTCCGTGTCTTTTCATGGCTTGATCATTTCTTTTTAAAGCTGCATAGTAATGCCTTGTTTGGATGTACCACCGTTTATCCATTCACCCACTGAAAGGTGTTTTGGTTACTTCCAAGTTTTGGTAGTTATGAATAAAGCTCTATAAATGTCTGTGTGCAAGTTTTTGTGTGAACATAAGTTTTCAACTCCTTTGGGTAAATACCGAAGAACACGATTGATGGATCATATGGTTAAAGTATGTTTAGTTGTATAAAAAACCACTAAACTGTCTTCCAAAGTGGCTGTATTATTTTATTCCTACCAGCAATGAATGAGAGTTTCTATTTCCATTGCTTCACGTCCTTCATAGCATTTGGTGTTGCCAGTGTTCTGGATTTTGGCCACTCTAGTAAGCATGTAGTGGTATCTCGTTGTTATTTTAGTTTGCATTTCCCTGATTACTTACTTTTGTGGGAGCACCTTCTTACATATATTTTTGGTAATCCTTGCATCTTCTTTGGTGATGTGCCTATTAAAATCTTTGGTCTAATTTTTAATTGGGTTGTTTGTTTTCTTATTGTTGAGTTTTAAGAGTTCTTTGTGTATTTTGAGTAACAGTCCTTTATCAAATGTGTTTTTTGTGAATATTTTCTCCCAATCTCTGACTTGTCGTCTCATTCTCTTGATATTGCATTTTACAGGGCAGAGATTTTAATTTAATGAAGTCCAATTTATCATTTTTTTCATAGATCATGTGTTTAGTGTTATACCTAAAAAGTCATCACCATACAAAAAGTCAGCTATATTTTCTCTTATGTTATCTTCTCAGAGTTTAATAATTTTTGCATTTTAAATTTAGGTCTGTGATACATTTTAAGTTAACTTTTGTGAAGGGTGTAAGGTCTATGTTTACATTCATTTATTTGCTCAGTTGTCATGTTGAAGAGACTCTCTTTGCTCCATTGTATTGCCTTTGCTCCTTTGTCAAAGATCAGTTGACTGTATTTATGTGTGTCTATTTCTGGATTTACTATTCTGTTCTACTGATCAACTCATCTATTTTTTCCCTAATACCATACTATCTTGATTACTGGAGCTCTATAGTAAGCCTTGAAGTTGAGTAGTGTCAGTCCTCCAATTTTGTTCTCCTTCCATATGGTATAGGCTATTCTGAGTCTTTTGCCTCTCCCTATAAATTTCAGAAGCAGTTTGTTTATATCCATAAAATAACCTGCTGGGATTTTGAGTCTGTCTGTATTGAGTCTACAGATAAATTAGGAAGGACTGACATCTTGATAATATTGAGTCTTCATGTCCATGAACATGGAATGTCTCTTTATTTGATTTCTTTGATTTCTTCCATCAGAGTTTCATGGTTCTCCTCATACAGATCTTGTGTTTATTTTGTTATATTTATACCTAAGTATTTCATTTTGGGGGGTGCTAATATAAGTAGTACTGTGTTTTTAATTTTAATCCCTCTTGTTCATTTTTGGAATATAGGAAAGCAACTGACTTATACACTAACTTTGTATCCTAAAACTTTGTTGTAATCGCTTATTAGTTCCAGGATTTTTTTGTCAATTCTTTCGAACTTTCTACATAGGTAATCTTGTTATATGTGACAAAGATAGTTTTATGTTCCATCTCAATCTGTATACTTTTTTTTTCTTGACTTAATGTATTAGCAAGGATTTCCAGCACAATGTTGAAAAAGAGTGATAAGAAGAGACATCCTTGCCTTGTTCCTGGTCTTAGTGAGAAATCTTTGACCTTCTCACCATTAAATATGATGTTAGCTGCTAGGTTTTTGTAGATAGTCTATATCATGTTGAGAAAGTTGTCTATTCATAGTTTACTGAGAGTTTTTTTTTATCATGAATGGATACTAGATTTTGTCAAGTAGTTTTTCTATATTTATTTATATCATCATGTGATCTTCATTTCTTCTTTCTTTCTTTCTTTCTTTCTTTCTGATCATTGATGTAATGGGTACATTGACTGATTTTCAAAAGTTTAATCAGCCTTGCATACATGAGATAAATCCTACTTGGCTGTGGTGTATTATTCTTTTGATACACTATTAGATTTTATTTGCTAATATTTTGTTGAGGATTTTTTCCATGTTCATGAAAGATATTGATTGGTAGTTGTTTCTTTTCTTGTTTACTATTACATAGTAAACTATGACTAGAGGAGAACTTTCTCAACTTCATATAGACTATCTTTGTCTAGTGTTGGTAATAGGACAAAGCTAGCATCATAGAAAGAGTTAGGAAGTATTCTCTCTGCTTCCATCCTCTGAAAGAGGTTGTAGAAAGTTGGTATAATTTCTTCCTTAAAGATACAGATTTTTAAAATACATTCACCCCCCCATACTTATTTGATCATGAGAATCATCAGGAACATGTGTTAAAAATTTAGGTTTCCAGAATGTACTCCATCTACTAAGACAGATTCTCCAGGGAAGTTGCTTGGTAATTGACAATTTTTTATTTAAAAAATCTGATATTAAATGTGATTTTTAAGATCTGGCAAATTTGGAAAACAGTGCATTAGAGAATGTTGCTTAAAAGCCAAAGTCAAGGGCATAATCTCTGTCTATGGAGGGAAATTGCTTCGAGTGGATGCCTTGGCCCAAGGTGACCCTCTAATTTTACTGATCACCCAACATAAACTACTGGTCATAGTAGCTTTATCCCCAAATTAATAGAACATTAATGAAAACCAAATTGGTTCCAAAATGCACCTTCTATTGGTTCTCATTGTTTTTGGAAGAACTGTATTAAATGACTATCATTGGTACTACAGTCACTCTTTATAGTCTCTATTTAGCTAGAAAGAGAAAGTGAAATTAACTTTACAAGCCTCATGAAAGACTTTATTTTAAGCCACCTCACATGGCTAATTAATAGCATATGTTGTATGGAGTCCAGTGACTGCAGCCACAATAGATAATTTATATAACAATGAAAAGGAGAATCTCTTTGAGGCCAATTTAATTTCTTTTCTAGGGCTAAGAACAGAGGAGTAATTGATGCTATCAACTGTGAGCACCTTCATTTGTTTGTGTATCTTTTTCCATTTTATAGCAAAAAAAACTCCACCACCTGCAAAATCTCAATTTTTCTCTTTTTTTTAAACTAGGAATATGAGTGTTATAAAAGATATTGCTGCAGTCATGAAAATCGTATGGTGTCTATGAAGTCAAAACTACACCTTATTCAAATTTCTGCTTGTGCTTTCCTTTGTTGTGAGATTTGGGACTTTTTATTTAATTTATTAGAATGCTGGTCTACTCATGATTATAATTGTGGTACTAAAATCTCCCTATATGGAGAATAAATAAGATAAACCACGTGTTGTGGATTGAATTGTCCCCCAGTCTCCATTCTCTTCTACCATGTGGTCTTGCAATGTATAAGGGTCAGTGACATATACTTCCTACCCCTTGATCTGGGCTTCATCGTGTGCATCATTTTGGTGGACGGAAGAAGAGCTGATGTGGCAGTGTGCCAGTGTCAAGCTAAGACCTTAAGACATCTTGGAGCTTACTCTTTCACTCCTGAGACCTGTCCTAAAAAGAATATGTCCTGGGAAGCCATCGTCCCTTAGCCTAGGATAATCCAGAATGAATATATGTGGGGAAGTCTTAAAAAAAATCCAAACTACCTTGAATCAGGGATGGCCCAGCCAACTTGCAGATCCATTGGTAAGAAAAGTAAATACTCATAAGTCACTGAGTTTGGGGTAGTTTGAAATGCAAGTTTATAGTAGTAGCAAAAGCTAATTTGTTATGTAATACTTCTGATGTAGTAGGTTCACAAAAGTATTAGATCTCCCCTTAATATTTCACTTAGTATTGTTTGACTTTAAAATCCAAAAGTGTATAAGGAAGATCTAAGTAGGAATAATCAACAAATGTATATATATATATAGTATTACAGGAATGCTGGTGAACAATACATGAAAGCACATATGAATGCACAGGTATTAGGAGCATGGGTGGGATACTAGGGCTTTAAAAGGAGAATCTGGCATAGAATTGATCGGGAGACTATAGAGACAAATAAAAGACAAAAGACAAAAAAAAAAATTTAAAGGAGGTAAAGGAAGCAATTCTTTGAGCACTAGAAAATAAAATTCAGTTTGGAAAATGGTCCATCCAGATTTACTTACTTGCTAAGGTACCATGGCAGCATAAAGAATTTAAAGACAGAAGTTTGTAAGCTCCTTGGGAAGGTAAGACCCACAGCCACATCACCTGACACGGTAATGGTGGAGTGCATAATAAGCCCCGCAGCAAATGAGAAAGTATGTCCACAGTACCTAGCCAGCGTCAAGCACAGAATAAATGTTCAGTAAATTGTGGTTGCTTTTCTACTGGCTTGACCCAGAAATGTTGATGGTTTTTCCCCAGTCAGGGACAAAGTTGTTTTTCCCATCTGACTGTGGTTCATTAAAGGTAGGGCCAATATCTTCCTAATCTTGTGTCCAGAGCACTCCATGTAAGGGACCAGCGTGCATAGAAAGCACCCTTTTTCTTCAGAATAAAACCTGAAAGGAAAGAGGTGAAAGTTTCTAAAATACCTCCTGAATTAATCAGTGGCAATATTTACTGTGTAAGAAAGAAAATTCACTCTCTTAAATGATCACTAAGGGTGATTTATGCTTTCCTATAGCTTTGTTTTTGACACCTGCAACCAACCTGCTGGAAATTTCTGGTTCCTGATACTGTACTCCACCTTCTTGTCAAATTAAAAGAAAAAAAAAATCCATTCATTATGGGGTAAAGTCCTTTAAATAAACACAAGATTTATTTATTTGATTGATATACTTATTTTACCTAGACATAAGAGGAATTAATGAGTCTGCTATTCTTCAGTCTTGTGCACTTTTATAATAGAAGACAAAGACCTCAGGCTTTGCCTTATGTAGGTCCTATAAGACACCCGACAGAACATTGATCACGATTTGCACAATACACTTCACTAAGACCTTTAGTGGAAGATCTTGAGAGGAAAAATAAGGCACCATCTCTCCTCTCAAAGAGATTATAGTCTAGGAAGGGGGGTTGGAAAGATACACAAAGACCAAAACACAGTAAATTGAGGTAAAGGCTATAAATGGCTTGTAAACAGAGACAGCACTTTACATTCAAAGAAGGTCCCAGTACCCAGAAGGTACTGTATTTGTACCTGCAGTCAAATAAAGCCAAAGAAATAAATGAATTTACCTAAAATTAGTGCTTAGCTTATCACTCAGAAACTCGGCCAGAGGTAAGTGTGAAAATTCAATCTTGAATATGTACTCTCTTAATGAGGGTTCTGAGAGTCTGTACAGTAAATACAGAAGAGCATTCTCTGCATACTTTAGCAACCAAATGCATATTAACCTGAGGTATTAATGAGTTCTTCAGAAGTTCTTCCGAGCATAGCTGCAGTACTAGAGTTTAAAAGGCAGTCATCTCAACCGCCTTTCATGGACTGGAGTCTCAGGAATCTGGAGGGCTTTTATTTGACCAGGTGGCGAGAGAAGAGCATAGGGTTTCTGGAATTGAGGGTCTGTCAGCCTGGAGGCTGCTTCTCTGTGAGGAATGAGCCCTGCCTGCATCTATGCTGTGATTAGATGGAAATGAAGATGTTTTAATGTTAAATACACTAAACCCTTTCCTGATTCCCTTTCAAATATCATTCATCTTCCTAAATTCAAATTGCTTATCTTTATCTTCTTCCTTTAGGATTTTTCACATTGGGGAATGACAAATAAAACCATATTTGAAGAACTATACCTATCACAGCCAAATAGATATTAAGCTTAGGACAGAACAAATTTTTTATATATGTCAAAACTCATTTATTTTTCATATCCACAAAGAACAGAATAAGGAAATAGGAATATAAGAGATTAAGGTAAAAAAAATTTCATAACCACATGCAAGGCTATGACTTTTCGTTACTGAATTTAGTCTTCCAGCAGTTCCTTTCTGCCTGGGTCTGACTTTGGTATAGAGGTGGCCTTAATGACAGTTATCTGTTTCTTTAGAAACTAAAACAAAAAGAATAATCTCCCTCCAACTGCACTTAAACAATGTATGCTGATCCCAGCTGATACAGGTTCACCAGATGTTCCAAAACAGCTGTTAATCATAATTTCATTACTTAAAATGAAATTACCCAGAGTTAAAATAAAGTAAATTATACCAAGAACAGAGGTAATAAATTCTCAAGTCACATTACTTTCTAATTATTTTACTGACATCTTAAGGTCATCTACACCTTTGAGTGTGGAAATGCCATCTAATGGTGTACTACTGCACACGTCTTCCCAACCCTGAATTAATGATGTCGTGTTGGTAGCTGGAGACCAGGTGCAGTGAGGGTATTTATCCCATGGAAATCAGCAAGTGCTATGATAAAGGTTTGATTTATTTTTTTCTTGATTGCCTAGACTTAAGAAAGGGAGGAAGAAAATGCTAATAATGAAGACTAAAGTTAAAAGTATGTCATGTCTGATGCTGAGGCTGAAAGAGGTTTCAATTTAATGGTTAGCATTTGTACTAAAGTGAGAATTGGCTTAATTACGCATCACATATCACATCTAATGACAATAAGGTTATTGAGAAAACAATTCCCAGAACAGGATGCAATTCCCTTTGTCCAATCATGGTTAAATTGCACTCTAAGTTGGCTGTGGATAAAAACATGAAAATCAATGAAAGCATTCTGCGAGAACCAATAAGCTACATGGAATTTATAATAAATAGTATTTCATATGTTCTTATTTTTTCGTGAATTGTGTGCTACACATCTTTTATATCATTAAAACGTACAGTAAAATTTTACGCACGTGTATGTGCACACATTTCTGCTTCCTGAGGGCTGCTTGCTAAACACAACACACCAACTGCAAAAGATCACATGAAAGAAAAATAAAATTTCCTCCCACTCAAAATTTTGAATATTTGAATAAAATACTTCTTAACCAAGTCATTATTAGGCTGGGGAATTCTTTGACTTTTTTGATATTGGGGAAAATACGGTATAAGGGAAGGGTGAAAAAATCAGAATGGATTAGAAACAGTATTTAAAGAACGCTGAACCAGTGACCCCTCAAGGTCGTGTTTAGTTCTTTACTAAGTGACACCAGTGCTTCAAGTGTGAGTGGATTATAAATTAGATTCAGTACAAATTTTTTTTTCTTCACCCCAAGTACTTACTGTCTTTCTCATGAAACATGGCTTTATTTTAAAGGTTTTGAATTTTGAAACTCCCTCGGAGTTTGAGTCAAAGCTTTTAGGCTTAGGATGGGATTTAAAAGGATAAAGGGTCTCCCTTTCATGCACTGGAAGGATGTGGGGAAAACTGACATTTGTGTTTCAGAGAAAAAAATAATTTTCACCAAAGCCAAAACATGGTGTTAAGCAATAGACTAATTCTTTTAGGCAAGGTAATCAATAAAAGAACTAAAGTAACAATGTTATTTCTTTATTAATTGTTGATGAGTAATGTCTAATATCTGGTCTATATCTGACATTGAACAAGAACGTTGATTGACCAGTCAACATAAACATGTCTATTAATTTTGGAGGCTATTCCTGAAATGATTAAACTTTGAAAAGTACGTTTAATCTATGGTATTTTGGTGCTAGGGCAACAAAAGCAAAACTTATTTTTGCATTACTTTAATGTATTGATTATCCACGGCAGATAATAAATTTTCTCAAAATGTAGTGGCGTAAAACAATGTTTCATTATGCCTCACAAGTCTGTGGCCTGCTGCTGTTGTCTGGCATCTCTCATGCTTTTTGCTCACCTGAGAGGTCAGTGGGCTGGACTTGGAGGGCGTACTATATCCTTACCTATGTCTGACATGCCTGAAGTCTGGGGCCATTCTATGCATAGGAGCTCTCGTTGTTTTGTAGTCCAATCTAAGTTAGTTTTCATCGTGCTGTGCTTGGTCTCAGGACTTAAGGTGGAAGCTTCCAGGCTGTTTGTGGCATAGGCTTGGAATCTGCAGGACCTGACTTCTGCCACATTTTATTGGTCAAAGAAACCATAAATCCAGTGTAGCTATAAGGAAAGAGGAAACGGGAGCCTCCTCTTGATGGGAAGAGCTGCAAGGTTGTACAGTGAAGGTTCGCAGAGAAGATTATGGTCACTTTCTGCAAGCAGTCAACCTCAGTCACATCCCCTGGAAAATTTGTACAGGTTGCTTGATAATATTATTTTATGTAACCTTCCATTCCTAGTTATACCTTAATGATTAAAGCAGCTATCCTACCAATGTTGCCTAAGAGTACATTAAGTAATATAATTTTCAATCATAAAAATATTCAGCATATTAAGGATGAATTGTTCTGGCTAATAGACAAGACCCAACGGTCACCCTGATAATGTGTAAAATGCACATCTGTATTAATTTCATCTCTGGCACTGCTGATCTGGTAAGGCCGGCTCTTAGTGATTCTGTAGCTGAGCATTCAATAGACTAGAATGTCTTTTCTGCCCAAACCAGTCAGCTCTTTCTACGTTTGGAATGCGCCTACCATCACCTCCTTTTCTAAAAGCCAAATTCCCTGATCTGCTAAATAAGACGAAAGTAAAAGGCAGAGTCATTGCGTGGGCTTGTGCCTATTTTGAATATTTTCTTAAGAAAATAAAAAAAGCAAAAGAGAAGTATGGACGTTGGTAGCGTTTTGAGGCGTGTGATTGTGGTTAGAGTTGACATGGAACTAATAGTCTTCCCCCCCTCCCCCCAGCAGTAATAAATTCCTTTAGCTGATACTCCTTATATCCTGAATCCTAGATCACACTCCAGGAATATCAAGACCGCTGAGGCAGAAGGCTGTGTGATTGTTACAAGACAGAGAGGAGAAGGCTGGCTTCTTTTCTTGGAGGGAGAGAGGGGGAGAATCAGAAAAGGCAGAATCGGATTCAGCCGTAGTGCCTTCTTGACTCTAACCTGAGGTGTGAAGGACATTTTGAACACAGAAGTTTTGCTGCAGCAGTTCACGTAATAGTATGCAGGACAATGTTGTTGCAGGACTCCAGAACTTAGGTTTCTGGACCAGGCCGACCTGCCTTGGAGGACTGGTTCTACCAGCCGTGGGTAATGGGGCAAATTACTTAAGTTTTTTTGGTCTAGAGATAATAAGCAAAAATATTTACCTCAAAGGGTTACTTGAGGTTGAAGTGGGATACTGTTAGCAATTTGTAAAGCAACTTGCTCCATTGAGCCCTAAAGAGCTGGAAGCTACAGTTATTATTAGCTGTAATTAGATATTAAAATTAAAAAATAATTTTTTAGAAATAAAAAGGCCAAACAGAGCCCCAAATAAAACTATTAAAATGGACTTATGAGACATTAGAGAGCATTATATTTTTGTATGTTTTTCAAATTTGTATTCATTTTGAGGATAAATATATAATTTTCCAATTTGAATTACTTAGTAGGATTAGGGTAACAAAAAGGAAAATATAAAATCATTGTACCTACTTCAAATTCTGAATACCTCAATTACCTACCTTGAAATGCAATTTTTGTGTGGGAGAGTTCTCTTCTATAAAGGGCATGCACAGGCTGGGGTGAGGGTCACACACAGCTTTTCACTTGATTTTATTTATTTTTATTTTATTTTATTTATTTATTTTTAAAAATTTTACTTATTCATTTGCCACAGAGAGAGAGGGCACAGGCAGGGGGAGCAGCAGAGGGAGAAGGAGAAGCAGGCTCCCCACTGAGCAGGGAGCCCTACGTGGGACTCTGATCCCAGGATCTTGGGCTCATGACCTGAGCTGCAGGCAGCTGCTTAACCAACTGAACCACCCAGGCGTCCCTTCACTTGATTTTAGATGCAATTCATTTCTTAGCAAGAGTTTGTTCACTTCCTGTTCTCTTATTTGAAATACTCTCTTAGGTCTTCCTTAATCGTCTACTGTAGGATCCTCTTGCTGGTGCTTTTTCTTAAAGCATGAAGAGTTTTTTCTATAATTCTCCCATCTCAACTCACTATGTGTTAGCTTGGTAGCAGGGAACTGTCTAAGTGCTAATAAATTTCCTGAATTTTCTTCTATCGTAGCCCTAGATCTTTCACGAAGTACATTTCTGATCAGAAAGTGTCTCTCTCCAAGATCTCTTTTATTCATATTTATATTTCCTGGTCACTTTATTTCATGTAAAATGACATTACCACAACAGAGAAGGAAATCACAGCCTCTTAGAAGGTTTCTTTTTCTTTTTCAGGGGTGGTTTATAAAAAAATAGTAGAAGTAAGCTTGGGCCTGAAGTGGGGTTTTGAGTCAATCTGGTTATTCCGTCTGAAATTATAGAGCAGTTCCTCAGCCCTACCCCAATCTCTGGGCATCTATTTACAGGAGTCAAAATGCATGCAGGAGAGGAATCTGCTGGGAGGAAATGTAGGGTAAAGTTTCCTTGGGGAGAAAGAGCGAAATGAGAGACGCAGTGTGGTGCTTGGCCAGGAAAGGTCAGCGGCTCCTGATTTAGAAGTGTCTAGAGCAGAAGCTGAGAGCCATATTATCATGAAGGAATGTTTAGTATTTGCACTGACATATGATTGGAATTTATGTCCAAAGGTCCACACAGAGCTGAGGACGTTGGTATTCCCCTCAGTTCTGTGCTGAGACACGTGTGATTGTTTTAGCCATGTAGCACTGCATAACAAAGCCCCCCAAATAGTGGCTTAAAGCAATGGCGGCATTTCTTGTGCTCACTTTTTTTGGCAATTTGGGCAGAGTTTGGCAGGAATAATTCAAGGCTGCTCAACTACCTGTCCGCTGGAGCATCTCCAAAGCTGGGAGTTGGAATGGCCTTAAGGTCTGTCTCTCTTCTCACACATCCAGCAACTGGTTATGGGCTGGCAGCTTAGCTAGGGACACTGGTGGAAACACATGGCCTCCCCATGAGGCCTGTGCTCCCTCACAACATGGTGGCTGGGTTCCAAGTGCCCAGATCCCAAAGAGCCAAGAGCCAGGAGGAAGCTATATCCTTTCTATGATCTAGTCTTCAAAGTCACATGACTTCACTTCTGCCTTCCTCTGTTGTTCGAAGCATCTGGAAGCCACCTAGGTTCAAGAATCTATTTCTTTTTTTTTTTTTTTTTTTAAGAATCTATTTCTTGATGGGGGAGTGACAAAATCATGGAAGACCATGTGGGACCAGAAGTTACGCTGTGACCAGTCTTGGAAAATGCAGTCTTTCCTATAGATTCGTGGGGTTGCAGGAGTTCGTTAGGGTTAAAGAGTTTTAGAAGAGCTGAGGAGAAGTTAGGCAGGTAGGTTTCTCCAGCAGCCTCCAGGCACCAGACCTGGTGGTGAAGCATGCTGCTCTTCTGACTCTTAGGCAGAAGATACCACGTGGGAACCACATAAGAACACAGGAAAGGAATGATGCCAGTCTCATATCCAGCACCCACAAGAAACCCTGACCTTTTTGAGGCAGTTATGCGAGTGAGGGTTATTAGCCATGGAAATTTGTGTATCAGTGCGAACGTGAATTCTTTTGGGCCACAGGCCGGTAAGGCCTAGAGCAGGGAAAGCTAATAATCACTGAGTGACTTTCCTGCAGTGTGGTTTTACACAAGAGATTTTGTTTCTCAGTATCATGGAACTATTTCCCTTCTCCCCGAATCTATCTTTAAAGCGACTTCCTTTTCAAATTGAAACCAGAAAGTGTTAGATCCTTTTAAAATCAACAAGTGATTGTCTTTGTTACCATAACTTCATAGAAATTCATGGGTAACCTGTTAAATTTCTTATCTGGACAACTGGTTTATGTTACAACTGCATTCTTATCTTATCTCTTGTCCGTTTCTGTAGATACTAGTTATTCTTTTAACTGGTTCGCTTCTCAAAAGAGATTTCAGGGAAGTTTGACTTAATTCATGCTGGTATGACTGTTGGTATAAGTTGACTTAACAATGCTTTCGTTTCTGTTGAAATCCTGAAACGCTAAATCCGTGTGATAATGTTCAAGGTTCTTGACTGATTACCATCATCGACCAAAGCAGAGTCAATGGCAGATTTGGCAGTCAGACTCTATTCCCTACCAACTTACCTCCTAGTTTCTCTTCCTTCGCATTAAGTACGTTGTATTGAACAACACCAGGACCAATGCCAGACCCCTGGTTCTAATTATTACCTTCATTCTTGGCCACGGCTATTCATGAAAACTGCTCCTATGATTCTTCACGGCCACTCTTGACAGTATCCTGTCCTTGACCTTCGGGTGACTTCTTTCCTTTAGTAATCTGTTAAAAGGAAACTTCTCAAAAAGCTTTTGGAAAAACTGAGAAAAGTATACCTACTGGGTCACTTATATAGTATGTTATAAGTAGATCTTATTTAAAATAGAAGGAAGGGAAGGGTGAATGGGAGGAAATCAGAGGGGGCGATGAACCAGGAGAGACTGTGGACTCTGAGCAACAAACGGAGGGTTTTGGAGGGGAGGGGGTGGGGGGTTGGATGAGCCTGGTGGTGGGTTTTGAGAAGGGCACGTATTGCATGGAGCACTAGGTGTGGTGCATGAACAATCAATCTTGTAACACTGAAAAAATAAAATAAACATATTTGGGAAAAAAATAAATGAATAAAATAGAGGAAATTCAAAATCGAAATAAATAAATAAATTAATTAATTAATTAATTAGGGGGAATTTAATGGATTACAGACAGACCTGTTTTGTTTTGTTTTGTTTTAAGAGTTGTTTCTTTGATTCCGCAAACTTTGTACTACAGGCATATCAGTTTGCCCCTAATTTAATTCTTGATGTACTTACCCAAGAAGGAAAATTAGTTTTGTTAAGATATGGTTTCTTAAAGTCCTTTGGAAGTTCTCATATTTTTATGGTATATGCCATATGAGTAGTGGATTTCAGGCACATTGTGTGTTTTGATAACAAAATACATTGTATGATCTACTGGACATAAAAATTCATCATAGAGGCTAGAAATACAGGTGTGAATTTATTCCTGTGTACTTGCTAGCTCAAATTGCCTCAGCTTTAGTATGTTTAAGTTTACTAGGTGTGATGGTTAATTTTACGTGTTAGCTTCACTGGGCCACAGAGGGCCCACATATTTGATCCAATATTATTCTGAGTGCTTCTGTGAGGGTGTTTCTGGGTGAGATTAACATTGGAGTGGGTAGACTGAGTAAGGCACTTAACCCTCCCCAGTGTGGGTGAGGATTATCTAATCAGTTGAAAACCTGAACAGAATAAGAAGACTGACCTTCCTCTGAGCAACAGAAAATCTTTCCTGCCTAACTGCCTTTGAACTGCGGTATTGGCTATTTCTTGCTTTCGGACTTGAATTGGAACCCCATCTCTTCCTGCGCCTTGAGCCTGCTGGCCTTGGGACTGGAACCCAGCCATCGTCTCTCTGGGTTCCAGGCCTTTGGAGGTAGACTGGAACCACACTGTCCGCTCTCCTGAATCGCCTGCTTGCTGACTCACTTGGCACATCTTGGGGCTCACTGGCCTCCATAATCATGTGAGCTAATTCCTTATAATAAATTAAGGAATATAATGTGTGTCTATACCATATTGGTTCTGTTTTCCTGGAGAACCCTGACTTATTAGTGACACTAATACACTAGGGTTCCTCAGAGTTGGAACCACAGCTACAAACAAATCCTCATTCATTCTTCGCAGCAATGTCTTGACGCATATACAGTTTAAGAGATAACAAAACAGGCTGAAGAAGATTGAAAGGACCTTGCAATATAAAAGCAAGAGTAAAGGATGGGCTCAGGGTATAATGGAGGAAAATTCAAAAACCATGGTTCTTCCCACATAGATGGCACTGATAAAGGGAGAAAGTAGGAGAGTTGGTCCTATCAGTGCTGACCGTCTGCAAACCGTCTCACCTGTGGCAGGAGAAGCAATCACATGGGCTCTGCCGGGACTGGGATGGCACAGTGAGGAATGCCATGGACTAGATCTGCTTGAATCTGAACGAGATCACGTAAGCCACACCTGACATGCTACCTGCTGTCCCAGTGCCTTTTCAAGTGCTGAGAGAGATGATTCTTAATCCAACGTTGCAATAGGAAAGAAGAATCAAAGCAGGGCCTCCAGAGAGCATTATCCACAGAACCATAGGGAACACTAGGCTTTTATGCAGCTAAGTTCACTGATTAAGGATGCCCACAGCATCCTCAGAGTATCTCCCATTAATACAAAGGAAGGAGGAGTGGGAGGCCATATCTAGCACACAGAGGCCACATTGACCAAGAAAGGGGCTCAGGGGCCGTGGTATCTCTGCCATGACTTGTTCAGTGTCTGCAGGAAATAAGATTGTGCCTGGAAGCGAAAGAGATGAACTATAACCAGAACAAAAGACAAGCCGCTAAGTCAGTAGACTAAGTCCATCACAGAACTGTGACTGATAAAGGTGAGGTACTCCCCAGCGCCCGTCCCTCCATGCCACCATGGGAGGGGTGGGGGGCACTGTGTCAAACTGTGCCTCGGGTCCTCTGACTCTACCTGCTCCAGCTCCTCACTGCTGGGGCCGTGGAGGGTCCCTGCTGCCATTTCTCTGAAGCTGCCCTGCTCAGAGTGAGAGCTCAGCCCCACTCTGCAACAGGGGTTCGGATTCTGTTCTAGTACCAAGCGCAGGGTCCAGTGATGCAATAGATAACTGAGTCCCTGGGTTCCCAGATCTGTCCCAGATCTCTCCCTTCTCCATGATTCCCTTCCTTGGGTACTTATATCTCCCTCTTTCTCTTTTCCTCTTTCCTCTCTCCTTTCCTTTGTCACTCACTTTGAAAAACTAGCCTTGGCCCTTTTTTTTTAGTTCTTAACTTACTTACCAGGTGTGGCTTAGCTAAAGATCTGACCAGCCCCTGACAGTAGCTTAGGTCTCTCCTTCGTTTTCCATTACATCTCCCATTTGGATTGGGAACATCTTATTTCCATCTGACCCACCCCTTGGTTGATTCTGAGCCAGAGGCACTGGCCTGAGCTGAGGTCTCAGGAAAGGGATGGGAGTCATTCCGGGCAGGAGCTGAAGGGAAGAGGATCTATTATCCGGAGAGTTAGGGCCGCATTAGAAACCAGAGTATGTTGAAGCTATGAAGTCAAGAGCGTGGCAGTAACTCGAAACAGGACAGGTTTGGTAGACAGTACCTGGCTAGATCTGTGGAAACTCAGTGTACTGGAGACTGAAAGCCTTGTGGAGAGCGGCAGAGGGCCCCACCTTCAGCTGCGGGTGAGCCCTGAAAACACCCCTGAGGACCCTGCAAGTTCATTCTGTGTTTCACCTTGCTCTGGCTGTGTGACCTCTGGTAAATTATGTATTTGCTCCGAGTTTCCATTTCTTTATAAACTGACCATCCTTGCTCACAGTCGACTGCAAGGATTACAGAGAGGATGTAGAGTTACTAACAGACCTGGTGTGCGGAAGTGCTCCCAATATGGTCACTCTGTCACTTAACCGCATGGCCTTGGGAAACTCATTTCACATTTCTGGGCTCCAGCGTCTCATCCAGCAAAGGAAGTGGTCAGGTTAGATAATCTCTAAGTCCCTATCCAACTCAAGCATCCTATCCTCTACCCTGAACAAAGAAGTCTTGCTTTCCAAGGCTATCTTATAGCCTCCTGGAGACTGGGGCCCAAACTCACAAATTATATTAAATCCCATTATTTTTAAAAAGCTCTTTTGAAACATTAAAGCCCACCTATATATGTTTAAATAACCTTGTCAAATTTGCTCTCCCTGCAGAGGGCTTTTCATTATTCTTTTTCATTAAAATAAAAATCCCTCTGGTTGACTTTCTAAATGTGTTTTTGTTAGACCTTCAGCCTGTTGTTAACCATTTTCAACCTAATATTAAACTCTGTCGTCCTAAAGCTGAATGCTCTGCTACCCCCCTGAGAAGTCACCCACGATGATGATAGACCAGGCACTTAATATGCTAAATAATAATAATACAAAATCTAAATGTGTGGTGATCACACTACACATTGGCTGCCCAACAGGGGTCTGTCACTCACTTCCTTTATCAGTAATTTTCACTATAAAATTCTTCACCAAAAGGGGAGGGGAAAAACCCTGCACGGAAAATGTCTCCAGGCTACAGACTGTGGTAAATAGGGTATCTAATATCCAGAAAATGAATATGCAGCCTCCAGAGAAATGTATGCAGAGAGGGGAGATGGATTCTCAGATTAGGAAGTTTAGTACCAAGGCAGAAAGGGAACTATTTTGCAAGAGAAAAGACCTGATGTAGTTGATTTCCCTCCTACTGATAAACTGCCCTTGGTATAGTTTTCCTCTTCTTTCTTTCAAAAGCTTACCTCAAAGGTTTCTTATTCCTTTATGTCCCATAAACCAAGTCATTCAGATAAACAGCCCTTTGCTGTATCCGCTAATTATTGACTGATTTGCTTTGATCTATTATTCAGGTAGTAAATTCCAGCTTCCTTGCACTCATAATATATAAACCCGAATGTAATCACCGTTGCAAAAGGAGATAACATGAAGTTGTCGATTTATTTATTTTTAAAGATTTTATTTATTTATTTGACAGGAGAGAGATCCCAAGTAGGCAGAGAGCCAGGCAGAGAGAGAGAGAAGCAGGCTCCCTGCTGAGCAGAGAGCCCAATGTGGGGCTCGATCCCAGGACCCTGAGATCATGAGCGGAGCTGAAGGCAGGGGCTTTAACCCACTGAGTCGCCCAGGTGCCCCAAAGTTGTTGATTTAAAAGAGGCATTTCCTTTTCCTCAAGAAGTCCAGTATGGGATACATACACTTTCCGTGTCATTCAGGCAACTGGGCTTGTTGAACATGAACATCCAGTCCACACTCAGGGGGTCTTTTTGCCAGAAAACAGTGATTTATCTCGCTTTGGAATTATAAGACATACGGGACACAATTGCGTTATTCCCATACATTATGATATACTTCCGTTCCTGAATTAAGAATTTTTTTTCATTCTTTTTTTTCTTTGAGTGTGGATTATGGAATCAGTACTTTATAGTACAATCTTTATATATCTTATCAGCTTCACCACAAAGTTCTTTCCTTTTTTGGCTCAGCTACATTGAGAGATATTTCTACCTAGGTTGTGTGTGTGTGTGTGTGTGTGTGTGTGTGTGTGTGTGTGTGTGTTTTCCCCTAATTCATCTGAACCAATTGGGCTTATAAATTAGAATTCCCTTGCAATCTATTAAATCCATATCAGTCTACATGTTCAGAGCCAAGAGAACCATCTGTGAAAATGATATAGGCCACTGTGATTACTTTTACTTTAATCTTTGTAAAATCACAATTCACTATCCATTTGGCTTTAGAAAAAAAACACATTTTTTTTCCAAAATCCCATGCAAACAAGAGTTTAAACTCTTCAAATGATTCTATGAAGTGAAAAATATTCTATTGGGTTTTTTTTTGAAATGCATTATTTTATCATCCACTCTCTTTCTCTCTCGTCTTTCTCTCCCCTTTTATGCCTTTGCATATGTGGACAGATGCACTATACCCCAGTCTATGCTCTCCATTAGTTCTGGGCATGGAAGGGATCTCGTAAGACATTAATTCCAAAGCATTTAGATCGTTTATGGGCATTTCTCCTC
The DNA here is from genome assembly GCA_028533885.1 of Nasua narica. NCBI lineage: Eukaryota > Metazoa > Chordata > Mammalia > Carnivora > Procyonidae > Nasua > Nasua narica. The sequence continues at coordinate 145,241,145 of CM052799.1, forward strand.
TAGTCACTGCCTGGGTAGCTTTTAAGATTCTAGGCACAGAAAGAGAGCAATTGATCTTATTAGATTAGCTCTTCATTAAGAATGTTCAAATGTACGTTATTCAAGCTCTATCATTTGGCCTTAGATATAGCTGATCATCTACTCTGAATTATCTTGCTTTGTGGTTCTTAAGTAATTTACTCTCTACCATGTCCTTCCTCCCCACTCCAGATCCCATGTAGCAACTTTTCTTGTAAGTTTCATCTGGTTTCCTAAATATATCTGTTATTCTAGAGTAGCAAGAGTTTCGGTGAGAATAAGACTGTTATTTTTCTCCTACATTATTTTACCTGGAAAGGACTTTGAAGAAAGGTGACTTTTGGCCTCCTTTTGAGAACTAAGGGTTTGATAATAATTAACTTCTTTGATAAACAGAAATTAGTGAGGAATTTGAAGGCCATGGTACCTGTTGTGTAAACTGGCCAGTAGCCTGGTCACTTGTTCTTTTATGAAAAGAAAGGAATGATTACATTGTATTCTGATCTTGTCTATTGCGAAAGGGTTCCTGGTTTAGAATTGAGCTGGAAGGATCTAGTGCGGCACAAATGAAACTGGATGTTTGTGGTGGCACATGAGTTTTCTTAGTCTTTGGCTCCTAGGAGCAGAATTATATGACTTCGCAAACAAGTAGGTACTTGGTATTTAAGGGCAGTATCACTACCATAAAAGCTAACGAGTGTTCAGATTTTTATATTATGGGTAACTCCTGCTACTGACAAAACCCGACTTAACTAATTGCTTTCAAAGTTCATTGCAAAGTGCTTTGGGATTTGCCTTGTCTGTCTTCTTACTAGCAGGGATCACTCTTCTGGCTGCTTGATCCTTAACACGCTGAACAGCTTCTTCTCCAGTAAAATGGAAATAGGTTTAGGTTCTGCCCATGAGGTTGTGTTAGGATTAAATGAGGTCATACGGGTGGATTTGGTGAAATGATATGTGCGCATATGTGATATGTGCGCATATGTGATATGTGCGCATATGTGATATGTGCGCAAGCCCGGGATATACATCGGCAATCATTTCAGCCTCATCCTTACACCACCATCATCATCTGAGTTATTTAGGTCCTGAGGAGTTAAGTTTGGAAAGAAATTGCTCCTCTAAACTTTAGTAATTCGAGGGTGGGAGACTTGCTGGGAGTTGAACTTTTTTTTAGCCCCTACCATCGGTGAGGTCCATCTAATAATGTGCTCATAGTCGAAACCACTCTTGAACCCTCCTTCTGGGTAGAAAAACTATCTTCCTTCATCCATTTCCCCAATTTTATTTTCTATTGACTTGCAGAAGGTAGCACAATGACAGAGCCTTTCCGAATCCATTTGGCCCCACGTCCACCTTCTAAATTGTTAGAGCGTTCTTGGGTATTTTTATTTTCACCCAATCCAAATTTCCTAATTGTGCAGTCCGTGTAAGAGCTCATGGAGCACTGCCTACTGCAAAAATATTTTTGATGGCAGCACCTATTTTTGTCCTATTTTGACCACCCTTTAATGTTTTCAGTGCTCTACTCAGGAATCCTTCAGTGCGTATTGTGAGGTTTATCAGATCACAGAACATACTCTTCTACTGATAGTATATGCCGTGCCTTTGAATGGTAGAGCAGGGCTAGGATTTGTCTAGCCCTCGCCACAAGAAGTCACATTTCCTAGTGACACCATAGTGTTTTACCCTCCACTAACTTGGTACAGAAAGAGGTTACATTTACCGAGTATCTACTATGTAAAAGTTACTTAAATAAACGCTAATATCCATTGGGTGTTTTGTATATGTATTACATGATCTAACTTATTTAATCCTGAGATACAACATCTGTGAGGGAACTACTCTTCTTCTTTCTGTTTCACAGAAGACGAACTTGAAACACAGAAGAGTTACACGACGTGCTTCGGTTCCCCCAGCTAGGAACAGGCAGAACTGAGACTAGAAGCCAGGAATTTCAGCTCTTCCCCGCATGCTGGTTAATTCCCACAGCGAGCCATTGTGCGGATGTCACTTTCTTAGAGAGGAGGAATCGGAACTCAGGGGCGTGAAGTAACTTGCACTTGCCTTCTACCCTCTACCACACGGAGGAAAGGACGTAAGTGTCATTTCATACACATTAGTGGCCAATTCTTTACTGCTTAGAGGGAAGCCAAAAGCAGGTGTGGATGGGGTTATGCCTGCCGATGGTTGTTTACCAGAGTTCTGCATTGTCGTCCCAGGGAAGCAGGCCCATGAAGATGCCCAGGAAAGCGGAGGGAGGGTGTGAGGGGACAGTGAGGTCTCACTCTGGAAGCACATTTGAAAAATATGTTTGCAATCCTTCTAGCGCACCTGCTGGCTGACTCAAAAGATGGACTCAGTTTGTTCTCAGAGGCTATAATCCCTCCTGGGCCCCTCTCCAACATGCTGGCAGGAGAGGCAGGGTTAGCATTCCCTGTCATCCTAGAGGGAGCCAGCTGAGGGAACTTTCTCTGCAGATGGAACACAAAGGTAGGAGAAGGGGGTTGGGGGGAAGAGAACCAAAGCAGGGGAAGCGGGAAGAGGGAAAGGACAGGAAATAAAAGAGAATTAAGGAAAACAGAGTAAAGGCAAGAAGCCCAGCACTGGAGGGGAGAGTGAGCCTATGAGGGACCCCAGGGTCTCCTGTTTTCCTGCTTCTGGGGAGAAAGCAGATTTCTTCCCCTCAGGGCTCAGAGTCCTGCACCAGCCAAAAAGAAAAAAAACATTTGAAAAATTAAATAATGTCTGAGGAGTAAGCACCCCCACCCCCACCCTCTGGCCCTGGAGGTCAGAATAATCAGGATTTAAATTAATTGCTTAATGGAAAAAAAAATATTTCTCAGAACAATACTGATAATACGCTAAAACTAGGATATGTTTGTAACTCTTTGAAATGAATCGAATTGCTGGTTACAAGTATTAATGCTTATAGAGAAATTGTGATTGAAATCCCCAAAGTTAAGTATTAATTCCTTAAAGCAGTTGGTAATTAGTGAAGAATTGTGCACTTACAGTCAGTATTACATTCAGCACTTAATTATATACTGTCTCCAATTGCTTCCAGTCGTTGCATGTATGTTAATCCTATCTCCCCGAAACTGATCATGAACTCGGTGCAAGCCGAGTGGGGATTCCTTCTTTCACTGGTGTGTCTCACCGTCCCAGAGCAGCCCTAAACATACACAAATACTCAGAAGTGGATGGATGCTGATTGAGCTAAATCTTGGAGCTTTGAGAAAGGTGGCCTTTTGAAAGAAAATGCATTTAGTTACCCCAGCATGCCCAGAGCCAGGCCTATTCCTCAGGAAAGCCAAAGAAGTAAACACATTAGGTAGCTTGTGATTGCGTGCGTTGAACGGAATAGAGGATTTGGAAGGGGCCATCTTAGTCGCGTGAAAAGAAATTGTAGACCACTCCAGATCAGGTGCTTGCTGTGGAGCGGCTGGCTTGGGGTTTTGTGGATTTCACATTTTACAAAAACTGAAAATAGTCATTAGGCCTGGAAGGGGATCAAGAACAGAGGGCTCCAGTGTTGCAAGTCTGCCTCATAATTTGGGGGGGACCTCTGTACTTTTCAAGAGCTTTAGCTGCGATTTGTTTTTTTAAAAAGCAACCGAAAAAGCATGACGTTACTACATTCCATTTGTGACCCAAAGAAGCATTTACTGGGGCTTCTGAGTGGCTCAGTCAGTTGAGCATCTGCCTTCAGCTCTGTTCATGGTCCCGGTGTCCTGGGATTGAGCCCTGAGTCAGGCTCCCTGCTAGGCCGGGAGCCTGCTTCTCCCTTTCCTCCCTGCTTGTGCTCTCTCTCTCACGATCCCTCTCTCTCTCTCTCTCTCTTAAATAAATAAACAAATAAAATCTTTAAAAAAAAATGCAGTAGGGCACCTGGGTAGCTCAGTTGGTTAAGCAACTGCCTTTGGCTTGGGTCATGATCTTGGAGTCCCTGGATCGAGTCCCACATGGGGCTTCTCCGCTCAGCTGGGAGTCTGATTCTCTCTCTGACCTCTCCCTTCTTGTGCTCTCTCTCTCTCAAATAAACAAATAAATAAATCTTAAGAAAAAAAAAAAGAAGAAGAAGTATTTACCATTATGTTAACTAGGTTGAAATTGGTTTCTCTGTGTGGGGGACATATAAGTAGTCACGCTGCTCTTAGGAATATTCACTTGTATTTTCATATCTTTCTGAGTTAAGTCTTACATTTAAAAACATTTAATGCGTGTGTCTTAATGATAGCTCTTTTGAAAGAATCTCAAGATTAGCTTATCTTTCATATATGTTCACTTTAATTTTTTATGAAAAGTGGCAGCGGTGATGGAAGCCTGGAAAAATCTAAACAACTGTATTTTACAATAATTATAAGGTAGCTAAGAGATGAATGCAGATATTATTTCCCATCAATGCCAGGTAATACTCTTACACTGAGGAAGGGCCTTCTAGATCTTACCCATATCTATTTCTTAAACCTCTTTCCCACTACTCTTCATGTTACACGCTACATTCCAGTAACTTCAAATCACTTATGGAGCCCTGCATATGAACATTATTCTAGTTCTTTGCTTGGCCTAGAGTGTCCTTCCTACTTTTCTTGCTCTTACTTATGCTTTGAGACTTCTCAACAAACTTCCAGAATGACCCTCTCCCTAATTACTCAGATTGGATTGAGCTCTACTGATCTATGGTGCTGAGGGTAACCTAGCATGACTCAGTGCCATCCATATTATATGAAAAATCTGATTATATGTCCCTCTGTTCCACTAACCGGCAAACCTACATCTATCTTTCTCCTCCTCCTTCTTCTCTCCCTCCCACCCCCATCTCTCTTTCTTTTTCTTCCCTCCAACAACTAGCACAGTGTCTAGCAGGACACAGAAGTGCTCTATAAATTTTGGTAGTCATAGCTATCATTGTTATCAAAGGGCTGAGAACAGAGTCTTTTTGCGCAGTCAAGGTAAAGAATATTTTAGCTTAGGATTTTTCCAGATTGGGGAGGGTACAGGGTCCTTCAATTAGGGGTGTGTGTGTTTGTGTGTGTTATTTTATCCAAGACAAATATATGTCTTGAATATTTTCCTCTAACAGGATTTCAGAGGAAATAATGTTATTGGAATTTGGGGCTTTGTGGATGCTAGTATTCTCAAAAATTTGAAACTATTTTTATACTTGAAACATGGAGTTTTACTTTAAGTATGACATTTTATACCTAGTGGAGTGTGGGGCTATTTAAATGCAAGAAGCTTAATAATGACTAAAGGATTCTTTTCAAATCTCCAAAATATAACACAGTTGTTAATTATTTCAGAAGAATAAGTGAGTCAAACAATGTGATATGGTAGAATGAGTCCTTGCACACGGATTGGGTGCCATGAGTTTTCCTTTAATTGGTTGTGTGACTATTCTAAGCTGCCTAACCTCTCCAATCCTTATTTGATTAAAACAGGAAAGATTACCAGAGAGGAACTTAAATTCCACCCTACATGCTCTGCTGGTGTTATGATACTATATTAAAACATTTAAAAATATCTAGCGCAAATGAACTATATGAATGCAAGGGAGGACATACAGAAGGACAGATTAGAATGGAGTGGGCTTCATCAAGAAAAACTTCTGGAAAGAGGTGAGTTCCTAATTCAGTTTCAAAGAAAGAAGTGAAGGGAAGCCTTACAAACTAGGATGTAAGGGGAGCTGAAGTGTCTCCATGGTTTTCATCCTTTCATGTATCTCTAACCTGTGGGAAACAGAGGAAGCAGGAAAGGACACCTTAAGTGAGGCTCAGATGTGCAGACCTTAGTCACCAAGGGTAGACGGTAAAGAGGAAGCTCGGCCAACAGAAATGGATTTCCTGTGGAGGCAGGAGACTTATGATACTTTGGGGCTCTGTATTCTCCCCTTACATCTTTTTGAGAAAAAAAAAAAAAAAGGATCTATCTGAATCCTCCTTATATAAAGTATTATTTTCCCAAGTCCATTCTCGGCCCCCTTCCACCAATCCTCCTCTGACCTAGCAGCTTTCCTCTGCTATCTCTCCTCTGATCTCTTTCACTCCTTTTTTTCTTCCTGTTTCCCTTGCCTTTGGAGTGACTGGGATAAATGCAGCAGAATGGGCTTAAAAATAAATGTCCACTTAAAAATGTAATTAGCTAAAAATGGCTTTATCTTGTCTGTTCCTACATCTGTCATATTTCCTTTTATATTGTTAGCGACTTCAGTACAAATATTCAAACATTTGAGGGCCTTTGATTTTAGGTCCTAGTAGCAATAAAATATGAGACATTGTTTTAGGTTGCGGGGGGCAGATAGAAAATTATTTTTTTTTCCCTCATTGACCTGATCCACAGAAGAGAGAAAAAAATATAGGGTCTTGGCCTTACTCTATTTCTTTCATAAAAGAAATTCAACATTTTTCTCTATGTCTTTCAATCCCTTTTCAAGATAAGAACCAAAGAACATAAAACATTACTCAATAATGACTGCACATTTTAAAAAATTTGCGGAGTGAATTTTTTTTAAGGGAGTCAGAGACAAAGGAGATAGAAAGAAACAATGTTAACATGGAGGGAGATAGAGAGAAAGCTATCCACATACAGAAAGAGAGCAGTGGGAAGGCAGGTGTAACATCCTGGCAAGAATGTGTGCTTTGTTTCCAAATCGATGTTAGTTTTCATTCCAATTTGCTACTTTTCTGCTGTGGGACAATTTACACAATCTATTTCAACATCAATTTTTTTTTGTTTATTTATGAGGAAGAAAAATACATATTCTACTGGCTTACTGGTGAGATTAAAATGAAATATCCATTCTTTAACTGCATACTGAATCCCTGTAATGTGTACTTGTTTCTGTTTCTAACCATTTGTTTTTGGTCCTTATCCTACTTGTAATCAATACCTTTTCTTATGGTTCCTGCCTTTTCCCATCTGTCATGTCTTGGTTCTTATCTCATAAAAATGTAGGAGACCAGAATAGGTTATCCCAAACTATGACTTGAGGGGACTAGACTATGCTGCCCAAAATATACCTTTTTGACATAAGGAATATTTTTGAGAAAGAACAGATGCAGGATAGGCTCTGCAAACAGAGTAGAAGTTACTCTGTTGTAATGCCATCTCCCATGTGTAAGGATACCAAGAAGAGGAGGATTGTAAATCACAAGGCAACCTTAGAGTCAGAGAAGACACCACTTCAATTTGCATGAACAGGCTTATTCTTGTTTACCATACATTTTCCCTGATCACCTTTCCATAATTGGCATCATCTTTTCTTTGATTTAGCTGAAGATGGAATTTGAGCCTGACTTCTAAGCCACTTCCTTGAGAGTCACCCATTCCCCTGAGGGTCTCCCATGTATATGTGAGATATACATGTTACTGTACTTCTGTTTGTTTTTCCCTTGTTAACTTGGAGAGAGAGTGAGAGAGGTATTTAAAATGATAAACACACTCAAGGGCCTGCAGAGAGGTAGAATTCCTGCACGTAAAGGAACAAGAGAATACAGACATAGGAGACATGCTTTGTAGGCAATTACTGCATTTTTTAATACAAAGTTTTGGAAGTAATATTGCATTTTAACAAGTACCATAATGGCATCCTTTCCCTTTATACCGTGTACGGATGTTGGGATGGGAATACAATATTTAGCCAGGGCCTGCTGATTTTCTATGCTTGCTGGAGAGAGACAAGGACAGTACATAATGGAGACTGAATATCATTTGATCCTTCAGTGGGTCCTTTATCTGACCTACTGTTTCACATACCTTCTCAAAATTAAATGTTGACATCTGGATGGGATTATTAATACAGCCAAAGTAGGTATGAGCCAATAAAAGGATAAGGAATCATTCTGCATTCCATTTATTTCTATCTTTCAATTTCTCGTGATATTTTCACAATCTTTGAAGGCATTTTTTATGGTAGAATGAATACCTGTGCAGAAATCAAAATAACAGAAATAAGTGGAAGAACATCTGGCTGATTCAATTATGTTAAAATCTGAAGTCAAACCTGGCTTATTAATATTTATGACTTGAAAATATGTCCTTGGGTTTTGTCTAATGGTATCTAGTGTGATATCTAATAATTGAATGATTTGGGGTTTTTTTTCAGTTATTTAAATATTGTGGCTTAAATTTTTTGTTATTTGAAAATAAACAAATAGTTGAAAATTCAATCTATCACTTCTTACTTTTCCCTTTAGGATAAATACACATCATTTACATATTTATGTTTACTTAGGGCTCAAGTGTGTGATTACAGTAAACTTGTTAGAAATCAATGTTGTTTTGCTCATGTTAATGTAATACTTTTAAAATTTAAGGTGGTAGTCAGTAAAGGTGATGTACCGTGTAAATTTAGAAATACGTAATTATTTCCTTGGTAATTGAAGCTGTGGGTATGAAAGTTTGTGTCTCTGCCACAACCTGTACTAGCTTCAGATGAGATCTAGAAACAAAGTTTAAAAATACATATTTTAAGAGAAGTATAAATAATAATTACAGTTACCTCTATTGAGTACTTACTTTTTGGCAGACAGAATCCTAAGGAGGTATGCGTATTATCTCATTTCCTACTCTCAGCACATCTTCAAGCTAGCTATTTGTTTTTATCCCTGTTGAAGAGGTGAACAAACCAAAGCTCAGTGACTTGATACAAATTGCAAAATCTCACAGCTACTATGTGGAAAGGCCAGGATTAAAATCTGTATTTGTTTGATTCTAAAACTTGAGACTTCTATGTGTTAGGTTAATTGATGTTCTAATCACTTTAACTAGATAAAAGGAATTTAGTAACTTCTTTGGCATTTTTCCATTATTGAATTAAAAATATTGTTTTAAGAAAAAAAGGTACTAAAAAAAAAATTCCCAATGTGGGGCTCGATCCCAGAACCTTAGGATCATGACCTGAGCTGAAGACAGATGCTTAACCAACTGAGCCACACAGGTGCCCTGTATTGCTCCTATTTGAGGATAAATTGCTGCCACTTGGCAGGTTGGAGTTTGCTTAGAATACCTGAAATTTTAGTGCAGAGAATCAACAAGATATCTGTGACCATAGCTCATGTAAAGGGTTGAGTGTGTGTTAAAGGTCTCCCTTCGGTTTGCAGAACTACCCACAGCACTGCCCTACTTGGCTTGATTTTGGCTTGATCCCGAGGCTTGTTCTTCCATCTCTGGGCCCTTACTATCTGACTAACCTTGGGATCTTGGACTATACATTGGATCACTGAGATAAGCAAGCCACACATTTCATAGTTTTTGTTTTTACTTTATTTAAATTGTGCAGATTGCATGGGTGTATTGGTGAACAGAATTATCTGTACTATTTAAAAAATTTTTCCCCACCTCCTTATCTTTTTTATTTTATTTTATTTTTTGTTATTTACTTACTGAGAGGCAAAATAAAAAGTAAGTAAGCAAGTAAGGTTGAACTCTCCTGAATTAAATGATTACATAACAATAGCAAATGCATATTTTTCAAATCTTGTCTCATCCAAACATAATATCTAAAAGTACTGCTTCATGTATTTTTCCAAGCAGTTTCAATCAAGGTTTCTAATTTCATTTAACAAAGATAATGAGAAGAAAATCCATGGTTAAGTCTGTACCTTTGATCTGTAGTTCAGATTAGTGCTCAACTGGTAGGAATCATTTATGTTGTTGCAAACAATGTTGCAAATCTAACAAAATCTTGCAAAGACAAACCTCAAAAATGACAAATACCAGTCTCGTTATTCAATTCTGCTTCACTGAGCTTAAAATAATGATTATACTTGAACTGTCACCTCTCATTCCGTTTCCAATAGCTCCTCTTGTATGTATCTTTAGACAAATATCTAAGGCCTCCTCTCTCTGTTTAGTGACAGAAACAAGCGTCGTACCTTCTGCCTGGGATCCACAGCCCCACACTCACATGGTGATGGAGCTAGAATTTTTATACAGGGGTCTTGGGTTTGTCAGCCTGTTTCCAAGGTGAACTGGGTTACTTCTTCTGAAGCCATGTTTGCTAAATTAGCAAACTTCTTTTCTTAGTTCCTATATTTCCTTGGGGGAACCCAAGGAATCAGATGTGAGGGGCTACATTAGTTATTTGGCTGGACTGAAATTCAATTAGTCCCTCAAATCATAGGTTCCAATTCATAGAGGTCTCTTTTCCCATCCTTGTTCTTTGTTTTGTTCCCACAACAAGTATTTATTGAACACCAGACTTGTTTTAAGCATATTATAGTAAATCTGTTTCTGATTAGTTAATTGACTTCTTTCAGGTTATTTAAATCCTGAAATATGGATCAGCTTACACACTGTTCTCTTCTCTACAGCTAGAAGTTTCTTTGGCTATATTTAAGTCTATATCTTATTTCTATTAACATAGATTGCCCAGTATAATAATCTTTACTCTATTGAACAATAATCTTATTTTAACAGATTTAGATTTTTCACATTCACTTGCTTAGCCTGTAGGAAAGGCATAACAGTATAGTCTATTAAAAGGGTCGAGAGTAATAATAGTACAGAGATTGAGAACCAGCTGTCCATCAAAACGTCATCAGCACTTTATGCCTTATCCCATTTAATCCTGACTCTGGGCAAGTTATTGTTGGCATCTTATCAACAAATTCACTGAAACCCAGAGAAGTTAAAAATTATAAAATGTGTATTGCCAGTATTTATTCACAATTATGTATTAATCTTTTCCATGAAGCTAATTATACACTATCTTTTCTTACTCCTTAGAAGTTTTGTGTGTTCGACTTTTTCTTTCTCCCAGTTATATTATGTTTGAGGGTAGAGAAAAGTTTCAGACTTTTTCTATTTCCTCACATCACTCAGTTAATAATTTTCCTTCAAAAAATTATTAAATCAAATTATTGTATTTAGTCATAAAAATGTTCCTCTAATCAGCATATTTGCCACTTAAATAGAGCAAATCTTTACTGGATGCCATTGCTGATCATTTCCCTGCGGATCAGGAACTGAGTTCAGGGTGATAGGCTCTCAGACGGACCCCAGCACAAGGATTAGAAGAAGTAATCACTGTTTACTTCTTTACTTTACTCTTAATGGGGAATGACATTCATATTTCTTAATTTCTAGAACCTATTTTTCCAAGACCACATGTGAAAAACATGAATTTCCTTTTCAAATTTCCCTTTCAAATTTTAGAAGGGGGCATAGACAGAAGAAACATGTTTTTGAAGGTTAGTAACTACATCACTGAAATGGGGATTAAGGGTAGCAGCTGGTCTAAAATAAAAGATAGAGCCTCTTAGCTCTATTTGCCTTAGCTCTTGCAGTGAGAACACTTCTGTTTTAATAGGCTTGGGACTTTAAGGACTCAGTTGAGACCATTACAACCTGAAGATCACGGCCCTATTATTACCAAGAAGGATTTAGGGCTATGGTTAGAGATAAGTATGTCCTGCTGATGAGTTAGCTAACCACAGAAGTCTCAAACTCCACAGTGTCACAGAATCCCCAAGTTCAGGTTGTCATAAGGACTCGGCACATATTTCTGAAGTGATTTTATAGGGTTTTTTCACTGGAAGTTGTTCATATTGAGTCAGTACCTTGGTCACCCTTTGTCTGTATGACTTCCGTTTCCAGCAGGCAGCCTGGAGGGAATGTTATTTTCATTTGGGGGGTCATGACATCATCAATTTGAGAAATTTGAAATTCTTACTCAAAAAGAGCAATAGTTTTCCTGACAAGACTCGGTGGGGAAAAAAGAAAGCCTTGATGAACGCATAGCCGTGTCTCCATTCTCTTCCATTTTGTTTAACAATTGACTCTTGTTTCTACTCACCTCTTACTTGATAAGTCAAAAGAATATGTTACAGCTTTGGGCACAAAAAATAGCAAAGATTTCACCTTTTTGAGGTTAGGTTTCTGTAGCAGGAGAAAAAACTGTGGATATCACGTTGGAAACTTTGGGGTGAGAAAGTATATGAAGAACAGCACTCCTGTTTACCAAAATCCAACTCAGCACTTTTAGTTACCAAAATCCAACCAAAGAATCTTATGGGAGAATAAGTAATGAGGAAAAAAAGGGGAGTGGGGACAAAGGCAGCTCTGGGGATTAGAACTGGGGACTTGACCACTGTCAGGCTTCTCTTTTTTTTTTTTTTTTTAAGATTTTATTTGATAGAGAGGAGAGAGACACAAGTAGGCAGAGAGGCAGGCAGAGGGAGAGGGGTAGCAGAGAGCTCCACTTGGGGCTTGATCCTGACTTGATCCCAGGACCCTGAGATCATGACCTGAGCCGAAGGCAGAGGCTTTAACCCACTGAGCCACCCAGGCACCCCCAGGCTTCTATCTTTGTTGCCATCTTTCCTTTCTGCTTTTCTCTGTTTATGGGTCTCATATTCTCTTATAGAAAGTCAGACTTTCTCCATGAGGCAAAGAACAGAGTCACCAGCATAATTCCAGTTCAAATTCCATTTCCTCCAGCCCATAACCCCTTAAGCTGCTATTCTAAGTAATTTCATCTCTAATCCTAAAATGCCTAGTATTGCCAATATATACATATTTTTCCATAATGAGATTATGATTTCAATGAAGTTAGGGCCTTTCCCTTATGATACTTTAATTCTTCTTTTGCCTTCCATTGCCTACAGTGTAGAAGTAGATGCTCAACACAATGTTTTGTAATCCAAATCGATAGATTTCTTTCCCCATTTCAATAGATGTTTAAATTTATACAATGCTTCTAACTTGTAAAGAGCTCTCATACACGTTTTTAATCAACACTGATCTCCTTTTCATTCTACCTAGTGGCTTTACTTCATTTACCCTAAAGTATGTCCAAATGTGTGGGGAAGTAAAGTGTGTGGGGTGGGGTGGGGCAGCCTTTGTGAGGTGAGTTCATTGTGAATAAGAAAAGATTCTTGGGATGGAAAGCGGGGATGGAGCTACCAGTAGATCTAAACCCCAGAGGGCATTTGGAAGCTGATGGTTCAAATTCTACCATCACTACACTTGTGGTGAACATAACATAAGGAACAGAGTTGTTGAATCACTATGTTGTACACCTGAAACTAATGTAACATTGCGTGTCAACTCTACTCAAATATAAGTAAGTAAAATAAATAAATAAAATCCTACCGTCTATTAAAAAAAAAAAGAGAGAGACGTTTACCTGTTATTGCTGAGAATCACATCAGGCAAATATGAGTAAGTTGTGCGACAGAATGTGGTTGAAGAGATTTTCCTCATGGTAAGTCAGTTATGGTTAAAGGCTGTGAAGACTCAGAATGAATATAAGGTTTGCCGGCATCAATCTAGCCCCATTTTTTAGTGAAAATTCAAACTGTGCGGCCGTGACTCCTGCCTTCTCATCAGAAAGCCTCCTGCACCCACACCACTCAGAACCCCTTACTCTCTGAGCTCAGGAGCTGAGGGCCGCAGGGCACGGGCAGCCCAGCACAGCGATGGAATGTGAAGGAGGGATTCCATTTACTCAGTAAAAGGAAACTCCAATGCCAGGGATTTGATCAGTCATGACCTTGGGCAGGTTGCTTAACTTCTCTGAGTCTCAGTTTACCCCTTTGTAAAATGAGGGACTTCTGGAATAGCCGCTATTCACACATTTTCAGGCACAGAACATCTCATCTCAGCTTATAACCATAACTGCCCAGTGAGACAGTTGTCAATATTTTCATCGTTTCACAGATGGAAAGAATGATAACCACATCAAACAAATTGGGCTATTTAATTAAGGCAACACAGCCAAAAGAGGTGGGTTGAGTAGTCCACTTCTGAGTTTTTAGCTTCAAATACTTTCCCTTTACTTGCACCTCAAACTGCTTCACTATCTGTAGTGGAAAGACCGGTCAGTGGGGATTACACAGCATCTTTTTGGAAACCCAAAATAATACAAATCCAAATATCTCATCAGGTTCAAAGTAACTTGAGTTAGTATGGTCACTAATTTGCTCCTGTAGGATCTGTTTTCATCTTCTCTATGCCAAGGGCGATGGTAATAGAAAAAGATACTTATTTTTGTATGGTGGTGTTTATAGGCGACAACGGCAAATTGATAATATCAAAACTCCTGAAGGGTGAGAATTCAGCATTTGTCTTGTTCTTCCCATCTGTTTCACTTTTTAGGTTCACGTCAAGTCAGTACAAACACATACTCGAAAACAAAACTTACTGGTCATGACATTATCACATGTGATTTGATAGCAAAGTAAAGCCAGAGCCGATGCTTTCCATTAGCTTCCCGCCCCGCCACATAAGTTGCAACTGTGGATGGGTCTGGGCATCGGAGCTGAACTGGCTACAGAATTACATTCTTAGCAGTACCTGTGAACTTCAAAGGGAACGTCAAACCACCTATCAATCATCCAGAAATAAGGTATTAGTCATTTACTAAATATTTTAATGGAAATGATGGCAGATAAATTCCCTTTAAAATCTCCATAAACAAAGAAACAAGTTGGTGAAATGTGGCTTGTTTTCCCAGAGGGATTTCTTGACATATACCATACTTCATAACAATGTATGTCAATGTCAAAAACCACCCTGCTTCAATAAGTCATTTTACAGCTTTTGTCTCAGGAATTGGAGAATATTCCCGGCAAAGATGTTACACACCTCTTGACAAAAATGTTTTCCAAATGTGCTCATTGGGATTCTGAATTTTGTGAAAATAATACATATTACTGTTGTTTGTGATGTGTTTCCTTTAACTGATACTTTCATATTATCTGTATTATACCTGATCATGAATACAGAAAAGTGCATTAAACATTGTGCAAAATAAATCACTTTGTTACCATCGCCCATGTCAAGAAAAATAACGCTGCTGGGTACAGAACCTCCTTTGAGCCCCCTCCAGAACACAACCCACCCTCCCTTCTCTTTGCAGATAACCACTACCCCGACTTCTGATAGAATGGTTTAGTTTTGCTTGTTTTGGGAGTTATACCCATACGTTATTTTATGTCTGATTTTTTGTTTGTTTTACACCATGAGACTCGTCCTTTCGGCTGAATGTGATTATGTTTCACTATTTTTATTTCAGTAATAATATTTCATTTTATGAGCATACCACAGTTCATTTATACATTTACTGCTGATGAACATCAGGGATGTTTCGATTTGGGGGCTATTATAAAAAATACTATAGACTCTTGCTTGGAAGCAAGCTGGGCTAACAGGATGGGATAAATCATTCCACCTTAAATAACAACAAAACTGGACAAGATATGTAACTGTTTTCAAGACTCTGGGTATAGGCAATGAAGGACCGTGATAAGAAGGGAAACACACAAGGGGGCCCTATGATTTGCCTGGAGAGGTTCCAGGCTGTGATGCAGGAGGGGAAGCCCAGGTAGATTCCCTGAGTTTGTAAGGGTGAGCATGGGACAGGAGAGAGTTGCCTAGAGAGAACTCTGGGGATCTTGAAGGTTCCCTTTGAATATACAGAAGAATACTGATCAGCACATGCATGTAAGTAAACTACCCGAGGCAGGAGAAATAACTGAGTACATTAGAAGGGACAATACCTAGTAGTCACACAGGGGAGGGCATCCTGCCTGACTGGAAAATTTGACTGGAAAATTTGATCATTCCCAGGATACTGGGGTAGAGTATCTTGCTTTGGTCCTAACACACCTTAAAAGCAATTACATAGTTTGCAGAACACAGTGTAAAATGGAAATGCCAGATCCCACGTTCAAAATCATTAAGATTTTCAAATTGGTGAGAGTAGAATGCTATCCCAAGCCTAGGACCTCTGTAAACCCCCAGGACCTGTGTGCTCAGTCAGATCACATGCCCACCAAGCAGCCCTGCTTAAAAGCAAGACCAGAAAGGATCAAAAGGTTCCCAGGTATCTTAACTTTCTCTCTCAAGCCCTTGTAGATCATGGCTACTGTCTGCTTTTTTTTTTTCTCTTTCATAGGATTCTGATTCTTCATAGGCATGATTATTTTTGATTGAGAGCTGGATAGTATGTGTGAAAACTGTAGAAATAATCTGCAAACTAGATTCATGATATCTACATCTATAGAGGACATACATATTTTTTTGGCAATCTGGGACAAAAGAAAGCTAAAATACCCTTAACCTGTTTTCAGAGGTTGAGTTAATTCAGTGATGGGCTTTAGTTACAGCAAGGGCCGAGCTACTTCTGGTTCGTTCTTACTTAATGGGCAGTCCTTCACTGTCCCAACCTGAAGTTTACAGCTTTTAAGAGATCTTCACTTGTGCAAGCCCTGGAGTCCAACCTTTTATTTTTATTTTTGTCCCTTTGGTCCTGTTAGTTGTGATCAGCTTATTAGCCTTTAGCTCTCTTTTCCTGAATTAACAGTTGCCCCTAGGGACGACTCGGCCCCTCAGTGCTACCCAAGGATGATGTTAGAAATCAGTGTAGTTGGATTTAAGCGATAGCTTAATTTTTAAGAAGAAATGGTAGAATAAATTTCATTGTTTCCACTGTGTTATATGCTTTACGAATCTCATTTTAATATGTTATTTAATGTTTAATGTGTGATGTTAATGTTACTTAACATCTTTACTTAACAACTTTTTTACTTACTTAACAACTTTATCAGGTAAGGAGTAGTATCCCCATTTCAGAAAGCTGGAAAACCCTTCTCGGATAGGTTAAATAAGGTACCCGATGCCACACAGTTGGTAAGTGGTGGGGTCACCATCTAATCTCGGTCTTGCTAACTTCAAAGCCTGTCCTCTTTAAACTGCATTCTCTCATTTAACATAATGTAGACTGCAGATTTTTACAAGTAATATTTATAGTGTTAGGAGACTGCTAGAACTAAATTTAAAAAGTGCATTTAAATGAGTAAAATAGCTGACAGTGTCAATTATGGTCTTCTATGACGACACTCTATTTAAAGACCGTTTTTAAAATCTATTCCAGTTGGTCGATTAGACAATGAAGATTTCTGCCCCTGTATGGAGGTAGATTGAAGACTCCGTGGAAGAATCTTTTGCAAATACCTTTTCGGTGATACATGTGGACATACGTGTGTGCACAAAGCACGTGTGTCTGGTGGAGATCAGAAAATAGGTAGGTGCCTTGGAATCATCTTAGTCCATTTTTTGGCACTTACCCTCTGTATTGGGTTGATCCGCTTGCTGGAAATGGCAATAACCTAGATATACATTACACCATTATGCTGTATTTGAATGGCTTTGAAGGCCTTACTAAATCCCCCAGACCTGTGGTTTTATCGTAAATTCTGACATGAAATCCATTATGATCTTTTCACAAAAACTTGGCTGTACAATATTTATCACTTCTACATGCAAGCATATATAGCCAGGCTGGTTCCCTTTTACTTTACAGCCAATATTAGCATGTACCACAACCAGAAGGAAAAAAAAAAATACAAGTCCAATCTTTAAAAGCACTGAAGGTGTTTCAGTTTACAAATGCAGTTATACCACTCATCGCCCGGAAAACATTCCTAAAATTTCGCCTTAAGCATCTCTTTCTTTCCCAACTTCCATTCCATGGAACAGATGCCTAAAGCCCCATCTTTCTTATCTTTCCCTCCCAGCCCCTCTGGCTGCTGAGCCTTCGGTGCAGAAAGCTGAGCTCACCACTGGAGGACCTGCAGGCTGAGTGTAGCCCATGGGTATGTGGAGCTTGGCCTTCACAGAGCGTGGAAAACTTGGAATTAGTTGCCAACCTCTGAAAGTCAGAATATGCCGTGTTAGAATCTGGGTATCTCTGCTTCCCTTGGCAAACCAGAAAATCTGGTGACTCTAGACTTTCTTCCCACATGACGTTTCTCACTCTGTGCTTTCGAACATTTAGTGGTCCCCATTTAGCCCCTTCGTCGACATTGGAATTGGCAGCTTTTGTGATCAAGAAGGCCAGGCTGGATTTGGCTTCTTTTACTTGCAACCACCTCACTCGGCTACATATAAATGAGCTACTCGTGGGCCTCTATTTCTCAAAAGACTGAGAGAGGCCAAACATAAGTACTTATAATTTAAATGTTTCCATCAAGTAAAAACCAACAAAAAGTGCACGCGTCTGCCCTTTATAATCTATGTGATGGCCGAGGCCATTTCTCAAATGGGTGCATCTATGACCGCTCCCTGGGTTATTAGGGCAGGGGTCTCTGAAGGGGAGAGAGGCAGGGCTGACAGTTGCCCATTTTCTATATAAATCTGTCCAACATCCTCTTTCCTGATGTGCGGTTCTCTCTCATTGGCGCCGAACTTTTTCACTCACTTATGTATAGGTAGCGTCAAGTTCTCAATCGTCCTGGGGCGGGGGGGGGGGGGGGTGCCCTATAAAGGAGAATTTCCCTCTGTTCTCAGTCCACATAATGTACTGATTTGCTCTGATGTCCAGCATGTCATTTTTTTCTCCACAGTGAAGATTCTGCTCCATTTTGCCAATTAAGTATTTGATGCTGACATTTTTTTAAACAACAGAGAAATGAGACTGAGGTCCAACTATTGAAGGCAGAGAGAACCAAAGAACTAAAGGTACTTGACCTGGGCCCTTGAGATGGGAAGGAGGCTATATGTGGATATTATAGGTTAGCCAAAAGGGAATAAAAGGAGCTGGGGATAGACAGTGGAATATAAAATATGCATCCATATGATTTGCAGCATTCGAGTATCAGAGATAGACAGCAAAAATCAAGACTCTTTAAGGTTTGGAGTCTTGTGGATACTTAGTTATCAAGCTGTCAGAAGTTAGCCACTTCTAGATACAGACTCTGTTTTAGTTTACAGAATTTGATCTCCTAGGCAACTATCTTATTACATTCACAATTCCCGACATTGCCTAATTTTAAGGTATTTATAAATGTAAAAGTGTTGTTTTAGGATAGGTGTTCAGATTTTGTAATTTAAATTTATATCAAATTTATTATAATATAAACAAGTGCTTGTTTCCTGAACCATTACCATCGTGGTCTATGACCTAAGACATTTTTTTTTTTAACTTGAAAAAACCGTCGTGAAATATACAGAACAGAATGTACCATCTCAGACATTTTAAGGTGTACATTTCAGGGTACCTGAGTGGCTCAGATGGTCAAGTGTCTGCCTTCGGCTCAGGTCATTATTCAGAGTCCTGGGATCGAGTCCTGCATGGGACTCCCTGCTCAGCGGGGAGTCTGTTTCTCCCTTTCCCTCTGCAGCTCCTCCTGCTTGTGCTCTCTGTCTCTGTCGAATAAATAAATAAAATCTTTAAAAGAAAAATTAAGTATACAGTTCATTGGGATTAAGTTTGATCACCATGCTATGCACCAATCTCAAGAATTTTTTTTAGGACAAGACTTTAACCTCCATAAAAGGATATAAACTATTTAAAATGAGTCAGTTTATTTATTTATTTCTTTTTAGTGGTTTATTTCTTTATTTTAGAGAGGGGTAGGGGCAAAAGGAGAAGGAGAGAGGAAATCTCCAGCAGATCCCCCACTGAGCATAAAGCCCAAGGCAGGGCTCAGTCTCAAGACCTTGAGATCATGACCTGAGCGTTCAAGTGACTGAGCTACCCAGGTGCCCCTAAAATGAGTCAGTTTAAATATCAGTTAGCCTTTAAATGCAAAAATAATAATGCCCTTCTTTAAAAGAATTGATGAATTCTTTGAAATTTGCCTCAGGATGAAATGTGATTTTTAAAATATGAAGTAGTGTTTTGTTGCACAGTACATAAAATAATATTAGTGAAATATTCTTTTAGCAAGATTGATTCCAAATATACAAAGTGTTAAGAGAACAAATATCACTGGATACCCTCAAAAGCCATGTTTATGTTTATCTTCCCATTGGCATCCCTCCAATCTCCTCCAGGCTGAAGATATCCTTCCCTCTGCACGTGTGACTACTTCAGAATTTTAAGGAAATCTAGACGTGCTGTTTGGGGAACTAGGTATCTTCTAACACCTGCACTTTTTTTTTTTAAATAAGCTTTATGCCCAATGTGGGACTTGAATTCACAACCCTGAGATCAAGAGTCGCATGGTTTATCTATAGAACCAACCGGTCACCCCTGGGCTTTTTCTTTTGTTCCCTTTGGATTCCATTCCCAGGTACCTGGCTTAGTTCAATATTTTTCCCCTTTTCTTAATTCTTTTTTATCTAACTATTTCATTCCATTATCCTACAGTCATTTCTTATTCTTTTCTTTTTTTTGATTTTCACATTTTTTGCTTTTTGTTCACTCTTTTCTTTCCTTTCTCATTTTCTCATTTATTCATTCACTCATTTAATTATATTAATTACTTATTTTTAAAATTTTTTTTAAGAAGGAGGAGGGACAGAGGGAGAGGGAGAGAGAGAATCCCAAGCAGTTTCCACACCCCGCATGGAGTCTGACGCAGGGCTTGATTTCACAACCCTGAGATTATGACCTGAGCTGAAATCAAGTCTGACCCTTAACCAGCTGAGCCACCCAGACACCCCAATTACTTACTTCTTTTTACTCATTTCATATGTATATAAAAAACTAATTGCCATGTGTGCTGTCCCACGAATTTGTTTTAGCCAATTAAAGATATAAACTTAAAGATCAGAAAGGAACTGTGTATGATTGAAGTATCTTCTCTTTGTTCCCCCACCTATGTCTTCTTTGCCCACAAGGGAGCGGGATCCAGGGTCCCTGGTTCTTCCCTGTCCCAGGGCCACCTTCCTCAGGTGTGCAGGAGTATGTATAACAAGAGGTCCAGTGTGCCTCCCATGATTGTTTGCTCTTCCCCATCCTGTGGTGCTCCAAGGGTGCACCCAGCTGAGCAGTGCCATTAATACAAGACTATTGGTGTTGCTGGCTTTTAGAAAAGGTAGAGGATATGGCAGTGATTATAGCAAAGCCAAAAAATATCATCACCCACATGTTAGACATAAATTTACCTGGAAATGTATCAGCTTTTCTCCATCAGTGGGAACTATTTTCTCATGAGCAGTGTTTCTTCTAAAGCCCTGAGCTCCCCTGTTAATGTTCAGGCTTTATTACATATGGTTCTACATCAAGATATTTTAAAATCTTACATTTCCCTAAGCCAATTTAAATTCAAAGATGAAATATACTATCAACATAATGACACCTTCCTACTTTTGTATCAATAGGAAAACTCTATGTTCATAATTTATGGAGTAAAATTAAACTTTATAGTAGTTTAACTCAGTATCCCAGGACAGAGAAGTTTTATTTCATCAATGTATTTTAAATAAATCAATTAATTTTCGGCTCTCAAAAATGAAGCTGTTAATTTTAATCATCAGAGTAAAGGTGGATTTTTTTTATTATTTTAAATTCCAAAAAGTGACAATGAATCTAACCAGTTAAAAATGTAACTCTATTTCTGTTATCAGTATCCCAATACAGTTCAATTTCACTTTAAAAAAATTTATGGTCACCAAGACATTAAACATTATTATTTAAAAACCCAAAATGTACCCATCCTACTAACATATTCACAGGCAATTTTATGTATTTGCATGATTATTTTGTTTTCTACATCTAAAATCATTTTATTATAAACATTTATCTTTCTTTTTTTTTTGAGAGTACACATGTGCACACATGGGGGGAGGGAAGGGGGAGAAAGAGAGAGAATCTTAAGCAGGCTTCATGCACAGTGCTGACCCTGAGATCATGACCTGAGCCTAAATCAAGAGTCAGAGGGTTAACCAACTGAGCAACCCAGGCGCTAGCCCCCCTTACTGTAAACATGTATACAAAGGATGCAGTTAATATAATTATTGTAATGGATATTTGATATTCTATTGAAAAGTATCGTTATTCACTTAGCTATTCCTTTGTTGAAACTGTAGGTGGTTTAATGTTTTGCTCTTTTAAATAATGCTGAGATAAATAGCTTATCCCAACACTGAATAAATATTTATTGAGTGCCTACTATATCCCAGGCACTATTGTGGGCAATAAAATACAGGCATCAATCCTGCCCTCATAGACCTTATATCCACAGGGAAAGAACATAGGAAATAAATTAAATGAGCAAATTATGTTGTATTCTTGAAAGTGATGAGGGCATTGGAGAAAAATAAAGCAGGGAAGTGCCTGGAGAATGCAGAGGGTGGCAGATGTCAGAATAGGATGGTCTGAGAAGCCCTATAAGAAGGTGACATTTGAACAAAGACTTGAAAAGTCGAGGGAAAAGTCTGGAATATCCAGCCTTGGGGAAGAAACATGGCCAGCACAGCTGTGGTCCTAGGAAGAGCAAGCAGTCCTTGTGAGTGAAACCGTGGGAGAGGACATCAGATGCAGGATCTCACATGGCTTTGACAAATTCAGTAAGACTTCTAACTTTCTTTCAATCTAGATGAAATAGGGAGCTATTGGAGAGTTTTACTTTTTATTTTTTTAAAGATTCTATTTATTTATTTAAGAGACAGAGAGAGGGAGGGAGAGCACGGGCAGGAGGGAGGGGCAGAGGGAGAGGGAGAAGCAGGCTCCCCGCTGAGCAGGGAGCCCAAAGTGGGGCTCAATCCCAGGACTCTGGGATGATGACCTAAGCTGAAGGTGGCCGCTTAACTGACTCAGTCAACCAAGCACCCCTATTGGAGAGTTTTAAACAGAAATGATATCGATTGACTTGTAAGCAGAATTAGTCTTGCTACCATGTTGACTCTGATGGGGTAATAATAAAGGCAGAGAGACCAGTTAGGAAGTGTTACAATAATGCAGGTAAGAAATGGCAGTGCCTTAGACCAGGGTGCTAGCTGAGATGTTTATGGAAAATGGTGAGATTCCACATGGATTTTTTTTTTAATTGTGTTATGTTAGTCACCGTAAAATACATCATTAGTTTTTGATGCAGTGTATTTTTAAAGTAGACCTGCTAAGATGTTTATAATGCCACTATCAATATGAAGGTACCCTACCTAAACATGTAGTGTTATATATTTTTTCAAAAAAATTGCTAATATTTTAAAATTATCCCAAAGTTTACTTTTACTTTCATCAACTAACAAATCTGAATATTCTCCCACATACTTATCAACATTACCTGTTGTATTGATGGTCTTTTCCATCTTAGTTGGCTCACTTAGCTAATTTCGTAGGCATTGAAATAAATTTCAGATCTTTTTTGGGTTTTCTTTCATAATTAAGATGTTATTGGTCATTCTGAGGATAGGTTCACAGACATTTCAATTTGTGCACAATTTTTAACATATGTGTTGGCTGGCATCTAAAAAACCAGGTA
This sequence comes from Nasua narica, assembly GCA_028533885.1. Taxonomy (NCBI): domain Eukaryota; kingdom Metazoa; phylum Chordata; class Mammalia; order Carnivora; family Procyonidae; genus Nasua; species Nasua narica. The sequence continues at coordinate 145,264,322 of CM052799.1, forward strand.
GCTGTGATTCTTTTCCAAACAGTTATTCCAGTGACTTTCTCACTTCAAATTTGGAGGCAAATCTTCCTTAACAAGATATCAAGTAGAATATTTGCAAGTGTTGATACACTGTTGCATCGTAACTCCCCCTAATTCACAGGTTAATATCACGTACACTATGTATTCAAATTTTCAGCCTTTTCCAGCACATTAACAAAGTTACCAGGAAAAGCAGGCCACCGCCCAAAGATGTTACAGAGTGCACAAAATTCTCACAGGGAGAGCCAAGATCAAGGATGGTTTTCTTTAGGAAACAATCTACCAAAAACAACACAGGAATAAAAGTAATTTAAAATATTCAAGACATATTACACGCACGACTGACTCTGAATTGCCATTTAGTATGCTTTGTAGGACAGGATAAAAAACTACCCCCTTCTATGGAATGTTGAGCTGACACCCAAGACAATCAAAGCCTCTGGTATTCCATATCCTACAATTTTCTGGTTGTGTCGCAAAATAAACAACCAGGAAATGATTTCACCTCTTAAAAAAAGGGAGGAAAAAGCACTTATACTAAAATATGGGATGAGGCAGGATTCTCTACTTCTTCTTTTTTTTTTTTTAATTTATTTATTAGAGAGAGAGAGACTGAGAATGAGAGGTGAGAAGGTCAGAGGGAGAAGCAGACTAACCGCAGAGCCGGGAGTCCGACATGGGACTCGATCCCGGGACTCCGGGATCATGACCTGAGCCGAAGGCAGTCGCCCAACCAACTGAGCCACCCAGACGCCCAGGATTCTCTACTTCTTAAAAATGTTTCTAGAGCTACTAAAAACTTGCATTTGCAAAACAGTTGATAAAAACATTCCTGAGACAGGGACCACTGGTAAGGCCTGGTGTGTGACATTAACCAGACTTGGCTTCTTTCTCTCCTCTTTCATCAGAGGCTGGACTCTCCTTTTTACCTTCTCCATCTTCTCCAAATTAAGTCTTTTTCTAGTTTTTTGGTTACCACTTCCGCCTGTTTTCCTTCTGCTCCCCTTTCCCCTTTCGTTTGCACTTTTTTTGTTGAAGATTCATTCTTTCCTGCTGCCTTTTTTTGGCTTCATTTCTGCTTTTGCAGAAGCAGGCCCTGGCAACCTCATGGAGTCCCTCCCGGCCTCCTCCTTCGTGGCCTTCGCAGCAGAGTGGACCTCCCTTTTGGGTCACCTAGCCGCTGTCCCTCTCTCAGCCCCAGGAGATCCTTGTGAAAATAATGAACCATGCCTTACCGATAGTACTTACAAACATTATGCATTATATAACACCTATCCACTCCAGCTCTTTGTTTCTCGTTTTCAAAATACACGGCAAAATAGCCATGTGATGTTATAAAAACGGATCAACTAATCCAAACTGCACAGAATACTCTCAGTTTTGGTATGATTGAGCAAAATATTAACATCTTAAATATTATGGTTTTTTATTCTAAAATGGTATTTCCAGGAGGGGAGGGGCAGAACCCCCAAGAAACCAGCTGCAGTGGCAGTGGCTGGTGATCTTTGGCTTCGTCCTCATCATGTGTGAGCTGGGTGCTGAGGGGACCCTGACTGACCCTGCCAGCCGGAGCTCGTCAGCAGTGGCCGCTCAGGGAGATCTTCAACCACAACCTGCTGCTGAATTCTCTGTCTTCCCACATCATTTTCTATTTCAAACAATCCTAAAGATATTTTCATGGCTAGTGGTCACAAATGCCAAATTCATTCAGGGGCCATGTTTAGTTCCTGTATGAGTTTCCCCACGCTGCCATAAACAAGTACCACAAACTAGGTGGCTTAAAACAACATAAATTTACTCTTTGACAATTCTGGAAGCTGGAAGTCTGAAATCAAGATGTCAGGAGGACTATGCTTTTTCTGACAACTCTAGGGTGGAGTATGTTCCATGCTTTTTTCTTAGCTTCCAGTCCCGTGGGCAGTCCTTGGTGTTCCTTGGCTTGTAGACACACCATTCTAACATCTGCCTCTGAAGTCACATGATCTTCCCCCTGTGAATCTTCACATCCTCTTCCCACTGTGTATGTCTCTGTGTCCCTTCTCTTCTTATGAGGATGGCAGCCACGTCGAATTAGGATGCACTTGAATTCAGTACAATCTCATCTTAACCTGACGACCTCTGCCCAGACCCTGTTATAAATAAGGTCACACTCACAAGTCCCAAGGGTTAGAGCTTCAACTTATCTTTCTGAGAAACACAATTCAATGCATGAACATTAATTTGAGGGGGAAAAATGGCTTCCCAAAGAACCCATCTGAAAAAAATAAATTATTTAGAATTAACATTAGAGTAGAACCTATCCAGAACTTGAGATTAGATTTGTGGAATTGGAAGGAGAAGACGCAGGTTCTCAGCTGTCTTGCCCACCCACCTTTCTTTTTTTTTTTTAATATTTTATTTATTTATTTGAGAGACAGAGAAAGTGAGAGAGAGCATGAGAGGAGAGAAGGTTAGAGGAAGAAGCAGACTCCACCTTTCAAGCCTCGCTTAGTTCTGCCTTCTCACTGAAGGCTGTTGAACAGCTCTGAGGATTTCTCTTACAACAATATTATTTACATTGGGTGTCTTTGTTTGCAATTAAATATTCTTCTGTATTATCCCCTCATTGGTTTTGACTGGTTTGATTCCATTTTCTCCAACAAAATTGCCATCTTTTGAGGGCAGGCATCTTGGTATTTTTATTTCTCTGGTATCCCCCTGAAATTTCTATCACAATGTTAGAAACATTGATTGCTTTAAACTGGAATACCCAAGGACCAAGCTTGTTTGGATAGCCAGTAAGTTTGCAGAGAGTTATTTTCCGGACCAACCATTACTCATCTTTCAAGTCACAGTGAAGGTGTTCCTTCTTTAGGAAGCTTTATTGCTATTCACCAATACTGAATTAAGTGCCCCTCCTATGAGCTCCTATATCACTCTGACCTTATGCTTATCGTGCTGCATTTTAATTTCCTGATGACTTGTCTCTGACCCCTACTGAGTTGTGAGTTCCACAGGTGCAGAGCCTATGCCTTATCACTACGGTCTTCCCAGTGTCCGAAACAGTGGCTAACCTGTCTTCCCAGTGTCCGGAAGAGTGGCTAGCCTGTAGTTGGCACTCAATAACTAATGGTGAATTAGGTCAGTGAATGCTTAGACACTAAGCTGAATCATCTCCTTTCCCCTGGCTTTATTTTCCCTGTGTGTAGAGTCAAGGCAGAGAAATGGTGATGCTAAACAGAGCTCGCTTGCACTTACAACTGATGTTAGTTGAACATGGACAGGGTTAGGCAGCTGTACCAATATAGGGCTTCGAGAACTGTGATTAGGCCACTGGTCCCTGCTGTAGCTCTGGTCAGGTTGGTAGAGGGCTCTACCCTGGAGCTCACTTTTATGCAGGCTCCGAGGAGGAATCCAAATGACATTGTTAAAGTTCAAGTGCATAAAATGCTAGGCATGATAAGACAAAAAGATATGCTGCTGGTGACAAATAAACAATATTGAAGCTAAGAGGCACAATAGTCAAGTTCCATCAATTTATTTCCATCTGTTCATATCCACTTAACTACCCTGAATTTATTTAGAGACAATTATCCATGGCAACGAACCACAGTGGTCTCTCTGAGGAGTTTGCCATTTTTCATAAAAAGACTCAATGAAAATTCAAAACCAAAAGACACCACAGTATAATTCCCAAACTAGCTATTGTTAATTACAAAATAAAATTAAATCTGCCAAAGGGGAAGTAGTGAAATGCACTCCAGTCTTTCATAAAGACACCAAGAGGAAGAAGTATAAATTTCCTCCATGTAGAAGATTGTAGAAGATTATGGATGAAGCCAACAAATCTTACTTGGCTACTGCTCTGGAAACACTAAATTGCTTCACCTTATCTAAGGAAAATCAGTATTCATTACTGTGAATTAGATGAACAAATCAAAATAGTGAGCTTTCCCCTCATTGGTGCATTAAAAGCCATTTTTAATGGACATCTTTATGTGAATTTTTTTCCTTCCATCCAAGGAATTTGACAAACTAATTAGCTGAACAAGAATGTGATACACCTATAATTAAGTTTAATGTACCCTTGGCAAATACTCAATCCAGTTTGAAGGTTTTATAGGATTGAAATTCCCCTGGGCTTTTCAATTGGGGTTATTTGCTGTTATCTCAGACTCTAGGTATCTACCAAGTCAATTGTTTCTGTAGCTCCCTTCCTTGTTCTGCCTTAACTATTTTTGTAAGTGGCATCCTGACCAGAAACTTTCAAGTCATTGTGGTAGCCTTCTTTTCTTTTAAAACATGGATCTATGTTAGCATTATTTGTGTTCTTTTTTTTTAAAATAAGATTTACTTGTTTATTTTAGAGAGAGTGAGTGAGCATGAGAAAGAGCAGAGAGAGAGAGAGAGAGAGAGAGAAAATTTAAAGATTTGTTTTAATTTGTTTTAGAGAGAGGGAGAGAGAAAAAGAGAATGGGAGTGGTGGGAGGAGCAGGAAGAGGGACAAACACACTCCGTGCTGAGGTCAGAGCCCAGTGGTGGGGCTCGAACTCACAACCCTGAGATCATGACCTGAATTGAAATCAAGAATTGGATGCTTAACCGACTGCCCCTCCCAGGGGCCCCAACATTATTTGTGTTCTTAATCAAGGTGACATTGCTTTGTAAAATATGTTCTTTACTAGGTGTCAAGTGCCCATTGCTTCTTTTCACTGCATGGTGACCACTGTCCTGTGTGTTTTTATCTTACCGGTTAATTATTGTGAGAGCCCCTTAATTTATCTTTTTCATTTACCTTTCCATATCATGGATTAATCGTCCTAAAAATATTGGCTTAATATTCTAATCACATTGCTAGGACTGTTTCTCTAACTTATTTTCATACTTTCTGCCATTGTAAATTATTTTGAAGTTTTCTTTTCTTTTAATGGTTTTTAAAAATTTATTTATTTGAGAGAGAGTAAGCAAAAGAGAGGGAGAGAAACACGAGTAGCGAGAGAGCAGAGGGAGAGGGAGAAGCAGACTCCCTACTGAGTAGAGAACCTTCTGTGGGACTTGATCCCAGGACTCCAGGGTCATGACCTGAGATGAAGGCAACTGCTAAACTGACTGAGCCACTCAGGAGTCTCCTAAAGTTTTATTTTCTGATTGTTTGTGTCCATAACTTGTAGTGTTTATACTTCACAGGGAAGTTGCAGATCAAATTCATCTGCTCTTAGGTACATAATAAACCTTAGGTAAAAGCTCAGCATATCAGGCGGATAAAAGCAGAAACACCATAGTTGAATGGGAAGGGGATAATAGCATGTGACAGAGGTCAGCCTGCCAGCCATTCTCCAAGACCCAAGGTGAAGGATCACTTCCTTCCTGAAGCTTCTCAGGTCTCCCCAGCTTCTACTGATGTGAACTCCCTCTGGTAGCTGCGCATCTTATTAAATACCATATAGTGATATCTTTTTTACAGATTTTATTTTCTTACTTGCTTTATAAACTCTGAAGAGTGGGGATACAATGTCATAAAAAATATTGACTGATTATTGCCAAACAAAATATGAATAGCACTTTATTATTTATCTATTTGCTTGCTTATGTATTTATTGTTTCAATTGGTCCCTTTGATTTTTTTCTACCTTCACACCCATTTTCAGAAATACTATCAATTTTTAAATGTTTGGGGTATTCTTCAAGATAATTAGACTGCTTCTCAGCTTTTCTTATTGAGTGTTCCAGAAGCCACTTTCTTAGATCGAGGGGTAGGGTTAGGAGTAGGGTTAGGGCTAGGATTTTTCAGGAAGGGATCTCCTGCATGACAAATACCATATACATATTTAAGTAGCGAGAAGGCGATTACATAGTGTGATTCATGAAGAGGGGGAGTGTCTATGTTTAGTTTGTATACTTTGTCAAATGAAACTTGGAACATTGTTGTTCTGACACATGTATACTGTGTATTAATGTCAAAAACAGTGAAGGATGTAAATGGTTTTTATGCCCTAAAATGTGTATAGTTTCTGTGAATTTTCCCTATTTGAATTCCCTTTTGTGTTATTTCCCCTACCATGACCAGTTAATTTACACGCAATGCACATCAAGAGCTACTGCATGTCCGTTAATGTTGGATGTCATATATAAGTTAATTTTTGTTTCTACAGAATCATCTAGACACACAATGCGCATCTGAATGGATGGTATAGTTACATTAGGAGTATTATAGTATACTATGCACATAGTATACTATGTATAAGGCAAAGTCAAACAGGAACACAGCTATCATTGTAAACATTTGAAACTGAAGAAATTTAATATCAGGAACTGGTTATACAGATGACAGAATCTCTAGGAAGCCAAAGAGCAGATGGCAGGACAACCGAGAGGTTTAGCGGCAGCAGGAAGCTCTTATCACCTGCTATCGAGACAAGGAGGTGGAGGGGGACTGTGGTCCCACAGCAACTGGAACACAGTTGGCCTGTACAACAGGAGTGATGCTGTCACAGAGGAGACGTAGCCCCTGCCAAAGACACCACGAGACGTGGAGAAGGGGAGAAATACCTCAGCTTACCCGCTTCTCCTGTTCTTCCGTCCTTGGCCACTGCCTTCTAGTTGGCTACATTTACCCAGAAGCGTGGGGGTGGAGGAGCCTCGGAAATATTTCCCATGGAACAAAGCAGAGCCAGGGAAAGGGAGAAGTTATTAGGTAGGAGATTGATAGGCACCCCTTTTTTCAGGTGATGTATGACTGAAACAGGAAAACTTACAGCTTTATTTGTCTACTTTGGACACTGAAATCCTACTGCCTTTGTGGCGGGGTTCCATCTACTCTAGTTTTTTCCTTTTCAATTTCTGGAAGGTTATTGTAGGCCAAAAAGATAAGAATGAATGTCTTCTTTACAGAAGGATCTGTATGCTGCTGTTCACTAAGCTAAGCTGACTGTGATATGCACCCACCTCTTTTATAGACAGCACTTTGATTGATTTAATTCTACTGTAATACTGGGGCCTCCTACTAATCAACAGCCTCCTGACCCTCCTCTGTGTTTGTGAAACCCCTACATTAGGTGTGGTTAAAGGAAAAGTGTAGACCTTTTTTCTATTCAGAGTCATAACTGAATTGTAGATTTCTTGGGGGATGAACCTGTGTTTTATTTGTGCATGTGTGTGTGTGTGTGTGTGTACCCAGGACTAGAACCATGCGTTTGTTGAATGAACCACTCTGCACTCGAAGGCAAAGCAGGAGCAAATGAACAAAGTCTAGGAAGGTCTAGAAAGGGCCTAGAACGGTGGATGAATTTTGTTTGGGAAGAATAAGTCCCAGCTCCAAAAGCTGGTGGCACCTTCCCTTCCATCCCATCCTGGGAAGAGATCATCAGAGGTCATAGCCTATTTCACCTCCATCAACCTCCTCCAAAGGGGAGAAGGGAGTTGAGAATGGAATCAGTGTTCGTTTGCTGCCCTAAGAATTACAATATACAGCATAATCTTTATCAGCTTTAATATTTCTCAACAGGATTCCGAGATAGAATTCTTTCTTTTTTGTATGTAAGTTTATCTTATTTTATTTTTAGTAAACTCTATACCCAATGTGGGGCTTGACCTCATGACCCCAATATCAAGAATCTCATGCTCTACCAGCTGAGCCAACTAGGTGCCCCTGAAGTAGAATGCTTAAACCTCATTGGTAGATTAGAAAATTGATACTAAGAAAAGTTAAGCAATTTAGTTAAGACTGCATGGTAAGTAACTAGTAGAGTGAGCTTTACAACCCAGGCACAGTGAGCAGAAAAAATATCATAGAATATCTCTTGAATGCTGCCCAGGGTGCCTACAATAACTGAAGCTAGTTAGACAGCCCTGCTTCACCCAGCATCCCAAACCTCTGCTGCCTAAATGAGTACGTGATTACCGCAACCTGTTCCCAATTGTTGGAAATGTTCAATGGGAGGGGAGCTTTTATCTCACAATTAAAGAGAAAATAAAGCCTTATAAAGCCAGTTGAACTGTGATTGGATAAGTATTGGTGTGAAAAGTTTTAAATCGATGTTCCAATGACTACTCTCAGCTGCAAAGGGAAGTATGAGTGTGCAGAGGGACTCAGGTCTCTCTGGGGCCAGGCCAGACTCCCAGAGAGAGGAAAGGGAAGTAGAAGGGTGATCTTGTGGGCACTCAAGGCAGATTTCAACAACTTCACAATTCTTTCTTAAACGTTCCTTTCGGGGCACCTGGGTGGCTCAGTTGGTTGGGCGACTGCCTTCGGCTCAGGTCATGATCCCGGAGTCCTGGGATCGAGTCCCACATCGGGCTCCCAGCTCCTTGGGGAGTCCGCTTCTCACTCTGACCCTCTCCCTTCTCATGCTCTCTCTCTCACTCTCTGTCTTTCCTAATAAATAAATAAAAATCTTAAAAAAAACAAAAAACAAAAACGTTCCTTTCAATCTTCAACTGTGGGTAGGCAAAGCAAAGCTGGGGCCCTGGGGGTACAGCTCCCCAATTCACTCACTGGGTCATCTACTCTCCCTTCTGCTGCTAACATCAAGCATTGCATTGGAATTTGTGTGAAGAAGGGGTTCTTCTGCAAAAGATAAAACTGTTTAGACATCACAAATCCAGAATGCTTTTTGTAGTTGTAGAAAAAGTACTGAAATGGGAGTTTGGGGACATAGGTTTATTATAGCTCTGTCTCCTTCCAGAAAGTAGGAAAACCATTTAGCCTCCAGAACCTCCCTTTCTTCTTGTCAGTTGGACCAGGATCTAAGCATCTCATTAATCAGAGTCCTTCCAGCTCCTGCATTCTGTGATGCCTGCATGAGGAGATCCATTTTGCTGCATAAATTGATTTTTATCAGTCTTCCTTTTAGTTGTCATCTCTTAAGGCATTTAAAATCTCTGGCATCTTAAATATTATGGGATGACTGAGTATGATGAGCTGTGGGTAATTACAGGTTAGCCGCATTTTGAGGTGTGGCCATCAAATGGTATAAGCACATGTTCGTTCTAATTGCTTTCTACTCAGCTGGGTTATAAGCATTTGTTCCAGAACTTTTCTCCTCTGCAGTTTATAGAGATGACCACAGATACTATTAAAATTATATGGGACCAAGTTATCACTATCAGACTCATGCTAATGGGACCCACATAAAGTTCTGCACCTCCAGATCTACCTGGAAGACTCGGGGCTGGGACAATCACCCCTTCTGGTCCAGGGGAGGAGAGACCCCAGGGATGGGACACAGAAAAGTCAAGGAGAGGGTGACTGGTGCTTGTTTGTGAAGTGATTCATCAAATCTACCTAGCAGATACAATGTCTCTGTCTATACACCAAGCTCTATAGAGCGTTACCAGCCCCCTGGCTATACTAATGAAGACTCTTTATTTTATCTAAGAATTTTACTCAGTGTGAAGTTTCTTGGTAGTGACCTGCATAAATTCTGATGGGATTTTTTTTTTTTTCTTTTCCAGGAGCTACACTTAGGGTAGAAAATAAAGCAAGTCTGCTGGTCCAGAGATACAAATTTAATTGTTTTCCACTGATTTCCTTTTTTACTTGTGGGAATATCCAGAGAGCCTATCATGGGTAATTTTTCTAGAATGTGAGTTTTAAGGGACTTTTTCTACCTGGAATATAGAGCACATAAAAAAAATGAGGTATGGTCTTGAATCTGAATGATCATGTTAGATAGTGTTTGTGGGCCACGAGATGCTCTGGGTTTGGGGTAAGAAATGGCAGGATAGAATTTAGTTCACGGATTGGCTCCTAAGCCCCTCACAGCACAGTGGTAGCAAGAGAGGTACACAAATCTAATGGCTTGTTGCTACTCCAGTTATTCAACAAATACATACTTTTTATAGTCTGCTCTACATGCCAGGCATTGTTTCAGGCTCTTAGGACATAGTATAACGCAAAACACTTGGGCAATGTCTGTAGGCTCATGGATATTATTTTACTATGGGCAACAGAGTAAACAAATAGACACCCCATTATTGTATGATGTAATGTCAGGTACTGACAATGCTCAAAGGAAAAAAAATCAAGTTGGGTAAGGTGATAGAACAAGAGGGTTGAGGGGTAACATCATACAATGTGGCATCAGGAGTCCTGCTTGATGAGATGGCATTTCAGCAGAGATCTGAAAAGTTGGAAAACTAATAATGTAAATATTTGAAAACATTTATTGTGTTTTTTTGCTATTCTTATTTTAAAACTGATTTGACCATTCTGTTTCCTACACCTACAATATCCTCTCCCATCTCAAATTTTGGCATTTAAGGTCCAATTCATAATACACCTTGGTTCTTGATATGATCTTGGGTAAAAGCCCCCATTTCAAGTCTAAAGTTCCCTCTCTTGACTTTCACTATGCAACCACTAACTTGTTCTCTTTTTTGGGAAAGAATGAATAAATGTGACAATGAGGTGGATGGCATGGGACTTTATACAAAATATAACAAGTCATCCTAGCATAACATTTGTGTAAAGGTTTTCTTTGCACAGAAACTCTTCTTCCTTCATTTGTTAATGCTTATATTAAAGATCAGATGGGGCATCTCCATGGCTCAGTGGGTGTAGCCTCTGCCTTCAGCTCCGGTCATGATCTCAGGGTCCTGGGATGGAGCCCCGCATCAGGCTCCCTGTTTGGTAGGGAGCCTGCTTCCCCCTCTCTCTCTGCCTGCCTCTCTGCCTATTTGTGATCTCTCTCTCTGTCAAATAAATAAATAAAATCTTCAAATAAATAAATAAATACTAGAATGGCAACAGCCTCAAATGAGGTTACTTCCCATCATGCCTCCCCAGGTGGTCACTACAGACCCATGGTGAATGTAGGAGGCAGAACCCAAGGATGAGTGATGGATGCCCTGAACTTCCTCAACTGTTCTTAAGGCAGTTTTTAAAAATTTTGGTGCAAAATACTACTTAGCATAAAATTTATTACCTTAACCATTTCTAAGTGTATAGTTCAATAGTGTTAAGAATATTCACACTGTTGTAGAGTCTCCAGAACTCCTTCATCTTACAAAACTGAAACTCTGTGCCCACTAAACAATAACTCCCCATTTCCCCCGCCCCTCAGCCCTGACAACCACTATTCTACTTTCTGTTTCTATGAATTTGACTACTCTAATACTGCATATAAGTAAAATTATACTGTATTTATCTTTTTGCGACTGGCTTACTTTTCTTAGCATACTGTCCTCAAGATTCATCCATGTTGTAGCACATGTCAGAATGTCCTTCCATTTCAAGGCTGAATAATATTCTAGTATGTGTGTATGTGTGTGTGTGTGTATACACACACACACATACACACATGTACACACACACCGCATTTTGTTAATCCATTCATAAAGCAGTTTTTCTGAGGAATAATACAAAATGAACTTCACACATATAAAACAGTCAATTTTATAAGTTTAGACATATGAATACACCCATGAAACCACCAGTACAATCAAGACAGTCAACCTATCGAACCACCTGCAAAAGTTCCCTCATGCCCTTTTGTCATCTCCCCTTCTGTTCTTCCCATTTCTGTCTTTAGGCAGCAATTGATCTGCCATTTGCATATCTTAGAATTGTTTCTGTAATTCAGTATAATTATTTTGAGATTCATCTACGTTATTGCATATATAAACAGTTCATTCTGTTTATCACTGATTAGTATTTCATAGTACCAATATACAACACTTTGTTCATCTATTCACCTGTGACAGACATTTGAGTTATTTCTAGTTTTTGTAAATTATTCATACATAAGTATTACAACTACCATTACAGATACATGAATGCTATGAGCATTCATTTTTAAGGCTGAATGGATATTCCTTTATTTCTCTTGGATAAAGATCTAGGTTTGGAATGCCAAGAACGTATGCTAAAGGTATGTCTAACTTTTTAAGAAACTGTCAAATTGTTTCCCAAAGTGATAAAAGCATTTTATATCTCTTCCAGTAATATATAATAGTTCCAGTTCCTCCACATTCTTGCCGATAACTTGGTATGGTCAGTGTTTTAATTTTAGCCATTCTAATATGTGTACAGTGGTATATTACTTTGGTTTTAGTTGGCATTTTCTTAATGACAAATTAAGGTGAGAAAAAACGAACATCTTTTCATGCGCTTTTTGCTATCCACATATCTTCCTTGGTGAAGTGTCTGTTCAAATCTTTGGTTCATTTTTTGTTGAGCCATTTGTTTTCTTATTATTAAGCTTGGAGATTTAATAAATATATTCTGGACACAAGTCCTTTAGCAAATATATTATCTACAAATGCTTTCTCCCAGTCTGTGGTTTGCATTTTCATTCTGTTAACTGTGCCTTTCAGAAAACAGAAGTTTTCATTTTGATAAAATCTAATTTATGTATTATTGTCTTCTGTCAATGATACTTCTGATGTCATCTTGAAAAAATCTAAGCCTAATCCAAATTCATAGAAATTTTCTTCTGTGTCTTCTTTCAGAAGTTTTATAGTTTTAAGTTTTACATTTAGGTTTATTTTTTATGTGTAGGTATAGATTAAAGTTTTTTCTGTTGTTTTTTGGTTTTATCTTATTTTGCTTGCTTGTTTTCATTTTGGCATAAGCATATCCAATAGTTCAAGCACTGTTTGTTGAAAGGCCGTTCATTCTCCATTGAATTGATCTTGCCTTTTTAAAAAATCAATTTTCTATATGGGAGCGTGACTATTTCTGGACTCTATTTTGTTCCACTGATTTATTTGTCTATTTTTATGCCAATTCTACACTGTCTTGATTATATAACTTGGAAGAAGTCTTAAAACCAGAAAATCCTTTTATATTTGTTTTAATTATTCTCTGTCTTTTGCATTGCCACATGAATTTTAAAACCAGCTTGCCAGTTTCTTAGAAAATGCTGTTGGAGTTTGGGATTGTGTTGCATCTATAGATCAATTTGTCAAAAATCGGTTTCAAAAATATTGAGTTTTCTGACACATGAACATGGTATAGTTCTCTTTATTTCTTTAATTTCTCTCAGCCCATATATTATAGTTTAGAGTATATAGGTCTTAAACATATTTTGTTTGATTTAGCCTTAAGTATTTCATGATTTTTGATGCTATTGTAAATGATATTTTAAAATTGAAATTTCCAATATTTTACTAATATGTTGGAAAACAATTGATTTCTTATAATGACATTTTATTCAGCAAACTTGATAAACTCACTTATTATAGTAGTGTTTTTGTACATTCCATAGAATTTTCTGTATAGAAAATCATCTTGTCTGTGAATAAAGACAATTTTATTTTTTCTTTCCAACCTAGATGCCATTTATTTATGTCTGCTCATCTAGCTATCTGTTTGTCTTTTTCGCCTTATTGCACTGGCTAGGACTGTGCTGAATAGAATGGTAAGAAAAAGTATTCTTTTATTTTTCCTCATCCTGGGGGGAAAATATTCAATGTTTCAGGATTAAGTGTGGTATTAGCTGTATGGTTTTTGTTTTTAAATATTTTATTTATTTGAGAGAGAGAGAGAGCATGACTAGGGGAGAGGGGCAGAGAGAGAGAGAAGTAGGCTCTCTGCTGAGTAAGGAGCCCTGACCAGGCTCCATCCCAGGACCCTAAGATCAGAGCCTGAGCCAAAGGCAGATGCTTAACCAGCTGAGCCACGTGAGCACCCTTAGCTGCATTTTTCTTTCTTTTTTTTTTTAGATATCCATGCTAAGTTGGGGAGGGTTCCTTGTATTCTGTTTTGCTTAGAGTTTATCAGGAGTGGATGTTGGATTTTGTCAAATGTTTTTTCTGTATTTCATTAGAGATCAAATGATTTTTCTTTTGTTAGTTTGTAAATATGATGAGTTTTATTGACTAATTTTTAGGGGTTAAACCAAGTTTGCATTCTCAGGGTAAATCCCACTTGGACATGATTTATATATCGCAGGATTTGATTTATTAAATTAAAAAATAATTTAAATACTTATACACATGAAAAATATTCTTCTTATAGTTTTCTTTTTCCTTACTGTCTTTGTTTGCTTTGATATCCTTTGATATCAGAGGTTGCTGTTCTCATTGTAGACTTTCTATTGTTTCCTTCTTAAGTATTTAGAAGAATTCATTAGTAAAGTCATCTGAGCCTAGAGTTTTCTTTGTGGACAAGTTTTTTTTGCTGTAAAATAAATCTGTTTAGTAGATAGGAGGCTATTTGGTTTATTTTTTTGATTTTGTATTTCAAAGAATCTTTCCATTTCTTGTAAGTTGTTAAATTTTATGAGCATAAAGTTGTATATGAAATCTCCTGATTTTCTCTTCAATATATGTAGAATCTGTAGTAGTGTCATCTCTCTCATTCCTGGTATTTGTAATATGTATTTTTTATTTTTCTTATTTGCTCAGTCTGGATATTTATCAGTTTTACTGATATTCTCAAATAACTATGGGTTTTTTTTGTTTATTTCCTTGTTTTATTAGTATTCTCTATTGTTTTTCTGCTTTCTATTTCATTAATTTATCCTCTGATGCTTCTTTTGTTTTTTCTTAAGCTTTAATTTTCTAATTTTAAGGATTGATTTGAAATGTTTCTTCTTCTCTTATATAATCATTTGGTGCTATAATTTTCCCTCTAACCAATGCTTTAACTGCATTCTACAAATTTTAATTCACTTTCATTCTCATTTGACTCAAAACACTTTCTGATTTTCCTTTTGATTCCTTTTGATTCCTTTTCCTTTTGATTCCTTTTCCTTTTGATTCCAGAAGTGTGCTATCTGATTTCAAAATATTTGGGAATTTTCTCCAGTTTTTCATTTTTGTTGAGCCTCAAACCTAGTGTTTTTCAAAATTACTTTATAGAAGGCACCATGGACTCATCTCTTGATGTTCTGAAGCTTCAGACTCACTGTTTATGTTTTAAATTAAAAACAAAAGGAGTGCTGGCTTCTACCTCTGGCTATTCTGGCTGCAATTTTTCTTTCCTACCAAGAAAATTATTGAAGTTGGAATAAATACATGAAATAGATATTATAAGGCATAAGAAAACAATAAGCTTTTAAAGGCCCAGGAAGGAAGTAGGTTCCAAACAGAAAGAACTTGAGGACCCAAGATCTTGGAGAGAAATCATAGCATACACCTTTGGTGTGACACTCACTTCTACGTGTTGAAAATATATGAGGCTTTGTGCCTGAAAATTTTTATCTCTCTCAGGGAATTTTGTCTCAGAGAGTTTTGTCTCTGAGGGAATGCATTTGTCTCATGTGTGGGAAAACTGTGAGCTCTGAATATTCAACTCTCCCAAAGTAGCCTTATCTTGTGATGGCTAGGGAGTTAGTATATAATTAATTTTGCTTGTTTTTTGTTTGGTTAACATATCTCTGAGTCTTAATCTAAATTTTCCATAGTTTCAGATATACTCAATGTGCCTTCCAGAACAATATTAAATTTCCTTTGAAGAAAGATAAAAAAAGGAAAAAAAACACCAAGGTCCCTCATGTTCCTCATTCCATTTTCTCTCTTCTCCTTTTTTTATCATTTATTCAAAATAGCCATACATTCCAGGAAGGAAGACCAAATAGACTGAAAACCAAGAAAGAAAAACAGGCAACATAAACAGATCCATAAATTATCAGTTTATTATTATTATTAGACACTAATATTAAAAAACTGATATAAGAGAATATGAGAAAACAGAAATATAGGACCAGAGAAAGTATCAAACTTAAAGAGAGATTGAAAGGTAGAAAACACAAAAGAAAAGGTAAGAGACTATAGAATATGTGAAAAGGTCCAACATATGTGCAAGCAGAGTTCTAGATGGAGAAGAGATAAAAAGAAAATGACAAGAGGTAGTTTTTGAAGAAAGAATGGTCAAGAATGTTCCAAAACTAAAAGGCATCAACCCACAATGTAAGAAGTTTGGCAATCCCAGGAAAGACTAATATATATAAAAAAAAAGCACCCCCAGATGTATTATAATAAAACAACTGAAACTAAAGGAAAGATCATTTATGTAGTCATAGGAGTAGTGAATACTCATTAACTTAAAAAAAAAAGCAACAATATACCAGCAAAGAATAAAGGCATTCTGCAGTTAAATCATTTTTTTTTAAAGACTAAGATGATAATAACAACAGCTTGTGGTGTGTGTGTGTGTGTATGTGTGTGTGTGTCTGCTCTTTTGCAAAAATGGCAGCATTTGTTATTTGTGACAGAGACCATAAGGCCTGCAAAGCTTAAGATATTTACTATCTAGCTCCTTATATAAAAAATATTTGCTGACCCCTGTAGATATTCTTACCATTTACAAAGCTAATTAGCTATAATGCTTTAAAGCAAATTTTGTCATCAAATGGTTTGGAAGCCGTGCCATTTTATCCATAGATAGGAGAATCAGGTATAGTAAGGTATCTGTGTTCTAGGACTAGAACTAGATCCTGGAATTAGTGAAGTCTAATAGATAAGCCCTTGTCAGGGACTAGGAGATTCTGTGTTTCTAACTGGCTATTTTCTTCTCTGGAGCTTCTTCATGTATAAATCAGAAATAAAATTGCAGTACATACTTATTTCAAGGCTCACAACATATCACAAATTATAATGGTAATAAGAGTAAAAATTGTAGTAATTGAAAATTATTGGTATTAACACTGCATTCAAATAGGAACAGATATCTATGGCAGAATGTGAATAGAACCACAAATCTCTGCATAACTTCTAACTTTGTTCTTTTGGTTAATTTATTTCATCCATCTTAGTAGATCTTTTCCACAGTTGATCAGAATAATTAATTCGACCTTTAACTAAATCTCTTATGTTATCATTTTGCCTCCATCCAATTGCCCTGTTTCTCCTGTCCTCCTCCTCCATTTTACTGTCATGATCAATGTCATTTATTGAGCACTTATTATGTAGCATATACTGTATTGTTTATGTGATACACCATATACCTCATCTCTACTACAATGATATGAAGTACACATTATTATCCTCATTTTTCAGATGAAGGCATAATATAAAAATAGTTTAAGTATTGTGTTCAAGGTTGCAAAATTCTTTTTTTTTAATATTTTATTTATTGGGGCACCTGGGTGGCTCAGTGGGTTAAAGCCTCTGCCTTCAGCTCTGGTCATGATCTCAGGGTCCTGGGATTGAGCCCCACAATGGGCTCTCTGCTCAGTAGGGAGCCTGCTTCCCCGTCTCTCTCTGCCTGCCTCTCTGCCTACTTGTGATGTCTCTCTTTTGGTCAAATAAATAAATAAAATCTTTAAATATATATATTATAATATATTTTATATTATATAAAATATATAATTTTATATTAATATTAATTTATTATTATATTATATTTAATATATAATATAATTTAATATTAAATTAATATTATATAAGATATATCATATATTATATTAATATTAATTTAATATTAAATTAATTTTGTATTAATATTAATTAATATTAATTTATAGATATAATTTTATATTATATAAAATATAATATACTATATATAGATAATATATATTTTATTATATATTAAATATATAAAAATATAAATATATATTTATATATCTACATATAATATATTATATTTTATAAAATATAATTTAATATATTATTAAATATATAAATATATATTTTATATATTTATATATATATAATTTATTTATTTGTGAGAGGGAGAGAGAGAGAATGAGAAGGGAGAGCAGCCGAAGGAGAAGCAGGCTCCTCGCTGAGCAGGGAGTCCAAGATGGGGCTCGATCCCAGGACACTGGGATCTGATCTGAGCCAAAGGCAGCTGCTTAACCCACGGGCCACCCAGGTGCCCCAAGGATGCAAAATTCTTAAGTGACAGCTGAAGTGTTGCAATATTATTATGCTTCTTCTCTCTCCCTCCCACTATTTATTGCACTTGTGTTTAGGATTCATGCTTTGTCCCTCTTCACATTGTCCATGCTTAGGTGAGTGCTGTGCAAAAAGTAAGTATTTGTAACAGTTAGGAAAAATTAGTGGAAATTAGTTTACTTAATAGTGATAGAATTTTAAAAGTGAATAAATGAATACAGTGGTTTATTTGAGCTAACAACTGGGGAATTCTGTGGTCAGGATAGGTTTAGAAAACAGCAGGTTAAACAGATTTCCTTACACCAGGACTTCTCAAAGATTTTAAGAAGAAATATGTGCTGTGTATCTCGTTGAGTTGATCTGCTGTGGCAGGTAGCATTCATTAAGGGAGTTAGAGTACAGAATTCCTTTCTGGTAAACACTTTCTTGGACTTTGAAAAGTTTAAATTAATTTATAAAAGTAAATGGATTTAAAAACTGTTAACAAGCTGCATTTTTAAGCAGTGAAATATTATATTTTATTCAGCAAGCAAATGAACGTTTTCTTCAATTTGGGCATTTTCAGAGCAGAGCATAATTTGCATGAAGCAGCAATTTACAAAAGCAATATCGCTATTAAATATGACCTTTTGACTTTTTGAACAAATTCCTCATTAATGCCTACGGACTACATTTTATAGTAAATATAAAAACAAAGATATCATTAACAAGGTTCTAGGAGAGGGACAGGAAGACCTAAAGCACCATAATTTGCTCAGAAGTTATGAGGAATGAATGGGGTACAAGCTGGTAGTTACCACCGTTTGGGGGAAAAAAATGCACAAGAGAGTGGTTGTTCCACCTATTCTTTTATATCTAAGATGGAATTATGTCACATAATGTGTGTTAAACTGGATGACATGCTGGAGTAATAGGAAATTTAAATGAAACTTCAATGGTGTAATCAATTATTTTAAGTAACAATTAATATAATCATCTTACAAACAAGTGATCAGGATATTTGTGTTTGATTTTACTACGAATGAATCCAGTGATGGTTTTGGTACTGTGTGAGGATAGCCACAGACATTTGCTGGATTGTGGGTTGGTAGTGAGTCCAAACTCTGTTCAGCAATAATGGTGCCCAGATTCTGTATTACAAGGTACAAATTCTATTTATATATTCATTCACCTTCATTTAATCAGATCTAGTCATCTGTAGTGTCTACATAGCATGCTGGACCTCAAGATAACTCTCCCTAGGTGATTCTAATTTTAACTAAGGACGTATGTGTTATCTTGGTCTCTACAAAACTCAGTGATCTAGAGGGAGAAAGAAAGAACTAGACCAATCAATGATATATTGCTCTGTGGTGGTAAGTTTTATGGTAGAGGTAAGACTAATCAAAAGGTGGAGGGTCAGAAAACCTTTTCAGGGGAGGTAATGCCTGAACTATGATTTGAAGAAAGGGTGGAAATAAATGAAGAAGAAAAAGGGAATAAGAAAGTGATAAAGCAAAGGCTTGAGGAGAAATTCCTAGGGAGGAAAAATGTGCCAATTAAAAGATATTGCAGAAATCGGTACATTTGAAGAACTCCAAGTAATTCAATATGGCTTGGAGGAGAGTAAGTACTCTGATAATTAATTTGATGTGTCAACTTGACTAGGCCACAGTAACCAGATATTTGGCCAGACATGATTCTAGATGTTTCTTTGAAGGTACTTTTTAGATGTGATTAACATTTAAATGAGCAGACTGAGCAAAGCAGATTACTCTTCATAATGTAGGTGGGCCTTGTCCAATCAGTTGAAGGCCTTAATTAAAAAAAAGACTGACCTCACTTGAAGAAGAGAGAATTCTACTACAAACCATCTTTGGACTTGAATGGCAACTGTTTCCTGGTCTCCAGCCTGCGAGCCTACCCTGCAGATTTTGGATTTGCCAAGGCCCCATAATTGCATGAGCCAATTCTTTGAAATAAATCTTTTTTCTCTATACATCCCTATTGGTTATATTTCTCTAGAGAAACAGATTAATTGACTAATACAAATACATATAGGAGAGAAGCAAAAGATAAAAGGCAATGGAGCATGATTAAAAGATTTTTGTTCTTTCATTCTTTTTATTTTTTACTGATACATGACACACATAAAGAAAGTATGCATTTATAAGCGTTAATTCTCTTTGTAGAAATTCACACAAACACATACATGTAATCAGGACCTAGATAGAAATAGGTCTATTTTAGATAGAAATAGACCTATTTTCTATTTTAGATAGAAAAATGGGACATTACCATCACCTTCTTCCTCATACTATTCCCAATTCCCATGAGTAATCACAGTTGACTTCAAAAAGCATAGCTTAGTTTTACATGTTTCTTTTTTATTTCAATCCAATAAGCCAACATATAGTACATCATTAGTAGTTTTACATGGTTTTGAATTTCATTTGAATGTTTATACATACATTTTATTGCTGTATAGTTATTTGTTTTTTCACATTGCTGTATAATATTGCCTTGTGTGAATATGCCACAATGTTTTCATCCATCCTAAAGGTAGACATTTAAGTAGTCTTTAATTTTTACCTATTTTGTATAGAGTTGTTATGCACATTCTAGTATATGTCATTTGGTGAACACATGTATGCATTTCTGTTGGGTATATCCACAGAAGTGGAGTTGCCAGATTATAGTATGTAGTATATATCCTATGGAATCACAGGAATGTAACTGATCAAACTAGCCTTTAGATAGATCTTTCTCATAGCAGTGAAAAGAATGGATAAAAGAATGGTGAGAATAATCTAGGTGAGAATTGATAAGGGCTTGAATTTATGCATGTAAGTGAGATAGAATTAAGAGATAGATATGAGAACTATTCAGAGGGGAAATGGTTGGACTTGATGGCCTAATTAGAAATGAATGGGAGACCAGATTGGCTTCCATATATCTAGCTGGGTGGATATGGTGCCATTTGTGGAGAATAGTTCTTGGCTTTGTATATCAATTACAATGCATTCTAATAATTATGTCATTGACCTACATAGAGTAACAACAGAGCTAGGTCTGAATTTATCTCTGTCCTATGCTCTTGGACTAGTTATTTCACATCTAAGAGGCAGTTTCTTCACCTGTAACATAAGGATAATAATATACATCTTCCATGATTCAATGAGATCAAGTATGTGAAGCATCTATTAATGCCTGACGCATAGTGATTTGAGGTAATAGCCATTATTATTGTTATATTCAGTTGTTACATTGTTAATGCTTTTTTTCCTCCTACTTATATTCTCAAATAAACAGGACAAATCATCTTTTCCTCCACCCTCAACAATTTACCCTAAAATTTGAACACTTAGGTGTTAAGTAAAAAAATTGACATTGTATTTATCAGCCTGGAACCAGGCCCAGTCACCAACCCCAATAGCTCCTGATTCAAAGTAATGATGTTTGCTTTGGTGTCTGATATAATTCTGGTTTTTGCCATTCCCAAACTATTCAATTTTAATATTATTTGCCATTTGGCCCCATTTATGAGTATCTATCAATCTTTAGCTATCATTGATCTACTTTTATTAAGTTATTTTTCAGATTATATACATAAGGTTATAGATAATTAATATATTAATATATTTTATGTATTAATATATAATAATATACTTTTATAATAATGTGTCATATATTATTATATGACATATTATTATATATGACATATATTAAATATATATAAATTTTAATATATGTCATATGTAATAAATATAATAACAATATATAATAATAATGATTTCTAATAATAAATTATTATTCCCATTCATCACTTATCAGTATGCTGTCATATTGTAATAAAAAACCAACTTTTCATTTAATCAAACTTGTTTTAATAATAGGTACATTCATAGTACAAAGAAATTTTCATGGTTTTTCTGACTTTTGACTAAAACAGATTAGTAAGTTTTTGCATTTTTGGCAAGAGAAATGGAATTAACTCAGCTCTTTGATGCAAATTTTGCAAAGAGCATCTTTGTAAAATATGAAATGTATATTGACCCCATGCCTTGGAAAGAATGTTAGTAGAGCTAGTTAACAGTCTGCTGTGTATCTACAGAAGACAGATTTTCGAGGTCACCAAGTTTGGAGCTGAAAAGAGCCGACAGGAGTCAGCTGAGTGGCCACAGCTGTTGGACCAGGGGCAGACTAGGTGTATATTGAATGAAAATGGAACTGCCACTAATACGTGGATTCTTGCTGCTTCGCCCACACATCGTGGGAAAAATTGGCATGGTTATTGCTGAAACCTGCTCTAGGATATTGATTTAGGAAGTCTGCAGGTTTTCTGAAAGGCTTACCAAATTTCCAGCAAGTGCACTGAAGTTCATTGAATCTATTCATCCTAGTCTAGCTTTTCCCAGTCAGTCAGTCCCTTGTTCACCATCTCAGTGGCCTAGGAATACACCAGCGTCTGCTGCTGCTCAGACTCACTTTATAACAATCTGCGTCTATGAAAAGTCTAGCCAGTGAGATTAAAAAATAGAGGAAATATTTATTCAATTTCTTTCAAGTCTGCTGCCTCATTTCTTGCCGACTGAATAATTTTGGGTGTTTGACATGCGGACTAATGTAAAGGGACAAAGCAGGAGGAGTCCCAATCCAGTCATGTGTTCATAAACCCTGGGAACAGTGTTTCTTGACCCCAGTTGCAAAGAATCCTCTGGGGAGATTTTAAATATTGCTGGCATGGCCCCACCATGGCCAATTAAGTCACGATCTCTGAGGATGTGTTCTGAGCACTGGGATTGTGTTAGCTCCCAAAAGATTCCAATTTGCAACCAGGGTTGAGAACAATAGCTACTTTTTCTAGGGTGATTTAGAGGCCATGCAAAACACCTTGGAGATCACTAATCCAATTGATGAAACAGATCAAACTAGCTCTGGTTAACGTGGAGAGGAGCATTCCTGACTTCTGTCCATTTGCCCTCCTACCAGGATCAAGGAGAAAAGTGTTCAGGTTATTGAGTGAAAATAATTATTGGGTTGCATGCTTATTATTGCCAAAGTGAGAACATAAAATCAGGGAATTTAGTGACAAAGTAACACAGCCTGGAAAAGATGAGTCATGCCTCCTGATTTCCATTCTAATGCTCATTTCACTTTCTCATATTGCTTTAAGCCATGTTAACATGAACTGAGTGGGCTTATCTCTTGAAACAACTTCTAGCATTATAACTATGGGAAATTTGAAAGCAGTGACTTCAAGCTCTTTATAAGGGAGGACTAACTTTGTGTTATATTTTCATCATATTTGTAAGAACATAATATTGGCATTTTTATTGTGGCTTTCTTTCTGCCTAGGTCTGAATTTGCAAAACATATCTTAGTCTCTAACCAGTGGAGATTCTTACCATTTTTTTTTAAATTAGTGATTACTTAAAAGGTCATTCGTACCCATGAATATTCTTTCCCCATCTTGCAGGTGACAAAGTAGAAGAAGCCAATGCCTCTGGTCATTGCAGAAGAAAGGATGAGAGCCCCAGTCTGAGGAAGACCCAAAGGGAAGAGGGAGCCAAATGTGAACTAAGGCAATTGCCAGGGGTGCTGTGATGAGTAAATAGTAAATAGATTATTTTTTTGTGTGTCCTCTATTCACATTTTTATGTTTGATTTTGTCCTTTGATTGTAATGACAGGTTGTGGTTACATATTATTAGAAATGAATACTAAAGAAGTGGCTAAATAAAATGGTAAGAAATCGAGGATGATTGGTGTCATCCCAGCAGAGAGGGAAGGAAGACAACAATATTTTTTATTCTCGGTCTCAGATGCTGCATGTACCTTACCTACATATTCTGGAATAAGCTGAGCATATTTACTTTATATTGTAGTGCTTTTGTGCTGCTGTCCAATGATCAGAAGCTATGGCTGGTGGAGGGCAAATGCAGCTCTGCAATCCTGAGGCTATTGAACATATTTATCTCTACAGAAACTATATATAGACTATGGGCATGCTATGGCACTAATTCCTCCATTCTGTAGTTCTTCTCTTTATTTCCTTCCAGAATTCAGCCACAGCTGAATCCCTTTTAAGGAGAGAAAACTAATCAATTTTTATGTCTTGGGATACTGTATGTATCAAGACTGATTTTTTGGTGGGGGTGGTGAAATTCTAGAAATCTTCAGGAATTCGATATTAGAGTCTAAACCTTACATATAGCTACATCGTCTAGGTCTTGGTAATTGATTTGCTCTGAAATTTCAGGTACATTCTTGTCTTTGTGATATTTATATTAATTTGCATATACCAAGGGAAAATTGCCAACGGACATCAAGAGTCACACACAGGAATGTTCACAGCAGTGATGTTTATGATAGCAACATTAGATTGAGACCAATCTAAAAGTCCTTTGAAATGAGAATGATAAAACTAAGACAAATGGATATAATTGAATACTACACAACAGCAACAGTGAAAACTACTGTCATTTGCATTTATCTCAGACATACATCCAATAGTATCATGCATGAAGCCATATGTACCATTGTGGAAGTATCAATTCAATGACCACTTTGGAAAATAGTTTATTATTATTTCATATTGTTAGAAATATAATAAATATTATGGAGTGTTTACTATGTCCAGTTATTTTCCTAACTATACAAACACTAATTCATTTTATCTTTAAAATTGTAAGGTATATACTATAGTTTTAATCATTTTAAATATGAAGGAACTGACCCAGAGAGTTTGGGTACCTTGGCCAAGATCAAAAAACACCTAACTGGTACAACCAGCACTGAATTCAGTCAGTCTGGCTTCAGAGTTCATCCTCTTAACCATTGGGTTATGCTAGTAACTAGTAAATCCAGCAATTTCACTTACTGACGTATCCCATGGTGAAATTTTGCCCATGGTGTAAAGAGATAAGTAAGCTTACAACAATTATGTTGATAATAAAGAAAATTAAAAACAAATAACCTAAAAATCCATTGATAAAAGAATGGATGAATAATTGAGATATAGTCATACAAAATAATAGTATAAAATAGTGAAAATCAGCTGTGTTATACAAAATCAGTATCAAAATAGTGTAATAAAAGCAAAGGCAGAGAACATATATATAAATATATATGTTCAAATACATACAATACTAATCAATATGTATTCACATGTGCATCAGAATTATAAAGTTTGAGGGCTACCTGGATGGCTCAGTCAGATATGCATCTGACTTTTGATTTCAGCTCAGGTCATGATTTCAGGGTTGTGAGATGGAGCCCTGTGCTGGGTGTGGAGCCTGCTTAAGATTCTCTATCTCCCTCTCCTCCTACCCCTTCCCCCACCCAAAAAGACTATAAAGTTTGTACATCACACTGCCACAGAAGACAATGGCCAATAACTACTTGGAAAAAAGTTCTACTTTACTTGATTTTTTTAATGCAAAATTAAATACATAAAGCAATATAAATTTTTACTTTCACTTATTACATTGGGACAAATTTTTCATGTTTATGAAGTACA
Source organism: Nasua narica (assembly GCA_028533885.1). Lineage (NCBI taxonomy): Eukaryota > Metazoa > Chordata > Mammalia > Carnivora > Procyonidae > Nasua > Nasua narica. The sequence goes on from CM052799.1 coordinate 145,289,603, forward strand.
GCTTTTAATGAGACAATTTAAAAATTTTTATATTAAAGATTTTTTGTGAATTTTCAAGCAATTTTTTGTAAAAAGTTTGGATGAGAAATTAATCAGAGATGTGCACAAATTTTTGAAATAAATTTATGTATAAAATGAAAAATTTGAAATAAATTATATTAGTTTACTAAGGTTGCCATGAAAAATTATCAAATGGGATGGCTTAAAAACAAAAATTTTCTCAAAATTCTGGAAGCTAGTTCAAAATCAAGATGTCAGCATGTTTAGTTTTTTTCAGTTTTTCTCATTGACTTGAAGATTTGCAGATTCTGCCTTCTCACTGTGTTCTCAGGGTTATCCCTTCACTGCATGCATGGTCTGTATCCTAATCTCCACTTCTTATAAGAACACAAGTTGTATTGTTTAGAGTCCACGCCAAGGATCCCATTTTAACTTAATTACCCCTTTAAAAGCCCTATCTCCAAATACAGTCACATTCTTAGGTACTGGGGGTTAGGCATTCAACATATGAATTTGGAGAGGACACAATTCAGTCCACAAAGTAAATATTAAATCATCCAAAATGAAGTAATATAAAGTAATCTAATATAACACAGCTAATAAAGAAAGAGAAGGCATCAGAATGTTTCTCAATGACATGGAAAAATGCACACGATAAATGAAAATATACAAAATATGAATATATACTCCAACTTTGTTTAAAAAACCTAAAGAATAGAAAGATTAACAGTTATCTTTAAATGGTAGCATCTTGGCTATTTTTTCTTGGATATATTCAAGGTTATCTATAATGCGTATTATTATTTTATAACCAGAGTTTCTGATTTACTACATGGAGAAGATTACACATGAAAAGCAAGCATTGAGCAACATGCCCTGGTTAAATTTATTCGTTTGTTAATTTAACTGATATGTATTTATTACCCATTTTATGCCTGGCAATCAGGATGGGAGAGGGAGGATTTGGAGGATACATAATTGTTTCTTTTCATGTAAAATGTTTATGCATTTATATATTTGTCACCTAGGTTTGCAAATTTATGACTCAGGTCATCAAATTTTAGGGCCAAGTCATCGGATTTTAATGTGCTCCTAAAATATAAGAGATAGCCATGTGGGAGGACACACAATGGAAGAGGAGCTTTCTTGAAATATTTGAAAGAATACCACGTAGAAAGGCACATGACTAGCAGGCTCATGTCAGGGAATGGAGCTCAGAGAAATGGGTAGAAGTTGGATTGCACAAACAGAAAAAATTCTTAATGAAATAGAATTCTTTTTTTTGTTTGTTTTTAAGATTTTTAATTTATTTATTAGAGAGAGAGACTGAGAATGAGAGGGGAGAAGGTCAGAGGGAGAAGCAGACTTCCCGCAGAGCCGGGAGTCCGATATGGGACTCGATCTCGGGACTCCGGTATCATGACCTGAGCCGAAGGCAGTCGCTTAACCAACTGAGCCACCCAGGCGCCCTGAAATAGAATTCTAAAAATATCATAGATACTCTTAGGAGCTAGTGAGTTTACTATAAAGATGACGGTAAACCTTGGTTTACCTTGGCACTGTTTAATTTAATTTTCCATGATGACAGAAATGCTCTATGCTTCAAATCTCCAGTATGGGAGCCACTAGCCACATGTAGCAGCTTATCAGCACTTGAAATGTGGCTAATATGACTGAAGAGCTGGATATCTATTTTACTTTATTTTATTTTCATTAATTTAAATGTAAACATACACATGTGGCTAGTGACTCCCTCTTGGGAGGTCCAAGTCTAGCAGACCGCTTGGCAGGGGCACAATTGATTTGAAGAGTCAGTAACGTAGTTCAAGTATGTGACTGTGTTACCTAGCCTGAGGTTGTATGATTCTTTGAACTTAAACTTATGTGATAGTTCTTTCTTCTGTGGGGCATAAGAAAGAAAGATGCCGTGATTGGGAAAGCCTGATGAGCATGCCCCTGATTGTCCAAAGTACTTTAAAAACATGTGCCAAATCTGAAAGAGTGGTGGAGGGCAAAGTGTTCAATCTAATATGAATATTAGAATGTTCTAGTTGTTATAATTCATCTGAAGGTGACAGAGGACCAACATGTTGGAATTCCAATCCCAGTGCAGCTGCAATCACAGATCATTGATACAAATACCAAATGTATACATTAGAAGACTTGAGACCCCAATAGTGTGAGTGACAGGACCCTTGTCTACTAGGCTCCCATATAAACTTTTAGGCAGCCTTGGAGTTTAAAAGTAGCTTCTCCCATCTTGTTTCATTTCTCTTCCCCACCCCCCCATAACCCCCTGCCCTGCCTCTCAAATTCTTCATATCAGAGCGATCATGTGATAATTGTCTTTCTCTGACTGACTTATTTCGCTTAGCATAATACCCTCTAGTTCCATCCACGTTGTTGCAAATGGCAAGATTTCGTTTCTCTTGATGGCTGCATAGTATTCCAT
>CM052799.1:145292554-145315972 GCA_028533885.1 Nasua narica
TATCCATGTAACTGAGTAAGCAGTGACCTGTGTCTTTGACAAATATCTATAATAAGAAGGGCTTTAAAGAGAGAACTGCAACTTTAAAACTAGTTTCCTGGGTTATCACAAGCATTAATGTCAGGAAAGTCAATTAAGGAGTGACCTCCAACAGTAAGGCTTTGTCATTTAGGTTTTAGTCACCTTCTTTGTCTGCCTTGCTGTGAGTAACACTAACTGTCAACCTTTTGCTTTGCACTGAAAGGTCATTAGGAAAAGTTAAGCCTGCTATGTGCTCACTCACTTCTGAAGGTTGCTATTCTCAACATTCCATTAAAAAGGTTTTCAGAGGATGGGGAGAAAAAATTAGGTAAAGGCACGGCGAACTTTTTATCTGTAAACCACAGTGAGCACTTCAACTGCTATCTGTTAGGTAGCCATATAATTAAAAATGCTTTCCTCTTGATGTAATCCAAAGACTATCCTTTATTGTGATAGCAGCACTGTCTTACCTTCACCAACGTGTGACTGTGTATTTCTATACTTAGTACTTAGAAGGAGACTTTCCTGGTTTTCTAAGTGTCCTTTTTTAGTGGCTCCTCCATATTGAAGACCTCCAGAGAGCCTCTCAAACTGAACTGCTATGGCTTGAAAAAATGTGATAAATGAATGTAGTGGGTGCTTTAAATTAGTTAGGAAAAACAGTAGTAGATACTAAGTCAGAAAAACTCATTGTAATTGGGGGGGTGTTTGGAACCATGGATAAAAACCATAGATAATAGAAGTATAGGTATTATGTGTATGAAAAATTATTTCTGATTGGATGTTAACATTATATAGAGAGGAACAGAGAGTGAAATTAAGTATTTAACCTGTGGGTAAATAAAACCTCATGATGTAGTCGTACTAAGGCCAACCTCGGGAAAATCCTTTTACCTCCATTTCTCTAGGGGAAAAGTGTGAATAATTTGCTTCAGCCTTATTTTACCAAGACCATGGGATAATACATGCATCTATAAATGTCTCAATGTCCTTATGAGAAAAAAATATACCTTTTTGTCAGTGTTACTATAATCATGATTATACTTAATGAAGGAAAAATGTGCTGCTATATATATTATTGTTATAAATGGAATTGGGGATAAGATTATTCAAGATCCTTGTTAGGCAGTAGCATCAAGAACAGTATCTGATTTTATAGGTATAGTATTCTAAAGGTCCAAATTCCTCCATTTAAGAACATGCAGCGTCAAAGGAATAATCTCTGGCAAAGACTGTGGGGTGGCTTTTTATAGAAACATGTAATTTTCCTGAAAGCTGCTATGTTATGAATTATATGGAGTAATAAGTATAGGTCTTTGATAATATGTTGTCCTATTTTGGGCTTTAATTTGTACAGCAGTGAGTGTAATTCCATAAAGTGCCCTCTCTATGTGAATATGCATACTACGTTCAAATGCATCATTGGGAAGACATCCTTTTTATATGTATTTTTAAGTATTTCTGCTCTTTACTAAGGTAACATCGTAAAATGGAAAGGATTTCCTACGTAAATTTAATGATGAAATTTATTTCTTTTATATTTTTGGAATTTACCAGCTGTTAGTTTAGGATTATATTTTTGGAATTTACCAGCTGTTAGTTTAGCTGGAAAAGCTGTAAGGATGCTTTTCCACTGAAGTGCAGTGTTTTCTTTTTAATCATTAAATGGATGTTAGCGTAAGCAGTTGGTTTGTTGTTTCTTGGCTCCCCCAGAATGCTAGTGATTTTTGTGTATACTCTGGGGGCCAATGCATAATCTGACCCTCCTTTTTGATAAGGTATATTTCCAACTGGTTCTTTGAGAAAGTCATGTCCATATTGTCTTAGTGTCAAGGAAAGTACTGGTTCATCATAGGAGCCCTGCGGCTTTTAATGAGTTTCGCCATCAGACAAGTTTGTGAATGTGGTTCAGTAGCCTCGTGTCTCATTATTATATTCTGCTTCAAACTTTGATTGAAGGAGAGTTACAAGAAAGATCCTGGCAAAGCAATGATATTTATCTTGTGTATAAACTCTTAGAACACATCAAACTCAAAAAGAATCCCATGTTTGTTAGTAATAGCTAATTGGCCCCTCACAAACTTCAAGTGTGTTCCTTTAATTTGTCAGTCCCAGCATAAATAGGGTGGTGATCAACACTAAAGTGTTCTATTTATCCTGTGATGAGGGAGGGACAGCAGTCAGCAGGAGGGAGGATGGTTTCTAAGTCATATGCTCTGCTTGGAAGGAGAGATGGGAAGTGCGGTTAAAAATAATTTGTTCTTCAGGCAATTTAGAAAATACACTCTCCCAGCCTCAGGGATTTAGAGGTGTCCAGGGCTGCCAGCAGGAAGGCTGGCTGAGAGAATGTAAAACATGGTAGAAGGAAAATGAGAAGGAGTTCTCTATCCAATCTACTATGACATCTCTCTCTCTTTCTCTCATTCTTTTTCTGGTGGTCTTAAAGTGGTCACAAAATGGAGGGGTGAGAAGATGCTCAATTGCCGGAATGTTCGTAATGAAGGACAATTACTCAAGCATCTCCTCACTGTATGGTAATGAAGACCTCAGAGTAGCCAGAGCCTCTGCCTTCATCTGTAACACAATTTAGGATGCTTGAGCTAGCCCAGATCTTGGAAAGCAGCACATTTGGGAAAGGAGCAAATGACCCAGATCCAATGATGAAAATGCAGAGTGGACTCCTCAGTCGAGGAGTTCTCTCTCCCCTTTACCTCCAGCGGGTTCTGCTACGGATACCCAAAGAATCAAGGATTTTCTCTTTAGATGAGATTATTATTATTGCTACTAAAGTGAAAACAATAACCACCACCATGACTGCTGCTAATAGTGCTGGTTAATTTTATGTATCAACTTGACAGGGTCAGGGGATGCCCAGATAGCTGGTTAAAGGTCATTTTGCGGTGTGTCCGAGATGGTGTTTCTAGAAGACATTAGAATTGAAGTTGTGGACTGGCCCTCCCCAGTGTAGGTGTGCATGATGCAATACACTGAGGTCCTGAAGAGAACAAAAAGGGGGAGAAAGAGTGACTCCTCTCTCTAACCCACTGCTTGAGCTGGGAAACTGATCTCCTATCCTTGGTGCTCCTGGTTCTCAGGCCTTCAGATGGCACTACCGGCTTCTCTGAGTCTCTAACTGGTATAAATGTACGTATATACACATATGTAAACGTATGTATATACATATCTATTGGTTCTGCTTCTCTGGAGAACACTGACTAACACAGTTACCATTTATTAAATAAATACCCTGTTGGGATCTGCATTACATTCTTTGTTTGCATCATTCTTAACCCTCACTACCACCCAAGTATGCAGGTCACCCTACGTTAAAGGTGAGGAAACAGATTCAGAAATGTTAAGCATGTACAGCAAGTAAATGCTGGATCCAGAATGTGTACCTGTAGTTCAAATACCCAAGTTTGGTCATCATTGAGTCAATTAGTGTGTAAGAGGTGCTTCTCAACGTAAGGAATCTCAGTTCTGTAAATCATACATCAAACCACAGGTGTGGAGCTCCTTTCCTTAATCTCTGGTCTGAGATTTTCTTTGTCCCTCCATGGGACAGCCCAGTTTGGGGATCATCAGTCATGGATTCATGGGACCACCTTAGTCCCACATTGTTGCTCTATATTTTTTTCATCTTATTTTTGTTCCATTTTTTCCCCCAAATTTCTCTTTATAATGAAGAACTTTGCTTTATAATTCTCTTTTTAACAGTAATGACATACTACTCTTATTTCAGTATCTTTTTTAATCAATTTATTTATTCTTTAAAAAGTTATTGAGGGCTTATGATATGTTGAGGAAACCAATATAAAAATGAACTAGTCCAAACCCTTAGGAAACTTGTAGACTAATGGGACTTACCTACAGAAAAACAGCTAACTCCAATTTAGTGTGATACATAAAATTATAATGGACACAGTAATAAACTAGGGTCGAATCATCAGGGGTGTCTCCCTAGAAGAAATAGTGACTTAGTTGAGCATTGAACACCAAAAATGAATTAATCCAGTGAAGAAAGGTGGTGCATTTCAGAATGAGGAAATAGAATGTATAAAGGCAGAGAAGAGAAAACTACAATGAATTCTGAATGATTGGAATTTGTTTCTGGAGGAGTGGAGGCATGAGAAGGATCAGATTGGAGGAGCAGACAGAGAACAAACCAGGAAGCACTTTGGATGCCGTATAAAGAGACTGGATTTTTATCCAGGGGACAGTCCCCAAGTGGTTTCACATACTAATCCAGAAAATGAGTAGTAAGGGCTTGGCCCAAGGCAATGACTATAGGCTACAGCAAAGAAACCCATCCTGACCTTGTCGTCTGAGCCTATCAGGAACTTTCAGCACTTTAGAAACTGTCATCTCCCAAACTACACAATCTACTACAAGTTCTAGCTCCTGCCCAAGGGGGGTTATTAGCAGCACTATAACTGGGGGCTGGGTGTGACCCATGGGTAGTGATTCCTTACAGATACAGTTTTCTTTGTACTCTAAACTCCCCAGAAAAATTAAAAAGTTCTATCTCCCCAACAATTTAAGTTACTGAAACTGATTAAAAACTTCTTGTGAAAAAATAAGAAGTTTTTCCGGAAAAAATAAGAAGTTTTCTGCTTTTAACCGGAAGCAGAAGCTTACTAGTTATTTTTGCCTGTGTGCATGCGTGTGTGTGTGCTAATTTCTATCTGGCTTGGTCAAATCCTTGATCTTTTGCAAAAGCAGAGTGATGAGTCTTACCTTGGGGAACACCTAGGCTATCTTTCTTGGCCAATTGATATTGGAATAGCTTTTAGTATCCTGTCAAGTATGCTAGAAGGTGAATCAATCAACAGTGTACATTTACTAAGGACATTTTGCTCCATGCTATGAAATGTAAAAGCAGAATATAACTAGAATATAATATAATATAACTCTACCCTCAAGTTGCTGAAATGTAACTGAAAAGAGAAAAAAACAGTCCCAAAATAATTAACAAGATTTTGAGCCAATGCCATTGTTCTAAACTTGGTATATAGGCTATGAAAGCCATGGGAGGTTTTTTTTTTCTATTTTATTTATTCATTCATTCATTCATTCATTCATTCATTTCAATTTGGGAGGCAAAGATAGCCATGGGAGTTTATAGACTAGTGGTGGGAATATATTTAAAAGAAGGTTCTAGCTGAACAAAAAGGTGGAAATAAGCTTGGATATTGAGAGTGGAAGTGGGCGGAGGTGAAGTTGCAGATTATCAGGCACCTTTAACATTAGGCAGGAAGTTGAGGTTTCTCCCGGGTCAGCTGTGAATAGAAGAATTCAGTGAAAGCTTTGGGGGGAGAGGTGACCTTTTGCAGCAGTGTATGGATTTGCAGCCCTGAGCCTCACTGGATGTTGTGACTTTGGTGAAACCTCACTGTCCTAGCCTGGTTCCTCTAGGAAAGCAGAGGCTGAAACAATGATTTGCAGGAAGTAGTTTATGTGGAGAAGTCACCCTAGGAACCAGGAGAGGAGGAGTGGGATGAGGGGAAATAGGAAAGAAGGACCAGCCAATGCAAGGAACAGCCAATGCAAGGCAGCAGGGGCGGGTCAGGCTGGGAGCTTCCATTTTTTTTTTTTTAAGAATTTATTTATTTGACAGACACAGAGAGAGAGGGAACACAAGCAGGGGGAGTGGGAGAGGGAGAAGCAGGCTCCCGCTGAGCAGGGAGCCGATGTGGGACTCGATCCCAGGACCCCAGGTGGGACTCGATCCCGGGACCCCAGGATCACGACCTGAGCTGAAGGCAGATCTTTAACTGATTGAGCCACTCAGCCGCCCCAGGCTGGGAGCTTCTGAGTTGTCTCGCCAGATGCTCACCCAAGGGACGCAAGAGGGGAACACTGCTTCACAACTGCTCCTGGGGGTATTAAGTCCCTTTCATCTGTGTGAGCGCTTGCTACTGATTCAGAGAAGACCGAGAACAGATGTGAGAAATTGAGATAGAGCTGAGAGAATTTATCATGTTACACTTGGTCAAAGGCAATGCCCTGAGAAACTGGAATCGAAGGTGGGCCGAGAAGACCTGCCTGAGAAGGACAGGAGGTGTCAGATACGTTTATTCTTTCAGCCTAGTAGGAGCCAGGCCTGTAAGAATTTTAAACGGGTACAAAATAAATCCCAACTTATTATTAGCATATTGCCTTTCTAATAGTTGGTTAACAAAGTGCCACCTAAAAATCACTCACTTGGGCATATCTTTTAATACACAGTTAAAAATGGTTTATATTTAATGTCATATTTCTTACACCCTATATGGTGCCTGGCCCAGAGCAGGCACTTAGTACTGTGCATGGAAGGATTACGTGCTTCAATTGCTGTAAATAGGCACTTCCGAATGCACTGGAAAATTCTGTTCTTCAGTATAGTTGGGGTAGCAATGGTATCATGAAGCGGAGGAGAGGGGTTCTTATTTTAAAAAATTAACTTATTTTGCTAACACTTACAGAGGGCACCAGGGGAAACAGTAGCTTACCTTTAAAACAAACTATTTCAGGGGCGCCTGGGTGGCTCAGTGGGTTAAAGCCTCTGCCTTAGGCTCAGGTCATGATCATGATTGAGCCCCACATTGGGCTCTCTGCTCAGCAGGGAAACTGCTTCCCCTTCTCTCTCTGCCTGCCTCTCTGCCTACTTAATGATTTCTCTCTCTGTGTCAAAATAAATAAATAAAATCTTTAAAAAAATAAAAATAAAACAAACTGTTTCAAAATATAATTGATTAGTATTTGAAGTAAGGTGGCTTTTTTCCTTCTAAAACTAAACCTCTTACCTGTCTCTATTTAAAAGATTCTATAATCTGTAGTGACAAGGAATGGCCTCGTGTGCAAATATAAATGCAAATTTAGAAAAAAGCCACGAAAGCGTTACACAAAGAATTAATAAAAGGATTATTTTATAAAGTTTCTAATCTGCAAATAAGGCTCCCATATTATATACACAACTTAGAGTTATTTGCAAATACTATGGTAAAGTGAGATAATTTCAAGATGTGGAATTGTATCCTTTCCATTTTCCTTTGAATGCTTTTTGTGCAAGGAATACATCAATAAGCAAACATTTACTGAATACCTGCTATGTGTTCACTTAGCATTATTTGCAATAATGTCTGCTCCCATCTATACCTGTACCTTCCGTTGCCTGAAGGAGATCATTCACATCCTAGGAAGTTCCTAGATGCCAAGTCTTAATCTTAAAACACAGATATTTGACTCCAGAGCCCACCATGCTCTGGAAAATTACCTTCTAGTTCTGGCGTGTTCGTGTACATTTCCCCTCCTGTACAAATGAGGATGTATAGCTCTTGTGAGCGCCAACGCCTGGTGTGTTCAGACAGAGAGTAGGCTCTAGGCCCCTTGCTCCTCGCCTGTAATGGATTACAAAAAACCAATTCTATTAAATTTTCTGTCAGCCGTGGAGCTTTAAATCTGAGTCGTAACTTCAGAGATATGTTTGTTGTTTTAAATTCTGCATTATTGTGTGGGTTTGCAAGCTCCCAGGATTTCCAGTGCCTATAAATATACGGAATAGATTCTTGGAGGTTAATTTTAATTTCAAGTCATCTTAATCCTCATCACAATGAATGGTTTAATTTTAATAAAGTAATTCATGGCAGACAAGACATCACCAGGGAACCAGCTGAAAAATGATTCCTTTTTGTCTCAGATTGTATTTTGTCAGTATTCTGGAGAAATTAGGAAAATGGGGTCAAAGCTGGCCAGTGACTGTTTATGTAGCATTGTAAAACCCTTAGTCATCCCGTCTAACATATTTATCTTAAACTTTATATCCCAATGATTCACAAAATTATATCTTTCCCAGGGTAGTCTTAAATTTTGATATCAGAAGCCTCATATTTAAGAAAATTACTGCTTGGAGTATTAGAGGTCAGCTCCCAATTGTAAAGCATGATATGGCAAACCCGCTTTACATCCATAAGGTGTTCATAAAAATGGAATGTTGGGAAGTCAAGTGATAGATAAACATCAAAGAGAGGAATTTTAGAATACTAAAATTCACATCATCTCCCCTTTTAGGATCCTCCATCCATCCCCTTCAGCATTTATGGTTTTCTGGCTTCAGTATTTTGGTTCCTCAGGTTAGAAAGACCATGGGTCTTAAAGAATGCATGTGTCTTGGTTACCAGTGTGTAAGCAATGAGGACTGAATTTAGTTCAAGGGTAAAGCCTTGCAGGCTTATTTGCTAGTATAAGGTCTATCTTTCTTCCTCAAGTTGTTATGCACTTCTGAGGGAATCTGTTTCTGTTTGCTCTCCAGTACCTTCAGGGAGAGACTTTGTGCATTATGTTTAAGTTTTATGGTAGTTTTCCACAGAGAATTAATCCAATAGGGTCTTAGTTTGTCAACCTATACAAAGAAGAGGCTCTCTCTTGCTGATGAATCGCCAGAGGTTTTAAATCTGCCTTGAAGTCTCCCTTATACATAATATTTTGTGTCTTGTTAAATATTAATTTTGAGACAAGAACAGTATGATGTTTATCTGTAGCTGGGACATGCATGTATTTCTGTATGTTCAATGTATTTCTGTTGGGCTTAGCTGAAATTAAACCACACTGACTTAAATGTATGTGATAAAGGATCTACCAGCTAGAGAAAAGACAAACAGGGGAAGCTTCAAACTTGCTAACTGAGACATTAAACTTATGCCATACTTATTCTGTAGCATAAAGCTGTGCATAAGTTTTATCAGTACGAAATCCTCTTAGGTGGCCAATTTGTAAATTTTGGATCCCTTGGCGGCTGTCCTTTTTATTGAATATGATTACGTCTTTTTAAAATATATTAATAGAAAATGAAGCATATAATTTTTTCAGGAGTTCAAGGGCCTTTAGAAACGGAAGTCGATGAGACAAGATAAAGCTAGCCCTTGTGAACTACAAGACAAGAGACAATGCATCTGAGGGCACCACTGATTTAGAAAGAAAATTGCCCTCTGAGTTCATCAGTGCATACTATGTTATTCTTGATGTGTGGGACACATGAAACTAGAATTTTGGGGACATTAAGAAGAATTGTAGCTTCCTACCCCAAGGCTAGCAATACACAGTGGCAAAATTTGGGTTTTCTGCTCTCCATGTTATATGCCTTCGTTTTAAATATAGGAGGGATGCATGCTGAGACATTTGAAAACATTTTATTGCTTTTTTTATTGTGACATGCAAATGTGTATTCTGGCTTCTCATTTTCTTTTTACTGGTTAACTTTTTAAGGAAGGCAGATGTCTTGGATGTATTAGAAATTAAATCATTGATCTAAAACTGCCCGGATGTTTTGTGATCCAGATGTTTTGTGATCAAAAGTAATGTTTATTCATCTTTTAAAAAGTTGGAAGCCTTCTGCAAAGTCAATCTGGGGTTAGTCTTTATTTGGAAGTGGATTGAGGGGAAGTTTTAGGATTAAAAAAAAAAGAAGACAATGAGAGTAAAAGGCTCTTTGACCCACAAATAATAGTAGGTGGAAGGCTAAAATTATCCAGGTATTGAATCCTGGTATGTGAAGTTAGAGTGCTTTTTGAGTATAGACAAATGAAAGTTTGATTATATCCTTTAAAATATGAAGAAGGTTAAAAGGCTAAAACTGGAAAGTTTGTTATCAACCTGAGGCCCAGAAATAATGAACCATTCTTGCCTAGTTTAAAGCCTTATAGACCATTTTATGAAATTGCCAAATGGGCCAACTCTGAACTGAACTCAACTCTGAGTTATCAGTTTTAGACTACTATAGAAATTTTCCCTTCTGTAATACTTACATAACTAACTGAACAATGTGGTGCATTCATTTTGACTTTCATTATGGGAATGATGCATATAAGATAACGATATTTGTATTCTGTATTTTGAACTTTTTGATACAAAGTCCTAATAAATTATTTCACTTGGTGAAAATTATAATGAAAAAGAAATAGGTAAGTCACTTAACCTAAAGGCCAAAAATCTTTGAAATGCTGTGCATATTTCCCTATTATTGTTTGCTTAGTTCAAACATACATCATAATAAAATGGGTTTCAATAATTTTATTAGTAAATCTTCCAGAATTCACAAGAAACTGAAATGTCTGTTCTCAACGAGTTCTTTGCTCTTTCTCAAATTTCTTCCATGTTTTATGATACCATTTAACTGAACTCTTGAGTGGATTTTTTAATGGATTTTTGAGTGGATTTTTTAGTACAAATCTTGCAAATATATATTAGACTCTATCAGAACTTCAGTTCTAATTTGCAATTGAAAAATAAGTAAAATTATCTGATAATTTTAGGACGGTTCTCCTCTCTTGTTTAGAACCTTCCAAATAGCTATTCATTTTCTGTACTTTTTATGATTTCAAATACAGGAGAAAAAGCAATGTCATATTGTGATATTTTATTAGAAAATTTTTTTATTGTAAACACTGACCACTGTTAAAATGTAATTATTTAACTTAAAATTAAAAATTTCCAATTTAAATTACATAATCATGGCCTTTCCCTACCTTTTTACCATGTCCTTTGAAGAAAAAAATTATGATGAAACTATGTTCTAGAAGAAAGTTCACCATAATTACATCAAATCAAAGGATATTAAGATATTGTACTAAAGAAAGATAAGCATATTTCATCTAAAATGGTAATCGACTTCTTTGCCTCTCAATAAATAAAGGTAAAATTTATTCCTTGTTTATAAATATATGTATATGAAACTGAGAAAATCCATTAAAATATAATCTTAAGTTGATTTTGCAATAATTTCATGATTTCACAGAGAAATTTTAGAAATGGATTTATCAATTTGATTTGAGAATGTAATGTATTTAAAAACTCTGAGACTAGATTATAGTAGTTCAGTTTATTTTATGTTTGATTCAGTCCTGTTATACAAATAGAAGGTGGCATTAATTAATGTGACAAAAGACATTTTATGACCCTTCTCCATGTTTAAAGCCCAGTCACAAGCTTCAGTTGGATTCTCTAGAGCTTTTTAAAAGAATGGAAAAATAAATTTCATTCAATCCTTATTTAGGCTAAAATAGTACAAAGTTGAGCTAGAATAGATCATTATACCTAACACATATTCCAGCAAACTAAGAATATGTTAATTTTAAGATTTTAATGTAGCGTTCTGAATATCTACTTCAATTAATGATTGAATAGGTACATAATTAATATAGATAAAAGAGAATCAACTTACCATGATAAATTCATAATTTCAGAAATAAATACAAGAGTGTTTTGCTTTTGGATATAATGGAGAAGGACATGAAAGATATTCATTCTTGAGGACACTATGAAAATCAAAAGAGAAACCAAAAAAATTACATTTAAAAATCTCACTGAAGAATTCTGTGCACAAATAATCTAAAGTAGCTAAACTCCAAGAGGGACAAGCCTTCCCTAAATAGGTAAGCAACATTGGGTGGCTTTATGTTTGGATCCAGTTTTTCATGTTGGAGGAGGGCAACCAGAGGAAATGGGAGGAGGACTGCCTTTGCTCAGAGGAGAAACCACCCAAACTGTTGATGAACCTGTGTGCTGAATGTTGAATTTGAGTCTAGAATTTTGCCGAACACCAAAATAATCCTCATTATTCATTGTCACATGCATGCATCTTTTTCAGCCTTTTCTAAATGATAGCTTGCTTCATCAAAGTGTGCAAGACAAGAAGTCAGTAGATAAATTCAGCTATCCAGATGGAATCACACTCTTCCCATAGAAGTGCTACCCCATTACCTTTAGAAATTCTATTAGAAGCAAATCACAAAGTCAAGCCCATACTCAACAGGAGATCATTATACAAGAGCAAGGATGCCAGAAATTAGACATAATTGGGGACCACCTTAGAAGTCTCTGTGCCATAGCCCAGACCTTTATTGTTCTTTTAGATACATCACTAATCATCAAATTTTAAAAAACAAAAAAACATGCAAAAGTCATAAAAATGTCAATGGAAACAGACTGAGAGATAACCCAGATGGTGAAATGATCAATCAAGGAATTTGAAACAGCTGTCAGAAGTATGTTAAACTAAGACTTGCAGAATGAGTGAATGTAGAACTTGTAGAATGAGGGGACATTTCAGGAAATATTTTTAAAATGTGAAAAAAGAAAAGCACATAGCTGAAATCAAAAATCTCAAAATGCACCATCAGAAACTTTTAAAGTATATTGAATGATATTAAAAACAGACTGAACACAGCAGATAAAATAATTAATAAACTTGAAAACAGGAAGTAGCGTTCATTTAAACTAAAACACAGATGGGGGTAAAAAAAGACCGAAAAGAGTAAACAGAACTTCAGTGATTTGTGAGACAGTTTTAAGAGTCAAAACATTTCTGTAATTCGAGTTTCAGAAGAGAATGGTACAATGGGACAAAACATAACTTAAAGGAATATTGAGCTTAAATTTTCCATCTTTGACAGGAAACATCGACCCACTGATCCACGAAGCTCAGAGACCTCAAGTAGAGTAAGTGCAAAGAAAACCACACCAAAGTGCATCATAATCAAAGATATGAAAATATGAAAGGAAACGCTCAAAATTGCTGAGACAGGAAAGCAGAATCTATGTTATACAGAGGATAGCAGTGATAAGAATGCCAGGAGATGATTACTTAATTACTACTTAACATGCTTAGTTGCAGACATGCTGGAGATTAAAAATAAAACTCAAAAAGCTAAGAGTCAACCCCTGCCATCCTGCCATAAATAAGATCCCATACGGTAAAAAGGAGGTCATGCATAAACATGTAAAATGATTCCCAGTGTGTCAGTAATCATTCAACTGAAACAACACGTTCTTCTTTGTGGATCTTTTTCTTGAAGAAAGAAAAGAAAGATCTTTTGAAGAGAGATCTTTTTCTTAGATCTTGTCTCCTTGTGGAGGAGCAAGTGACTATGGATTTAAATCTTTGCTAATTACGGTTGTACGGATCTAGAGGGTTGAGGGCACAAACAATAAATTCCTGGATTATCTGAGTGGGATTCTCTTCAGGCATCATCTATTCTTCTTGCTTCTTTTCTT
The DNA here is from genome assembly GCA_028533885.1 of Nasua narica. NCBI lineage: Eukaryota > Metazoa > Chordata > Mammalia > Carnivora > Procyonidae > Nasua > Nasua narica. Next base: position 145,305,605 of record CM052799.1, read on the forward strand.
GTGCTGTGTTCTAGTATCCCTAGCTTTTAAATGGTCATCTTAAAGTGGATTTGTGTCTCTGCCTGGTTTCTTTGGAATGCCTCCTCAGTTGGATGGTACATCTCTTTTGTCTATGCTGTGTTAGACCACCCTGCTGGCCCATTCCACACCCTCTGGCCAGCTTTTGGCTTCTACTTGTTCAGAACAGGAGAATATGTCCTAATATTGTCTTCAGTGTGTGGTTATTCTGCATGGTTAAGAAATTCTATACTAGCAGTTAATTTTGAATCAGACATAAAAGAAAGTTCTGGCAATTTTTCCTGAGCTCAGTGGAAAACAAGCAAGAAATTTAAGCATATATTCTATCTATCTGCCTCGTCTGGATGATTTTCATTTATTTATTTATTTATTTGTTTGTTTGTTTGTTTATTTATTTATTTATTTATATTTTTTGGAGGGCTATAATAGAAATTCTTGAACACGATCGTTCAGCAATTTAGTTTATCTAGTTATTTTTTCACTTTTTATACACCAGGCTCTGTCTTAAGCACTGAGGATTAAATGGAGAACCAGACAGACAAGCATCTATGATTTATGGTTCAGTGGGTATTGCAAGTTAGATGGGCCCATTTTCTTCTAGTTTTTGTATTTTTCAAGTAGAAGGAAAATGATCAATCTTGAATATATTGTACCTTTTTACCAATCTTCCCCAGAGGAAGGTGAGTGGTTTATCTGATGGAAGACTTAGGATAAGGTACTGGGCATGCATGGATTTACCCCTCTGGAACCACCAGATTATAATCTTTCTGCTTACAGAAAGCAAGTGCACAAACCTGCTCTCTGTTATGTGGTAAAAGGGACATTTTCCATTTAGGCAGGAGCCCATAATTGTTCAGCTGTGACAACCTAGTAGAATGAGTGCCATTTATCTAACTCAGTGGTGAGTTATATCATGACCATTTGCTCCAATACCTTAGCCATATCCTTCATTCCAATGTTTTTTCCTTTTTTTAAAGTCAGTAATAAAACTGACATTTTAAAATCTTCATTTGGTTCCTGTGTCTTTCTTTCTTGAGCAAAGAAGAATTTATTTATTAAACCTTAAAATCTCAGTAAAAAGAATTGGGACAAGTACATTTAGCATAATTAATGCTAAGATTAAGTGTAATAGAGAGTAGAATAATAGTACAGAAAGGGCACTTTATCCAGGTTGGGAGGACTGGAGTAGGCAGGAAAGAACTTTGTTATGTGTCTTCAGACAATTCTCTATTTTCTTCAGCTGGTGCCATGGGAAAACCAGGCCATTCTGGGCTATGGACTGGGACTTCATTAATTATGGAATCAGACCACTGAATATAATTTTCAAATTTGGGTTAGTATTTGTGATTACACCTTACTTTAGAGCCATCTGCTCATTTATTCAACAACTTGTTATTGCATGTGTATCATGTGAGGTATTTTTCTAGAATCTAAGGATACAGAAGTGGAAACATTTAAAAAAAGAAATCTGTAACTGAATGTAATGTACATTCTATGGGACTAAAAGATTGGATTTCTGGTTGGTTTGAAGAAACATTGTCCTTAAAATTCCTTTGAGTAAGGAAGCCATGTTCATAAATCAGGGCGTTTATACTTACTTTCTTTCTGCCTGGAACAATCCCCCTGACATCCACACGTCTTGCTCCATCAGAGTTTTCAGAAGTTCCTGATGTAGCCAGCATCATATTACAACTAGTCTCTCCCCAGCACTCCTTCCTCCCCACTTGCCTACTTTATATTTTCTTAGAGCTGCTATCATCATCTGACATATAATGTATCATCTACTCAAACACTGTGAACCGTGAAGCTTCCCTTACCCATAGTAAAATCCCAAGCTTTCACGAAGGCCTTCAAAGCCCCGGTGATCTGCTCCCAACTCCATTTTCTCGCTGTTCATCTCTTTCCTCATTCCTCCAGAATGATGTTACTCTGGGTAAAAGCAAAAGTGAGCAGACAAGTTTCATGCCAGGATATAGGTGTAAAAGAGTTTCTCTGACTCCTGAACTGAGACAGACTGGGATGGGGTAGGAGGAGAGGTAGTCAACATGTGAACCAGGGATACCAGTTAGAAGGCTCCTGAATTAATCCAGGTGAGACAACGGTGGTTTGGACCTAGATAGTTCCAAAGTAGGGCCTAGGAAGTGGAAGGAAATAGTTCTAGACATACTTTGAAACTAGAACCAAAAGGATTTGCTCAGAGATTCGATTTAGGGTTTGGGAGGCAAAGAAGAGCCAAGGCTGACTCTAGTGGTCCTTTGAGCAATTGGAAAGATGGTACCACACTTAATAGATGGAAAAGACGGCAGGAGGGACAGGTGGGGGTTGGAACCAAGGGATGTAGTTGCACCAAGTAAAGGTACTGAAGAGGCACTATGAAGAGCATCTGTGTTGGATATCTAAACTTGAGGGTCTTTGCATAGAGATGGTATTGAAAGTTGCTGGATTGATGGGGCACTTGGGTGACTCAGTTGGTTAAGCCTCTGACTCTTGATTTCAGCTCAGGTCATGATCTCATTGTCCTGAGATTGAGTCCCACGTTGAACCCCTGTGACAAGGCCCCTCCTCTTTGAGTCCCTGGATGAGCGCCCCCATCATGCAGGAATGAGCCTGCATGATGAGAAACCCCCATGATAAGTCTCAGCTCAGACTTCCTGCTGAGTGTGGAGTCTGCTTAAGATTCTCTCTGCCCCTCCTCCCTACCCTTGTCTCTCAACATTAAAAAAAATCATTAAAAAAATAAAGTTACTAGATTGAATGAGATCACCAAGGGCATGACTGGAGATAAAAAATCTGAGGGTTGATCAATGCCTGGGGCACTTTGATGTTTTGAAGTCAGAAGGATGAGGAGAAGTCAGGAAAAAGAAAATGCAAAGGAAGATGAGAAGGGGTGTCCTGGAAGCCAGGATAAAAGAATTTCAATAAATGAGATTGTCAAATTAACTGTGTCAAAAGCAGCTGGTAGGTCAAGTAAGATGCATTAGCTAAAATGCACTGTGTTGATTACTGGAAAATATGTTTGAGCAAATGTCAGGAGGGTAAATTAAACACTTGCTGTCTTTTTGCCCCGTGACATGTCAGAAAGAAAAGTTTAGGTAAATTCTCAGTGGGCCTAAGATTTAATAGTCACAAATACTTCTCAAATAAATATACAAACATACACACATAAACAGATGCATATGCTTTCTTCTTATGTCATGATTGCTGTAGGTTGATATCCAGAACTCTTATTGCTCCACAATATAAGGTGATGCCCTATGGACAAAATCCAAGGGCTTTTCATAGTATCCATGATGAGAGAAGGAAATGGGGTAACACAAACATGGTTTGTATTTTATCCATACAAAACCGTATTTGGCAATTTTCAAGTTAAATTGTATTTATTGGTGCATCTCATCTCATCTCATCGAGCTGAGTCTTACTGTAGAATCACCTGATATTTCACCATATGGTACATTTGGGATTTCATTGATCAACGTGTCTCATTAAGGCATATTTTGTTCTTTTCAGATTGTATTATGTGAAAATTCCTAAATAGAAATCTCAATAGAGAAAGGTCTTTAAATGAGTTCTGTTGATTTTTTTTATCAGCTTAATCCACTGATAACTTCCTATAAACACATTTTCACACGTCCTGATTCTATAAGTGGAAATGACTCTATTATTCTATGAACATACAATGATGTTTCCTAACCGATTACTTCCCAACCTATTTTCCTCAGTTATTAAAATCACAACCAATTTATGTTTCCACAACTTATGCAATCTTGTTTGCTATTAATCTTGCTACATTCAACAGAATAGAACAGGATTGCACCTGTCTGAAGTCTGTCCTATGGAAATCCATAATCAAGCACAGGTGTAATTTGTTTAAACTTTTGAGTTTTGGGAAATCAAATTATTTCAACAGTTTTTTTCCCTATCATTCTGTTTCTACCAAAAGTCATCAAATGACTCTATCCTTAAAAATATCACTTCCTGCCCCTGACTATACCTTTCCCAATTTGGCTTCATTATCAAGCTCTTTAAAGTATTTAATATTTCCCAAATATAGAAAATACTTTTTTGGGGGGGGGAGGTTTAAAATACTCTTTCCCAATACATTTTATAATAACTCCTCATGCATTAGTTTGTGTTCTTTGATTGTTTTATTGAACCTACTATGCGTTGCAAACTAGGTTTTAAGTTCTTGAGACTCAGGATAATAAAACATATTAAAGCAACAGCCACAAGGACTATTTTTCATACATACAGGGAACTTCATACCTCAAAAATGTAACATTATCTTGGGATCATTTTATATGTATTTCAAAAATATTGTTATTGCTTAAATACAAGTCTTTGTAACTATTCTCAAAATTGCTTGGAGAGAATATTTTTGAGTAAAATGAATAAAGAAATCTTTTTTTAACTGAAGTATAATTGACACAATGTTACAGTAGTTTCAGGTGTAGAACATAGTGACTTGACAGCTCTGTATGATATGCTATGCTCACCAGAAGCATACCTACCATCCATCTCCATACAACACTATTACAGTATCATTGAATATATTCCTGACACTGTGTCTTTCATCCCCATGATTTATTCATTCCAACTGGAAGCCTGTACCTCACACTCCCCCTCACCCATTTTGCCCATCTTCCCATCTTCCCTCTTCAATCACCAATTTGTTCTTTGTATTTATGGGCCTGTTTCTCAGTATACAAATCCTTTTATTCTTGAGTCACATTTCTTCTAAGATACACCCCTAAAATTATATTATTCAAACAGACACCTCATCTTTCTCATCACACTGGGCTCTGAAAGACATTTGAGTGTTTATTAAAAATAAATATATCCGCAAACACTGTCCTTTCTAAAAATTGAACCAGTATCTGCTGAAACCTCTTTCACCCTACAGAAAATCAAGGGGATAGAGAAATGTGTTAAATGTTGCCATGGGAATGTAAGCCCCAAAATGCAGCCTGAAAGTCTCACAACAAAAGAAAAAAATCGGAACTCCTCAAAAAGTAATTTGCAAGGAGAAAATATAAGGTGATGGTGATAGAGCCTATAAATCAAAGAACTTTTTAAAATCTAAGGAAACATATCAACTATTTCCAAAGCATAGATCTTTTGGATTCCTGACTTGAATAAGCAAGCTACAAAAAAAAAAAAAAAAAGACAGCAGAGGCATTTGAGCACTGATTAAATAGTTAATAATGGCAAGAAATTGTTATAGTATTTAAGCCAATAATATGGTATTGTGATTGCATTTTTGTAAAGATTCTTTACATTTTAGTGATTCAAAAAACTGCAAAAATTAAAAGTGAAATACAATATGATGTATGGGGTTGGGTTTGAGTAATCCGAAGTTGGAGAAACTGGTCAAGGGCAAACCAGCAAGATGACCTATGGATCTACAACTGCTGCGGCTGACTGACGGGTATGTGATGATTTATTATGCGATTCTCTTGTCTTTTGTATATGTTTGAAGTTTCCCATGAAAAGTTTAAATAATAAATACATGTCCTCAAATGAAGGGATGGTGTCATAATTGAAAATACTCAATACTATGCTCACCACCTCAGAAGGTCTTTACAAAGGGAATTGTAAAAACAAACAAACAAACAAAAAACCTTCTGCATTAGAAGAAGCACTGAATATGCTTGGGACCTCTCCCTCTCTTCACCCTTTCCATCCCCATCACAGGTGACTCATTTGGATTGGATTAAATGTGTGTGTATGTAAACTTGGGTGTATTTTTAAATAGATGAATTTTTGGTAATCCTTTTTCACTTCTACCTCTGTATCTTCAGCGCTGGGCACAAGATAGAGACTTAATAAATACCAGCCAAACACTTCCTGACAGAGACACAGTGGCTGTCTGCTCCTGCTGTTCCTCCTTCCGCCACCACTCAAATGCTCCAGGGCTTCTTTCTTGGAAATTGTATTCTTTCAACACTATCACTTGTTCTAATGTCTCTGCAGCTACGCAAATCTAGGTCATTGTCTCAGGTAAAGTTGCTTCACGCCAAGAACATGGAGTTATCAGATTCTACACAGAAAGCCAATGGCTAACTAAAATTAAAATCGTAACAAATTAAATTATGTTCAAATTGGGAGTAGAATGATTTAATCCAGGCCTCTTTGCCTGCTTTTACTTCAGGTCTACATGTGCCTGGTTCTTTTTCTGTGTTCCATAATGTTTGCGGAGCTGAACTGAATTGATTTTGTTGCCATGGGGCGAATTGAGCCAACTTCTCCCATCCATTCCCACATCGCTTTGCGGGGTCATGAATAGCAGCTGACTTTTATAGTTTTTACATGCCTGTTAGATTTGTTCTGTTTGACTTCTTAACTTTTTAGTTGTCCACTTACAAACTTGTCTTCTTTTTACACAAAAATATAGGGTCCATACCTTACGACTGGGGCTGGAGATACAGAAATGAATGAAGTTACAGTCTCTCCTTCAAGGGGCTCATTAGCTGTTTGCCTCGATTCTGAAGAACCTACCGCTGCTTGTCTTCATTCACTTGTCACTTCACTCTCTGTAAGACTTATGTGCCCCTAAGGGCACCTGGCTGGCTCAGTAGGTCTAGCATGTGACTCTTGAAGTTGGGGTCATGAGTTCGAGCCCCCTGTTGGGGATAGAGTTTCCTTAAAACAAAATAAAAAAAAAAGACTTGCGTGCTCCAAACTGTGAGGTTTTACTCTGCACTCTGCTTCAGATCATTTATAAGATGTTAGATTAAAAATGATCCCAGAATTATTCATGAAGAAGCCCACACTTTACCTTTGCCATACTTAGAAGTAGTCAATTATCCCAACCATAACTTGCTTTTTAAAAGCCACATTTGGAGAAAAAAAAAGCCCCTTTTTTTTTCTGACCAATGACATTTCTCTTTCTCTAGTCTCCTTATGACTCAATTTTTGAACAATCTTTTGTAATTTAATCCAAACCATTTATACTCCAACCTAGCTGTGCCATCCCATTCTCAACACTCATAGCAAAATATTGTTGTTGTCATTTTTACATTTGCAAACATAACACACTGAAATTGTGAGAAGTTCGGAGAATAGAGAAAAGTTTAAGATAAGAAATTATAGTCACCCATAACCCCAACTGGTTATTCTTTTATGCAAAATCCCTCAAAGAACTGAACAAGTGATCGCATTTTAATCCTATTAAATTCATATTTGTTGGATTGCTTTGAGAATGTTTTTCTTTGTTGTGGACTCTATTGGCTTGCCTGGTATGGAAATAAAAGTAAGATATATAGTTGTTACAGCTCATAAAAACCCCTCAGGGCTTCTTTCACAGTCAGCAAAAGAAAGTATTTACTCTTCAGGTCTGTTCTGAGGGAATTTAACATATTTGTGTTTCAGAACTAACTGGACTTATACTTAAATTATAAAGATGTACTATGATTTATGGACCGGGATTTAGGTATTTGATCTTCCCAACGAGGCAGTGTTAAACAGCTTGCTTTTTTGGAAGGGAATTTTTTTTTTTTTGGTCTGTATTAAAAGATCATCTAAAAATTTTTGTCATCTTTTCTTCCTTTTGCTTTTACTATTTTTTTCAGAAAGTCATTAGTGTGACCTCATATTCACCTCTGCATTGCATGTTCCTTTCTAACATCTCTCTATGCTGATTATCTCCTTTGAAAAAATCTTTGGAATCATGAGGGCAAATAGAGCTAATGTCAAACAAACCCCTTTATAACCTCTGGGCAATAAAATGGTTGAAACTTATTAGACAAGGTTGACATGTTAAATAACTTGTTTGAAAAAAACCTAGTGTTTGCAAGCCAGAAAAATGTACGTAATAAAATTCCAGTTTTGTTTGTCTGTTTTTCTCCATATGCCATGAATCAGAGGCAGATCTTTAAAATTGTATTTAAATTAGAAATTGGTCACAAGCACAAATGATCACTTCTGCCAGGAAACAATTGTAATTTCGCAGTCCATAATGTATTTTACAGTTGAGAGCATTTAAATGTGAGAAGTTAAGCCAGATTTGATTACTTTTGTGATCCTGATTACTATTATCATTTAATTATTTCTGGTCAATATTTGTCAGGAATTTGTTGATAGATTTCCTTGCCAAATTTCTTTTGTTTTTCAAAAGAAAACTAATATGCAAAGACTTTGTATTTATTAATTCTGGAAAAATTACTTCACTTTAGAAAATTTTAAACAAGGATTCATTTTGTAAGAGTGTAAATTATAGCAATGACTTTCATTGGATTGATTAAATATGAATCCAATCAATTTGGATTGATTAAATATGAATTCCAAATTGAATTTTATACAGAATAAAAAAATATATAAAGTAGTATTAGTGAAAGGAAACTGAGGTCCAAAAAAAAAGGAGAGCCCTTGGGCCTTTCACATAAATTCAAGGCTAGTGGCTTGTCTTGGAAAATATTCCAGAAGGTTGCAAACAGGTAGTGTCGCTGCAGGATGCATAAAGGGGAAGTAAGAAGCTTTCATAAACTCGAGACTGCTAGAGACTGATGACCACCAACAGTAAAACATGGACCAATTCTTTAATTCAGTTATTTACTGCACCGTGATGTGCCAGACATGGGATTCGGTGTTGGGGAATATAGAGATGAACAGAAACTGTCCAAAAATTGAAAGAGTTTATAATTTAGTAGAGATTATGCACAATATAAAGAAGCAATTAATGCAAACAACACAAAAAAGATTTCAAAAGAGCCCGAAGTGAAAGATTTTATTCTCTTAACAGAAGGTCCACTAAGAGATTAAGATGTGAAGGAGGGTGTGTGTGGTGGGGGGAGGCAGGACAAAATGGGGAAGGGGACAGAGAGCTTTCCAGAAAGAAAAGACAGGATAGGCCAAGGTCTGAAAGGAAAAAAGAATGTTGAGAAGCATTTTAGGAGTTCAGGAAAGATTCTAGAACAGTTCATTGAAAGATTATTAAGTATCGGCATGGTTTCACAGAGAACAAATTAAATCAAGTTTTTAGTTAAATGTTTACTTATTTATAATATTTCCTAATTACTACTCTAAATAGATGAGGACAATAGAGCTGACATACATTTTAGGATTTCAGCAAGGCATTTAACACTAAATCTCTATGGAACTGCTTGTGGACCATATGACTGATTAACTTTCCCAAGACGGTATAGACTAATAAATGATGTTTCTCGTGACTTAAATTAAAGATCTGTCTTTAGTCCTGTGTAGTTGAGTCTTTTTATCTAAAATTTGGTTAAAAATTGCAAACTTTCTTTTTCAGGTCTAGAAATGATATGAATATATTAAGTGATTGAAACAGGATCCATAACTTCTTAGGATAGAATTATGGATTAAATGTGATGAAACAAATTTTGAAAAAAAAAGTTTGCCTGATTATAAAAGTAATATATACTCATTGTAAAAATATTAGAGCCACAAAAATGTTTCATGCCAGGTGGCATACACACACACACAGTTAAAATATGTATTAACTTATACTACTACCCTGAAACAATCACTTGTAAAACTTGATATATATACTTATAATTTTTATGTGGATTTACATACATACAGTTTGTAAAATGAGATCATATTATAATACTGCTTCTACTGTATTATTTTCTTAATTATTGCTAACTTTCCATTAATAAGTTTCTATCTCATTGAGTATAATGGTGGCTGCATAGTATTCCAATAGGTAGATATGCCATATATAATAACAATCTTTTCTTGCTAACATTTGGTGGCTTGACACTTATTGTCATTACAAAGAATGTTCTGATAAACATCCATATATCCTTATCTCAATATGCTTGCCTGTATATATCTTTAAATTTCTGGAAATAGAAATGCAAGGTCAAAGGGTAAATTCCTTCAAATTGTAATAAATATTGTCAAGTCAACAAGATAAAATTTAATAGGCACACTTACAAGACTCTGATCAAGCACAGCTTGTTAAGAAGCACTATCTCTGAAAAATATTGAAGGATTTGAGAAGATGTTATGCCACTAAAGTGATGTGGCTGTTTCAGTCACTGTCTTTGGTTTAAAATTGGTAGCAGAACCTATGTCAAGAGATATCTGGAAATGTACAGGGACATTTCAGTTGTCATAATACTGAGGATATTGTAAACAATGCAGAGGATAGTCCAGCATGATGAATTGTTCTACACAACATGCCAATAATGCCATCTTTGAAAAACACTGGGCAACTGCAAACATAGGTGGTAGTAATAGAATAGTGTCTGGGTAAAAAGAGAATAACAACAATATACTAACTAAAATACATCTGTAATATTGTTTTTAAGTTTTACGTTCTCGAGTTTTAAGTTATGGATTGAATAGTGCAAATAGAGTTCTTTTTATTGCCAATTTTTATCA
>CM052799.1:145316472-145336917 GCA_028533885.1 Nasua narica
CTTAAGGCTATGGACTAGACTTTGGAGTGTTATTTCTTCAACTATTCTAATGGAAATCATTATTAGAGTCATCTGGGATTGCTATTGAAAAGACAGAAGACTTAACTCCTTCCCTGATTTCACTGAATAAAATTCTCTTCTGGAAGAGGCTGGGAATTTACTCATTCAACAAATTCCCCCGGTGATTCTTATACACAGAAAAGGGCAAGAATTACTACACTCTATTATTTTGACTTCACAAAGGGAAAGGGAAAAATATATAGTAAGCTTTAGTTATGTTCCAGGCATTAGCATAAATGCTGGGGACGTATCACTGAATAAGGCACAGCTCTGTCTTCAGGAAATACAAGAAAATGACAAACCAGTGATCACCTGTCTATATATTTCAATGCCTTTTTGAATAAAGTTCTATTTAGGGATAGAAAAAAAGACCAAGTAACTTTTTGTTTGTCAGGAAAAAACCTTCAAGGGATAATAAAATGGAAAGTTCAGAGTCAAGATCTTGAGAAACAGCCAGATTTGAAACATAGATAACAGGAAGATCATATTGCTGCTAATGTAGAGAGAAAAACCTCAAGAAATGTGGAAGACAAGCTATATGGTGGTAGTAGCCTTAACACGTTTGAATAACTTTTCTGGAAACAGAATTAAGTACAGAATGGAAGAAAAGGTTCTGGCCCAGAGTTTTTAATCCATGAGAAGTGGGTGCTGGCCATGAGGAGCTGTTAGAATTTCCTGGGGGGTTTTCCAGTCATCCACATCCAATATTCTTACCTGCCCCAATGTGGGAAAGGTTATCATGTAAAATGGGGTCAGTTGGGAGAAGAGATGTTAAATTTGTAACATTTTCTTAGAATTCTTATACATACCACTTGAGATCTATTGCTCTAAGAAATAGTGTTTGCTTAATATTTAAGCTATCAATACTATAATCTATCAGATTCAGGTTTCAGACATATACGGTATAGGAAGAACTGCTTAATCCTAAAGTAAAAAATCCTTACCACAATTACTCTCTCCATTTTACAGATGAGGGAGTGAAGTCATAGAGGTTAATTTGTGCAAGATCACTTGGTACCAAACATATTATTCATGTCCTACTTGTATTACAGCATCCCCAACTCCTCCTTATGATTAGGGTCAATTAAATCTGCAAAAATGTTGTTCCTCATTCTTGCCTCTTGGTCTCTTAGCACATGGAGTCTGAAGTAACTGAGACAGCTGTAGCCTGAGGCTTAATAGGACTAAGAGGACGTCCCATTGAACATCACACTTATTTATTACCATGACATAATGTTAATTGAAGTGGATAAGCAAGAAGTGGCAAGTATATTGAAGGCCCAGAAAGCTCTCTAGCTGAAGTAGATGAAGAGTCTTTATAGGCTCCCCTTGAGGTCATCTATTTTTCAAATTTAATCCTTAATTGGTGGTTAATCACTGTTGGCCTTTCATTGTCTTTTTAGAAATCATCTGTTTCCCCCAACAATAGCCATCAAACTCCATAGTCATAATCACAATTTGATTCCCCTATATTTCTTAATTACCCTTTATGTTGCATCTACCAGTGCATTTACTTCCTTTGTACACTATTTCAATTTACAACTGGTGACAGTTTTAACAATGGTACTACCACCTCGTGCAAAGGAGCTATATCTGTACACTGGCCACTGGTGATAGGTAGTCCTCACCAGCCAACCATCAGGTGATCCAGCTTCAAAATCCCACGTTAGGGTTGCTTTCTCAGACCACTCCAGCACCGTTTCAGACTGAGTTCTCCAGGAGGCAGCTTCTGAGATGAACATTTGTATTCAGGACATTTACTGGGAAGTTCTCCCAGAGTCAACACCTAGAGCAGGATCTAGAAGAGGGAGAGATTTAACTGCAATGGATTTATGCAAGAGGCTTTAGCCAATCCTACCAAAGCCCTCTTGTTGGGATGACCCCTAAAAGTTGTCTGAGATTGGTGAAATGTTCTATTCTGGTTATTAACCAGTCACTGGATGTGCACTGCTCCTGGAAATGAAGCATGACCTGGGAAGTCCTGAAGATATACTCACCTGAGAATTCCTAGCCACCAACACTCTGAGCAGCTAGAGAACAAGAGTTTCAGATCTGTACTGGTGGTACATCATGGGAGCCACTGCAATTATTTTGGTTGCTAAATAACTTTTCACAGTAAACAGAGATAGTTGTTTGTTGATGGAGTGGAGACAATAACATAGAAAACAGAAATGTCCCTGATTAAGCCAAACCTTTAATTGTTTACGATTCAGTAAGAGCACATGTGGAGGCTGCCTACAGACCAGGCGAGAGAATCATCAGTAAGTGAGCTTCTTAAGGAAAAGTATAATGGTGAAGGGTACTAGAAACTAGAGAAGAAAGAAACTAGAGAGATATTATGGCAGGAATTCCAAATTGTATGATCCTGAGAAAATGAGTTAATTTCTCTGAATCTCAGCTTAAGAAGCTGTAAAATGGGGACAATAATCCCTTCATTGCATGGTGGTTGCTGTGCACCTAGTTATAACTGTCATATGGTATAAATTCAATAAATGTCCTATTCTTAAAAATGGATGAAAGTTCCTTTCACTAGTAATCCTTGTTGACTTGAAAAGGATTATCTCTGTTAATACTTAAGTTATTAAAGATGACTGGTTTAAGAAAAGGTAATGGCATATGAAAAGGGCAGTACTCTTTCCTTGTTTTTGATAATATTCAGAAATCTATTGATAAACCTAGGAATGGCAGAAAATTCAAATACACTATTGTCATAGTCGTATCTAACAATTAGAGAATTAAGTTCACCTTTTTGAGGCAGATTGCTGTTCCAAAGCCTTTCCTAGATGAAAGTTCTGGAGCTTCTACTGAGCATATCCAGTGTTTGCTTCCTCCCACCTGCCCCCTTCTCTTCCTGTCTCCCATCTCTCCTCTTTCTCCTCACCTTCACTTGCCTCTCCCTCTTCCTCTCCATTCCTTCTATTTATGATCCAATTGATTCTGTTTTTCCCACCTTTATCTACATCATTTTGACTGCTTTTAAAACTGTCTCCCTTCCTTTCTGATCATAAAGGTAATACATACTTACTGAATAATGTAAACAAAAATTATCATACATCCATCACCAAAAATGAACACTCTTACACACTTGGTATGTTTGCTTGTTCCCTTGCATTCTGTCTCTGAACTTAGCTATCCATATATTTGATCATTCTTCTAAAAAAAATTTATATTAGCTTTTCTTCACTTCAGAGCATTTTTCAATATTATTAAATGTTCTTTGAAAATGTGATTTGTGAAATTTGTATAATATTCTTTCTTAGGTGTACAATGTAAATTATTTAAGCCAATGTTGGACATAAGCATTGTTTCTAGCTTTTCTCTATTATAAACACAAAAGCCTTGAACATCCTCAAATATGATTGATGAATCTTTGATAATCTTGAGTACTGATTCATTTTTCAAAGCCTTGCAAAAGTTTGTATTAACTTTCATCCTAGAAAGCCTAACAAGTACTTTTTGATAATGATTATATTTCTAATTCATTTACAAGTAGGCTAGGGGCGCCTAGGTAGCTCAGTCATTAAGCGTTTCCCTTAGGCTCAGGTCAGGATCCTAGGGTCCTGGGATGGAGCCCTGCTCTGGGGAAAGCCTACTTCTCCCTCTCCCACTCCTCCTGCTTATGTTCTCTCTCACTGTCTCTCTCTGTCAAATAAATAAATAAATAAATAAATAAATAAATAAATAAATAAATCTTTAAAAGTAGACCATATACTTATTAATTTTTTCTACTTACTTGTAATTGCTGTGGATCAAGGTCACAATTTAAATTGCTCCTTTCAGTAGTAATTCTATTTGCATTTTATTCCTATTTTGCATTCAGATTGGTTATTTAGTTTTAGCACAGAAAAATCCTATTCTTAAGTTTGTAATCTCATTACTATTATTAAAATTAAATAGTTATTACTTTTCTTACTTGTAAAATCACAAAAAGTACTGGACTTTGTGAATATAACTAACACTGACCTAAACTTGATGAGAAATGAATAAAATTCAATTTTTAGGCCACAGTCATTCTAGAATTAATGATGGGCTAAACTATTGAGGATTGATTTTATTAGACAACTTCACCATAGATTATTCACCAGCTCAAGGATAGCCTGAAGATTTTTATGCTTTCTGCAGATGATGCTCAGTATAAAATTATTTTTCTAATATGATGCATAAGATGATGTGATATAAAATTTGTCAGAAAAAAGTAGACTTGTTGAATGTTACCAGAAACAAGGATAAACCTATTTTTCCTTTCTTTCTTTTTTAAACTAATAGCGGGGCCTAATGTGTCATAGCTGCGACAATTTCTTGATGAGTCTTTACTAGGCGTTGGTGCCCCAGTTTTGCCCAAACTGCATGACTGCATGCATAAAACCCCACACTGCAGTTGGTTGTATCCCAGGAGAAAGACAAGGAGAAGAGGAAGTTGGGATCCCTAGGATTATGTGCAGGGCTCAATTCAGTGAGCCACCTAAAATCTACAGAGGTGAACAGAAGGGATGAGAATTCATGGAATGATGAGAGGAGAGATTTCGACTTAAAAAAAGAAGGAAGGAAAGATGGAGGGAGGGAGGGAAGGAAAGAAGGAAGGAAAGAAAATAAGAACCTTCACGAAAAGAGTTTAAACATAGCTCTTAAGCTGTAGTGGGAAACACTCACATAAATGGAGACCAACCCATGTCTTTTCCATGGCAGGGAGAGTCCAAGCACTACTCAGAACAGATAGCAGCTTCCGTGCAGGTACAGTTTTGTTCAAGCTCTAAGAATTTTGTATTTTTTTTAATCTATATCTTAGGAAAATTTCAATGTATGGAAATGGTAATCAAAAACCAAAGAAGTATGGACTTGAACCCTCTCTTGTTAATAAATGGGATCTTGTACTTTCCTTATTACAAGCATGAGAATGTGCAGAAATCTGAGCAAAGCTCTCTTTAAGATCTCCTTTTAGATAATGCTCTCAACTGATGTTTGGAAAGCCTAGAATTATTTATTTCAGATTGTATTAGTCACCACACTCTCCTCTTCATTTAAAATGTATCAATTCCTAAAGGTTAAGAGAGTCTTTGTTGTTGTGAGATCTTCAATTTGGCCAGTGACGTTTTGAGTTTCATCCAGAAAAGGTGAAATCTCCTCTTACGGGTGTTTCTGTACTATTTTACACATTGGTAATACTATTTTGAAATGGAACTATTTTTTTTCTCAGTTTTATTGGAGCCCTCTAAAAACTCCAAAATTAGGTGAGAGGCCATCATGCAAGGTCCAAGAGGTGGCCAATCCCAGTTTGTGAATCAATTCCTCATCTACAGCATATAGATTCGTAAATGTCAGGTTGGCTGTTAGGAGAGGATTTTCTGAGACCACTATCAGTATGCTTTGACTGTCTCCACCCCCAAGTGTCCTACCTAGCAAGGAGGGATGGGGGACACCTGTCCCCCACATCAAGTATTATATGTGTCCCCTGAAGCTTGGTGAACTGTCAGTGTCTGACTCACATCTGGTACATCTGAAGGATAAGAAACTGTAATTACTCTGTTGGCAGTCTGGAGGATTTAAAGGACTAGCAAGTCTGCACCCCCAGAGTTTGTTGGACAAAGGCTGCCTGAGTAGTGCTTGTCTACCAGATGTGGGTGATGCAGAAAGGAAAGCTGACCATAAATATGTTCAAGGAGACTGAAGAGCTTGGACAACCCCCACAGCTTGGCACCTTAAGAGAGAGTGTCCTTTACCGCCAGAGGTGATGGGGAATGAATGGACGTGGTCACAGAGCAGGACAGGCCTGGGAGCCCGTGGGAGGAGTGCCCAGCCCAGGAAGGCAGGGCGGATTCCACGAGGAGGACATCTGTGCAAGTGCTCAGCCAGGAGCTAGCTCTCCACAAGGATTTGCCACAACTGTGGGTGCCTGTGATTCTTGGCTTAGAGCTGGGGACCCAACAGTCACAGTTGCAAATGTATAGAAATAAATGGAGAGTTTGTCCAAAAAGCACCTAAAAGGCAGAGAAGACATCTTTCTCCCACTTCACAGTTGGCTTAAATCAGCTCTGTCTTCCTCCTGCGAAGAGTTTAGTGGGTTAGCGGGGATGAGAGACTTGTGACTGCCTTTTTCCTGCTGAAAACAGGGCACCAACTTCTGTAGAACATGGTGTCGTAACAAAGCCTAAAATACTACCTTTTGCCCCAGATTTAATCTATTAGTGGATATACAATCCTTTGGAATTAAACACATAAAATTTAAATTTGAATGTTCTCTTGTGGTATAGTACCATCTTTTGACATGTAATCTGCACCACATTCTTTCACTAGTAATTATGAGTTACGTTATGAAGAGAAAGGATATAAAATTGAGCATACTTCCTACCACTAGGTTACACTTGGTCCTCAGTAATCACAACATTTAAATGACTCTAGTAAATCTTAAAATCGAATGAGTCATACCTGAGAATGCATTGAAGAAAATGTTAAAAGTCTGCAACTCAATAATAACTAGCCTCGTCTGGTGACGGAGACAGCTGGGATTTTTAGATTTTATCCACCTGCTTATATACATAAAAAAAAAGTGTTTAAAAAATAGCTCCCTTCAGATAACAGCAAAAGCACAAAGAAATATCCTATTTATTCTCGCTTCAACTTGGGTTTAAAATCAAAATCCACTATAAAAACTCTATATAGACACCAACGTAAAAGTCTGTGTTTGTAAATCAAAGCAATAGTAATTCTCCAGGATTCCTTTGAAAATAATAACATTAATAACAGTACCATAGCTACAAAACCATTACAGCTAACATTTCCATGTGCCAGACAATAGTCGAATCAGCATTCATGTATTCACTCCTTTAATCTTCAAATGACCTTCTGTGGCCAGTACTATTGCCATGTCTCTTTTACCAAACAGAAGAACAAGGCTAAGAGAGCCACATAACTTTTCTGGAATGTCACGTTTAAAATCCCCATAATTTTTTATATGTGCAAGTTCTGCCAGGTAAAATTCTGTTTTTTTTCTATAAAAGAAAACAATTTAATAATATCATTCTGTGTGACACCGAGTTCAAATAAAGTAATACATAAGAAAAAAAATTGTAGTGTGATGTACAAATGTGTAATGATACCCTTGTCTTATGATGCAGTTTCAATATCTGAAGTTAGGGCTGTTAGGAAAGGAGCAATAGGGGAACCCAACCAATAAATCAACCCCTCCAAAGGAAAAAAGAGAGAGAGAGAGAGAAAAAAAATCCTTGGATTTTCTTCTAGGCTAAAGTTGCTGTCAGTCTACGAAGGTCGCGGTGATTTTTTGATATTTATAGCTGACAGGCAGATGCTGGTACTATCACGCTTGCATTAAACTCTATTTCTTTACGTTGAAATCCATCTACCCGAGTAGCAAAGGCAGCAACCCTAATGCATCTCTGTAAGGATGAGAGGAGGACCATGATTTCAAAACAGCGGGTGTTGATAATGCTCTACTCTTCAGGACTGGTCCCAGTGGTGCCCCTTCTCAGCTGTCCTAGCCCCCCTTCTGACCCTGTCTTGCAGCTTGGAGAACAGGGGAGAGCGTTTTGCGGAAACTAATAGTTTATGGTGGTGCCTTAAGGATGAGATGGTCAAACAGATGCTTGAGTTTCTGTACATTTGGGGAGGAAATGGGAGGCGAGTGGACAGAATGACTATAAGGTGAGAGTGGTGGCCTGTAGGCAGCTGGAAAAAGGAGGTCCTAATGGGAAGCAGCTTATAAATGTATATCTTCTAACATGTTTGGGGCTTTTCTGAAGATTAGGTCAGTCATGAGCACAAAAGAGACATTACTTTTGGTATAATTAAGACAACTAACACTAAGTGCATATATAGTAGCAGAGAGAGTTGAGAAATGTTTAGCTCTGTTTATTGAATGCATATTATGTGCCAGACTCTGATATGCTGGAGATTAAAAAAAAAAGGATGCTTAAGATTGGATTCTTACTTTCCAGAAATTCTAGTTAGCTATTTTAGCTCTTAAAAACTCAATTACATGCAAATTTTTTTCAATACCGAACAGTACTATAAATGTATTTTCTCCTCCTTATGATTTTCTTAATAGCATTTTCTTTTCTCTAGCTTCCTTTTTTGTAAGAGCACAGTCTATAATACATAGAACATACAAAATATGTGTTAATCAGCTATTTATGTTATCGGTAAGGCTTCTGGTCAATAGTAGGCGATTAGTAGTTAAGTTCCAGGGCAGTCAATATTTATATGTGGGTTCTCACCTGTGCAGGGAGGGGTCAGTGCCCCTCATGCCTGCGTTATTCAAGGATCAGCTGTGTTTAAAATGGGCCGCATGGGTGAAAGCCGTACCACCAAGGGCCTCATATCAGTATGGGTTTTGTTTCGGTCAAGAATCTCTGCAGCCAGTTAACGTGGCATAGATTCGTGCTTATGGCTCGATTCTCCAAGGAGCCGCGCGGCTTACAGCACTAGCGTGAGTAACAGTCTTGTTTGTGTCTGTTCACACATCTTCCTCCTGCCAAATGGAGGACAGCCTCCTTTTATGCATAATGCTTTATATACATATTTTCGGCTGCTCCTGAGTAGTGACAGACTGTTTTGTGACAACACAAACACAAACTCTCTCCTTCCTTAACTCCCAGATGCTGTGAGGCTTAAAAGAGGCTGGGGAAAGGTAGCTGGCTGTCTCCATCAAAGGAAAGAGAAATTATCTTGAAACTAGTCTGGGAAGTGCTGCAACAGCTGGCCAACTATTTTTGTGATTTAAAAAAAGAAGCCCTCTTTGTCCCATTGGAGAGGTATACTCAAACATGCGTGTCATCACTATTTACACGTGACCTTGGGCCCCGAAGGGCCTACTCCGCTGTGCAAATTTGCAATTTTAAACCCTGCAGCTCATGAATTCCTGCTTGCTTTGACTCAGCCTGGAGAGACAGACGGTTACGGGGCAGTATCACTAGGTAACCAAAGAGAAGGTGACACAGTTCAAAACTCCTTTTCTTATTAGGTAAAAACACACCGCTAATTGTTCTGCGGCTTATTACTTGGATTGTATGCTGTTTGTCAAAAGTTGTTTTCTTACAACTGGTTACTGAATTGGTTACTGAGATCACTATTCTAAGTATCTAATGTCATGAACTATAGCACCAACAAGAGCAAAATCCCTGAAGCTCAAAATGAGGATGCAGAGAAGTCCTGGAAATGGGTTTGCCGCATAGCAAGACAGATTCAGGTAAAACCAGAGAGCTATTAATATTGTCTACAACTCCCATTGCTTATGCTCCAGTTCCCCATTTCTACAGCCCTCCCCTGTTTGCCGTGTGGCCTACAGGTCAACATAACAATACTTAAGACAGGGAGATAAAATGTAAATGCTTTATTTAAATAATGTAATGTATTTAAATAATGTATATTATTGAGATGTGGTTCTCAAATTAGGCAAAAGTAATGGTCTCAAGTTTAGACTTCCCTTACAGAGAAAAGGCACAAACATCCAGAAAGTTCTAGGAGGTACCCAAGCCTTCTCTTCCCGAAAGAAGTTTTCTAAATATTTATCTACATGCACTGTTTTATTTTTATTTTTCTTGTCTACACTTGTTCGTTTCACCCTAGTCTGGCTCCTGCCTTCAACACTTGCCAGGATAGTTTTCTCAACTGTCACAGAAGCTTACCTAATTGCCAAACACTGCTCGACCTCTCTACAGTGTCTGGTCAGAGCCTTGACAGGCTCTCTCTCTCCACTGCAATCTCCCAACCATCCCTTCTCCAACGGAAGCAATCTCATGTGTGGATTCAGACTGTTCAAATACCTATGTTAGAGGTGCCTGGGTGGCTCAGTGGGTTAAGCTTCTGCCTTTAGCTCAGGTCACAATCCCAGGGTCCTGGGATCGAGCACCACTTCGGGCTCTCTGCTCAGTGGGGAGCCTGCTTCCCCCCTCTCTCTCTGCCTGCCTCTCTGCCTACTTGTGATCTCTCTCTCTCTGTCAAATAAATAAATAAAATCTTTAAAAAAAAAATAGCTACGTGACTGGGCAAGTTCCTTAAAAATGTGTGCCTCAGATTCTTCCTCTATAAATTGGATGAAGTAGTAGTAATAATAGTAACAACAACAATAATAATGGCTACTTACAAAGTTCTCATGGGAGTTAAATGGGTTGATTCATGTAGAGGGCTTATGACCACGCCTGACAAATAGTAAGTATCATCTTACTGTAGTTTGTGTTACTTTATTAAATGGAGTTTAGTTCCGAAAAAAAAGTTACTCTTAAAAGTTGTTCTTTTTCCCTTGAGCATTGTATCTCCTTCCTGTCTTATGCTTTTATCTAATTTATCATGATTCACAAATGTGACCTCTTTCCTCCTGGGCTCTACTGTCATACCTCTAAGTGTGCCAGTTACCTTCTTACAGATGTCCAATAGAGAATCAAACCCATATGCCAACACTAAGGTCTTTCATTTATCCATCCATTTACTATTTTCCAGACGTTGTGCTTGGTCCAATAGCCTGATTGGCCCAAGAGCCCGACCATCTGTTGGGTGGAATATTCTTATTACATCTTGATGTTTCTTCCCCCTTGAGACTTTTGGGTATTGCTCCAATGTACAGTAATGTTGCTGACAGTGTGTTTGAGGACAATCTGGATTTTTTTTCCTCTGGGTGATTCAGGTTTTTTCGTTTTGTTTTTGTGTGAGTTTCTTTTTTTTTCATGGATGCTCAGAAAATTCTTTATTTTTTATATATTTTCAAAGTCCAGCAATTTTACTAGGATACATGTTGGTACTCATCACTCTACATAAAATGTTCTTTTCTTAGGCATGGTATGCTCTGTTAATTTGCAAATTCAACTCTTTTTTGTTTCTAGAAAATTTCCAAACTTATACTTTAAGTATGTTTTTTTTCTCTTGGAAATTTGATTTTCTTCTTCGGCTTAGTTATATTCATGTAGTATCTCCTTTTGACTGTCTTCCAGATCTCAGACTTTCTTTACAAACCTTCACATCTTTATTTTGCTTACTCTTCTTTATTCTTTGTTTTCATCCATATCTACATAAATGTTACCTTACTTAAGTTAGGATTTTCCTTTCTTTTCTACTTCTTCTATGGAAGCTTGTTAGTGCATATTTCATGTCCTCCTGTTTCATCGGAGTTATTGTATCTCTGCTGTGATTTTTCTTGATTTGCTAAGTTATTTAAATTCATGGAAGCGTGCTATACTGTGGCAATATTTTTCTCTGTCTGTGGTTTATTTTTCTTCTTCTTTCCCTTATTGTATTTTCCAATGGTTTCCAGTTCCTTTTTAAAATTTTTTTATTATTCCTCATCTCTGAACGTGATGAGTTTTAACAAAACAATTTTACTGCAGAGTAGTCATTGGAAAGTGAGCCGCGCAGGGGTTTCCAGAGAGCACGAGTTCTCCCTGGTTCATACGGAAGTTCCTAATGACAGAGAGCTGTCTGAGCCTCGTGAACTGTTTCTCTCTTTTCTTCAGCTAGAGGTTTTTGCAGCTGCATGATTCAGAATTTCTTCCCAAACAGCATGTGCAAATCTCTGCCCTGTGTAAGAGTGAGCTTTCACCCTTGCCTCCCTTATTGCTCTGGTGCCACTTCGAAGCCCAGGGAAAAGCCCACTGCCAGTTCCCCTGCAGTGTTTTTATTGTAACTGATGTGGATTCTAGGTTTTTTCCTCAAGGTGGACCTTCTCCTGTGGACAACTATGCCCTGGCAGCTTGAGATCTTGAAATCATTTGCTGTAATCATCCTTTCTTTCTTTTTTTTTAAATTTTATTTTATTTATCTGAGAGAGAAAGACAGTGTGAGACAATGTGCAAGCTTGAGCAGGGGGAGGGGCAGATGGAGAGGAAGAATCAGGCTCTCTCTCTCTCTCCTCAGCCTATGTGGGACTCATACAAGGACCCTGGGATCATGACCCAAGCCGAAGGCAGATGCTTAACCCACAGAGCCACCCAGGTGCCCCTCTAATCATCTTTCATATCTATTTTACCTCCACTACATAGTTCCTCACATGTTATAGTTTAAGTTATAAATATCTTTCATTTCTCTTAAGATAGGCTTTTTTTTTTTCTGGTTTTTTGGTTCTTTTGACATGCTAAAAAGCATGTCAAGAGATGAGGGAGACAGAACCATATTTTTCCACCATTTAAAAATTGGAACTTAACATATATATTTAGATCTAAGCTATGTTAAGAAATATTATCTCAGAAAGACAAAAGGGTGGTTTTACCTCCTTTTATTAAGAATAGATTTCCAGAGACGCCTGGATGGCTCAGTCGGTTAAGCAGCTGCCTTCGGCTCAGGTCATGATCCCAGCATCCTGGCCCACATCTGGCTCCTTGCTCGGCAGGGAGCCTGCTCCTCTCTCTGCCTCTGCCTGCTTCTCTGCCTGCTTGTGTTCTCTCTCTGTCAAATAAATAAATAAAATCTTTAAAAAAAAAAAGAATAGATTTCCAGTCCAATTCCAATGTATACATTTGTCATCCAATTAGAAAGGCACAAAGAAAATATGTCATGGCAATAGACAAATGCCAGTAATTTGGATAATAAAAATGTTGGCATTAAGCATCTATGAGCATACAATCAGTTTAACACTTGACTGGATTTTAGCCTGTAGGTATTTTAAGGAATTAGAGGATCAGTTTTTCTAAAGCAGCAATTTAAACAAATTCAATTGCAAGTAAAGAAGTCAATTGGTACTCAAAGGTTTACGTATTACTATATACTAAGGATTGTGCTTTAATGTCAGCAAAGCAGGTGCATCATTTCCTGTGGTGGTAAAGGAGTTCTCTTTTTGTTAGACTAACATAGACATTTATAACATAAAGATCTTATATGCAGCAATAGTTTAATGCTATTCTGTGCCAATGGGAATCCACTTTAGTATTTCAATATCAGTTATGTCGTAGAGAATTTGACTTTTTCCTGGCTTTGGTATCCATTTCATATTCATGGTTGAATATAGAAAAATTATATATTTAAACTAAATACAGTGTTTTTATTTCCTCTTTTTATGCTTGGGCTTGAAAGTGAGTGACTCTTGGACTCTGTTGTTGTGAGATCAGAATTTATGAGAACAAATGAAGGAGGGGAAAGTGAGAAAATGCTACTCGGTCATTTGTAAAAATGGAGAACAATATTTGGGAAAAAAGGGATTTATTTTGAAGAGCTATTGCTCAGTGAGGTCCTAAGTGTTTGGAACCCACACAGTTATCTGAAAAAAAATTTTTTCTTATCTGAACAGTTCTTCCTTATCAACCGGCAGAGGGAAAATTTCTTGTAGGGCACTTTCTACAAACCATGAAATTTCTCCAAGATCAAAGTTCAAAGTGTACTTCAAAAAGCATAGTATGGTTTTCCAAGGATTAGCTTTCACCATTCTCAGACTGATAGATTCTTAGAGGGTTATTGTGAGAAGGAACGTAGACAAAAACATGCCCAAAAGAAACACTGTCTGGGGACAAACTGTCTCAGGAGATTAGTAACAGGCAACATGGAAATTTTAACCTCAAGTTCAACAACTCCAACATACCCTTAGTCATTAGTGGCTAAGAAATCATCAGAGTACAAATGCTGGCCAGTTTGCTAGGAAAAAGAAGGAAGATGTCCCAATCTTGCTCTCTGAAAGTGCTTCTATCACAAATCCCAATTTGAAAATAGGGGGGATTTATACACATGCACAAGCACACATGCTCAAGCACACAGAAACACACAGACACACATTCACACAGCAGAGGGATAGAATTGGAAGAATGTTTGCAGATATATTAAAAGTGTTCCTGACCAGGAGGATTATGGGTGATGTTAAATTCCTTTTTTTTTAAGCTCCTTAAATTTACTTTTTAATTTAAATCCAATTAACCCACATATAGTACATCTTTAGTTGCAGATGTAGTGTTTAATGACTCACCAGTTGCATATAACACTCGGTGCCCATCACACCAGGTACCCTCCTTAAAACTCATCATCCAGGGACCCTATCCCCCCACTCACCTCCCCTTCCACAATGCTATTTATTTCCCAGAGTGCAGAGTCTCTCATGGTTTGTCTCCCTCTCTGATTTCATCCCATTCTGTTTTCCCCCATGATCCTCTGTGCTATTTCTTATATTCCACATGTGAGTGAAATCACATTATAATTGTCTTTCTCTGATTGGCTTATTTCACTTAGCATAATACCCTCTAGTTCCATCCACATCAGTGTAAATGATAGGTATTCATCCTTTCTGATGACTGGGTAATATTCCATTGTATATATGTACCACATATTCTTTATCCATTCATCTGTTGAAGGACATCTCAGTTCTTTCCACAATTTGTCTTCTTTTTGCCAATTCTGATTTTCTAAATGTTATACAATGAAGTATATTATTATTGTTATAAGGAAAAAGAACTTTCTTTCTCAGGCTTAATTATTATAAAAGATAACCCTGCCATTTTCTCCACCTGTTTATCTGCTTTGCTCCTGTCTTTAAAACACTCTGTCCAGTAATTCCACCATGAAGCATTCAATCTTATCTCAAATAGCATTCCCATAGCTAATCTTCCCAACTTCCTCATTATTTAGTACTTATGCCTCCAAATCAGGTATTAGGGTAGGTTAAATTGTCATACTTCCAGAAAACTCCAAGGAACTATTCAAATATTTTTCACACTCAATATTAGTTTAGAAATTTCTCTTCCTTATATTTGGTCTAGCTCATCTTTTTACCAAAAATGTACTTTTCAATCAGATTGAGTACATGCTCACTTAAAAAAAAGGTTATAGTACAAGACTAATAATGGGAAAAAAAACAACAGGCCTTTATGTTATCTCTCCACAGCTTTCATATTTCTCCTCAGACATTAATATTCAACACAGATTTATTTACTTACTCAGCAAATAGCTAATGAAGGCCTACCATATATCAGCACTGTTCTAAGTGCTATGCCTTGACAGTGACGAAGCATTTACATGTCCTTTCTAATATGGAAGTTACATTCTGGTGGAGGAGAAGACAACAAACCAACAAACCCGTGAATAATAAGCATAAAATCTATTATCCACTGGATGGTGGTAAGCACTAAGAAAAAAACAAAGCAGAGAAGAAAATATGAACTACATGGAGGAAGGTGAACTATTAGATTGTACCGGAAAGGTTTCATTGAGGAATGACCTCTGTTGCTCTAGGAAAGTCAGAGGATTAGTCAAGAGGGTATCTAGAGGCAGAGGTTCCTGGACAACAAATGCAAAGGTGCTGAGGCAGAAGTATGGCAGGTAATTCAAGGAGCCTTTAATTATTCATGCTTTCCTGGTGTTGTTCTACATAGCTATTTAGTATGATTGGCTAATATTAGACATGTTCTATTGATTCTTACCAGTGTGAGTCATTGGCTCTCTGCTATACTGTTGCCCCATCTTCCCTTGGCCCTTTGTCCTCTTTTGGCCCCTAGCACAGTAATATTAGAGTATTTGGTTAAGCTGATTGTCAGTTTTTACATTATTTTGACTACACAATAACGTTCATAATAACTAACAGACCACACTACACATTCTTTTTTTTTTCCACATGAGTTAATTTTTCTAAAATTAATGGCTACCTTCTTCACTGGCCTGGCTGATGATGCAACTGTGATTAATATTTTCCCAAATACTTCAATATCCCTTTTTAATGCCTGCCCATCAGTATTGTTTATGATTTACTACCCCCAGTCTTTCCTGTCTTTCTTGTCAGTGACACTCTTGCACCTTAGGTCTGCTGCCACTCAGCAGTTACCTTTTTTTTTCATTCTGGAATTCCCTTTGCTAAACACCTGTGTTGAATCTCTTGTTACTTGGATCTCAACTTTTCTTTCCTGGTATTTCATGTTTATTACTGAACTGTTTAAATCAATTTCTCTTCTTCATTGTTGGCTGATGTTTGCCTTTGTTTGTACAACTACCCTTTATTAATTATTATCTTCGTTTGAGTTCAGTTTGCTATTCGTTGCTACCCAGAGTACCCTAGGAGATACAAAATATAAAAAACTGTATAAAATCTCGTGTAACAATAAGTCCTATAGTATTTTGACTCCATGTCTGGTTAATCCAATGGCTCAGTGACATCATCATGGATACATGTTTTGGCCATCTGCCCACTTACAATTTCGGTGTATTTGATTATGGTCACAGCTGTATTTAATAGCACTAGGCATCACCAACATCCAGAAGAACAGAAAGACACATTTTTTTCTTATGTCAGTATCCAAGGGGCTTAGGAACTTTTTCTCTCAGATTTATTAGTTTATCCACAGAAGAATCTTTGGATCCTCACCAGTGATGTGGAGTGGTCAGGTAGTAGGGTAGTCGGATGATGTGTGTTAGAAGCTTGCCCTTCTAATGGGGAAAAAAGTCCGAGAGTCACACAGTTCAATATATCAGCTTTCACTTAATTCCTCTGTTTTCTTCCCATACTTCACCCCAGCTGTTCACTATGCCTAGTGTTCCTCATTCCAGAGCCTCTCAGAGTGAAGTTTTGTAGAGAATAGACACCTGATCACAAGCCTGGAAAAAGGCATTATTCCTCTAGTTGTTCAGTTTTGAGGGGTGTGACTTTTGGAGTCCATCATTCTGTGTAAAATGTTTGTGTGTGCTTAATTTTTAACCTCTCTGGGATATATTCCTAGGAGTACGATTTGTGGGCCTATGATTGTTTCATCTTTAAAAAACTGCCAAACAATTTTTCAGAGTGGTGGTATCATTTTATGTTCCCACCAGGAATGTATGTAAGATGAAATTTCCTTATTTCTTCACCAACTTTAGGTAATGTCACTCTTTCGCAATTTTAGTTGTTCTAATATATATGGAGTGATGTATCTTATCATAGTTTCAATTTTTGTTTTCATAATGGCCAATGATATCTATTGCCATCAATATTTTATAAGTTCAAGTGAAGTATAGAGACAATATCATGCTTTTCAGCCATTTACTTTTCCCCTTTATCTTACAATTGCCTTAAATATTTCCTCTATGTACACTAGCAACAACATCCAGACAAAGAGTATAATTTTTGTTTCACCCATCTAACATAATTTAGAAAACTTAAGATGGGAAAGATAATACTTTATATTTATTCTATATATATATATATTTATATATATATTATTCTACTCTTTACATTGCTCTTTTTTCATATCTGATGTACCATGTTTCCCTTCTTTATGGTTTTATTCCTGTTGAGGAACTCCTCTTAGACATTACTTTAGGGTAGGCCTACTGATGTCAAATATTCTTAGATTTCACTCATCTGAGAATGTCTTAATTTCATCTTTATTTCTGAAAAATACTTTTGCTGGTTAGAGAATTCTGGTTGACTCTTCTTTTCTTTCAGCAATAAAAATATTGGGCTGTTTCCTCTGGCTCCCATGGTTTCTGGTGAGAAACTTGCTGTTATTCAAAATAAACAAAATGTTGTTCCTCTAAAGATAATGCATCATTTTTTTATGGGCACTTTAAAGATACTTTTTTTTAATTTTTAGAAGTTTGACTATGGATTTATTGAAGTTTATCCTGTTTGGGGTTTGCTTTTGGATTGTGTAAGCTTATGTCTTTTTGATGAAGTTTGATTTCAACAAACTGAATACTTTTTAAAATTAAGACTTTTTTTAGAATAAAAATTTTTAATGATTTTTTAAGAATAATTTCAGCAAAATTGAAAGAATTTAATTATTTTTAAGCCCCACTTCTTCCTTTCACTCTGGGACTCTGATAATACAAATATAAGAAATTTTTTGTTATAGTATTGGTCCCTGAAGCCCTACTCTTTATTTTTTTCAGTCTGTTATCCCTCAGTTATTTACACTGAGTAGTTTATATCATCCTACCTTAGAGTTTATGGATTCTTTTCTCTGTCCCTTCCTTTCTACTGTTGGGTCCATTATTGAACTCTTTATGTTATTTATTTTGATACACTTATTTTTTATTTTTTATTTAAATAGGTTTAAAATTTTCATTTGATTCTTCATATCCCCTATTTCTTCGTTGAAACTTTCTATTTTTTTTTTTATTAGTTACAAGCACTTTTGAAAATGCTTAACAAACTGGTTTTATGATGGCGGTTGTAAAACCCTCATCAGACATAGGAGGAGCAAGATGGCGGAGAAGTAGGAGGTTGAGATAGAGTCGGATCCCAGAGATAGAGTCGGATCCCAGAAGTTCATCTAGATAGTTATCAAATCATTCTAAAAGCCAGCATACTTAACAGGAGAGAGAAGAGAGGAAGAAGAGCAATTCTAGGAGAAAATCGACCACTTTCCGAAAGGTAGGACATTTGGAAAAGTGATTCCAAAGTGACGGGAAGAGAGACTGCGGGAGGAGGGGCCGGCTCCCTGCAGCCGCAGAGCCGCGGAGCACAAAATTGGAACATTTAGAGTCTGCTCCCCTGAGGGACATCCCTCCAGAGGCTAAGCCGGAGGTTCAGCCCTCGCGGAAACAAAGTGGTTTCAGGACCCGCGAGGTTACAGAGACCAGGGGTGTCTGAGTGCGGCAGAGCTCCCAGAAATTGGGGCGGAGAAGCCGGCAGCAGAGAAAAAGCGTGCAGTGTGTTTTCAGCTGGGGTTTACCCTAGACCATGACCACGGCCCTTCGAGCGGGGACACATAAGGCATTCTGGAGAGACCCCCTCCTTCCTCCTCGGGGAGGAGTGGCGCGGCAGCGTGCAGCAGGAATTTGCTGGGTTTGGAGATTCCAGACAGGGCTGTGTGCCAGAGATAGAAACGCGCCGCCAACGGTGGCTGAGCTCAGAGCTTGTGGGGACCCGGGAGACAGGAGCGATTGACTGCTTTCCTCTGAGGGTGCGCTGAAGAGCAGGGACTCCAGTGCTCAGCTCCTCGAGCCGGAGACTGGGAGCCGCCATTTGCATTCCTGGCCTCTAGGGCGGTACAGAAAGTGCTCAGGGAACAAAGACTCCCAATAGTGAACATGAGCGAATTGCTTGACCCCTCCCTGGGCAAGGGCAGGGCAATCCCACCTCAGGCAAAGATGTCTGAGAACCAAGTTGAAAAGGCCCCTCCCCAGAAGATCAGTGAGAATATCCAGCCAAGCCCAAGTTCATCAATCAGTGAGAACTGTAGAACTCCAGGGTACTTTTCTCTCTCACTCATCTATTCTTAGCTCAATAAAATGACAAGGCAGAAAAACTCACCACAAAAAAAAGAACAAGACACAGTACCGATGGCTAGAGACCTAGTTAATGCAGACATCAGTAATATGTCAGAAATAGAGTTCAAAATGAGTTATCAAGGTGCTAGCTGGGCTCGAAAAAAACATGGAAGAGATTCAGGAATCCCTTTTGGGGGAAATAAAATCCCTTTCGGGAGAAATAAAAGAAATAAAATCTAACCAAGATGAAATCAAAAAAGCTATTAATAAAGTTCAAACAAAAATGGAGGCTCTTAATGCTAGAATAAATGAGACAGAAGAAAGCATTAGCGACATACAAGACCAAATGACAAAGAATAAAGAAGGTGAGAAAAAGAGAGACAAACAACTATTGGACCACTGAAGGAGCAGAGCAGGGCTGGCTCCTTTTGCTTACACCCGCCTTCTTATGTGTGACCCCCGCAGAACCTGCCTCTGGGAGGGTCTGAGTGTGGCTCAGACCTCCCTTGAGCTAATTGGCCCAGACCGCCTGTGGGTTGGGTTTGGGTTAGCCAGTAGGAACATGGAACCCCTGACCGGGAAAGAATATAAACCCCGCCTTTTCTCCCACCAAACTTGTGCACCAATTCTGGCCAGGGTGATAGGCTAGTTCAAACAATTACTAAGCAACTTTCTGTGTGATACAATCTCATTGGCCACTGGCCCCTCTAAAACTGTTGCGCTTTTTGAAACTTGCTCTCTTTCTCTACACCATGCCGCTGCGTCGGTGAGTGTGGGAAACTGAGCTCAAGCTAGCTTGAATAAAGGGCTCTTTTGCTTTTGCATTGGACTCGGCTCCCTGGTGGTATTTGGGGATCTCAAAATCTGGGCATAACAACATGAGGGAAGAATTCAAGAGATAAGTGATACCATAAGATGCAACAATATTAGAATAATGGGGATTCCAAAAGAAGAAGAAAGAGAGAAAGGGGTGGAAGGTATATGGGAACAAATTGTTGTAGAGAATGTCCCTAATCTGCTGAGGGGAACAAACATCAAAATCCAGGAGGCACAGAGAACCCCCCTCAAAATCAATAAAAATAGGTCTACATCCCATCATCTAATAGTAAAACTTATAAGTCTTAGTGACAAAGAGAAAATCCTGAAAGCAGCTCGAGACAAGAAATTGGTAACATACAGAGGCAGGAATGTTAGATTGGCAGCAGACCTATCCACAGATACCTGGCAGGCCAGAAAGGACTGGCATGATATATTCAGAGCCCTAAATGAGAAAAATATGCAGCCAAGAAT
>CM052799.1:145337417-145348910 GCA_028533885.1 Nasua narica
GAGACAAACCATAAGAGACTCCTAAACTCACGAAACAAACTAAGGGTTGCTGGGAGGTGGGCGGCTGGATAGGGATATGGACATTGAGGAGGGTATGTGCTATGGCAAATGCTGTGAAATGTGTAAGCCTGATGATTCACAGACTTGTACCCTGGGGTAATAATACATTATATGTTAATAAAAAAAATTAAAAAAAAAAAAAAGAAAGACAGGAAGGGTGAATTGGGGGAAATCGGAGGGGGCAATGAACCAGGAGAGACTGTGGACTCTGAGCAACAAACTGAGGGTTTTGGAGGGGCAGGGGTGAGGGGGTTGGGTGAGCCCGGTGGTGGGTATTGAGGAGGGCACGTATTGCATGGAGCACTGTGTGTAGTGCATGAACAATTAATCTTGTAACACTGAAAAAATAAAATAAAAGCATTTGGGGAAAAAAAAAACAATTAAAACAGACTATCTGTTCATACACTCAATAACCTGGATGAATCTAAAATATACAATTTTGAAAGAAGCCTATCAGTTACCCAAAAAAAAAATACCATGTATTCCACTTGTATATAGTTTAAAATAAGGCAAATCATGGTATTTTTCCTCTGGGTATGTTATTACTTGAAGACAGCATGAAATATCTTTTTAGGGGAATGGAAACTTGCTATATCTTGATTCTGAATGGCAGTTACATGGGTATATTCATATGTAAATATTCATCCAGACGCACATTCCAGATTTCTGTACTTTACTGTTATGCTATAGTTTTAAAAATCATTTGAGGTACTTGCTAAAATAGACATTCCTGGGATCTCCCATGGGTATTGTGACTCAGTAGCCCGGTGGTCCCAGAAATCAATATTTTTAGCAAGCCCTACTCTTTGGATCGCATTTTTAAAAACCATGGGGCTAAAAGAGGGACTGTATACCTCTAGTGAGAACTCAAGGCTAGTCTGGGTTCTTGGGTCCTTCTAATTTGATAGGTTGTATTATGATGTATGAGCTCATACAGTTTCAGCTGAATTCTATTTTATTCTGAATCAAATAATAATTCTATTATTAAATTATTATTATTTTTCATTCAAGTCAACAAGAGGAAAGAATTTGGGGATGGTATGAAATTCTTTAGGTTATTTCCTGGCAGCTATCAGAAGCCATGCTCTGCAGTCCGTAAAACCTTTCCATCCTCCCCCTTCATCCCCACCTGCAATTCCTCTTCCCTACTGAGCATCAGGGTTTGAGCTCAAATCCAAGGGTTATTGTATAGGGAGTCAACTTTGAGACTACCTGTTTATATCAATTGGCTTTCATTTATTTATTGTAAACAATGCTGGGTTTCGATATGCAACTATATTCTAAAACTTCTAAAATAACTTCCTTTTGTTTAGAAATTGAATATGTATTTTTTCACCTCACAATTCTCCCAGTAATTCTCACAGGGATGCAATTGTTAAGTTAAGCAAGAATTCAAACTTAAACACAATTATTGCAAGATTTGCAATGAAGTCTACACAGCACGTGAATTTAATTTTCTTCAGTTTTGATTTGCTTACAAGTAATTCAACTCAAGATACAATAATTATATTGCTGAATTCCTTTCCCAAATGTTCAGGGATGGTTGTTGAGCCAAAAAGAAATTTGAATTTACAGATTTAATAGCTAATTTTATTCTCTTAAATCTTCCTTAATCTCAAAAAAAAAAAAAAAATCTTCCTTAATCTCTTAAATTACATAAATATTATATGTAAAAAATTCCTTGAAAATATATTGTTTGCTTGATTTTACTAAAGTGCATTGATTTAAATGGAAATGCATTAAATTTAGAAACATAATGCAAATGTATCGAGAATATAAATATACTGATGAATGGCCCTGTTTTTCACACAAACTTTAAAGAAAAGAAAGTGAGAAGAAAAGGAAGAGAAAGGATAGAAAGCAAGAATGGGTAATGAAGATTTTAAATGCGCTGAACTTCTGTTGTGAGTGCTTGTTTTAATAGACATGTTTAGCAGAATAAGAATAAAGCACTGGCTAAGCTCATCGCTAACACTGCAACCCTCTGGCCAGATCAACCCAAGATGAAGGCTTAGCTTCATTACTTTTAGTAACTATGAAACTCTGGTCAAGTTACTTAATATCTTAAAATAATGGTACTTATATTTGCTGTAAGAATTAAATTAGATAATACTTAGAAATGGTAAATACAGTGCCTGGTACATAGCAATTGCTCAAAAAAAAAAAAAAAAAAAAAGACAAAAGTATCCCTTTGTAGACCTAAAAGGACAACACCTAATTCAAAATGATGTGCCTCAATTTCACTATTTTAGCTGTAAAATATTCTATAAAATCGAATTTGAAAATAAAAGAGGATGCATTTATTTCTAAGAATTATTTTAAAGTCATAGCTAACAGCTGACAAGGAATGTTGTCTTTCTTGGACTTACCATTGATGTAAAATGCTTGTATGTACACAAAGTTTATAAATGTATTAGATATTCTGGATAACAATTTACTTTTTTACTAATAGATTTTAATAACAGAGGTCTAATAGCAAAATTGAACCAAACAAAAGATCTACCCAAACTAAACCAGACGAGGATGATTCAAACTAAGCCAAATGAGAGTCAACTCACAGGAGAAATTGGTATAAAATTGAAAGGAAAGACCATACAATGTTTAACAAATTCTTAAAGATACCCAGTTATAATTCCGCTTTTCACCCTCTACCTAGAGTAACTTGGAGAACTGAAACTAATGGTATTTCCAAAGGAGTTAATTCAAAGAAACAATGTTAAAAACAATACAGAGGGAGAGGTGCCTGAGTGGCTAAGTCAGTTTCACTCTTAGTTCAGGTCATGCATGATCTTGAGATCCAGCCTTGCTTTGAGCCTCTCAGGGGGCCCCACACTCAGCAAGGAGTCTGCTTAAAGCCTTTCCCTTTCCCTCCCCCTCTCCTCCCCACCACCCCAAATAAATTTTTAAAATGTTAAAAAATAATAATACAGCAGAAACTCTCTTAATTGCCCTTGCAAAGGACTATGAATTCTTCTATTTCTGTAACCTGCCGGAGGGGAAATAGCTACTTTGTAGAGTTGTATTATCGCTTTGTTCTTTTTAAAATTAGATGCAGAATGTTTAACTGATCCTTAAATTTAAGGCCAATAAGCCCATCAATAACCATTTTTTAAAAAACTTTACAAGGTTTAAAATACTCTACAGACTGTGTGGTAGTTATTCAGAAATGAAAATGAAAGGTTATCACCTGAAGGGGGGAATCAGATACCCATGAAATGATGACCAGTAAAACAACATAGCATAGGATAAATTAGACCTGGGTGGTAGAAATCAGAAACGTCACTGAGGATCAGATGGGGGAGAGTGAATTTCAAAAGAGTTGTCAGAGTTGAGGAAAAGTTCAGACTAAACTCTAGAAAATGGAAATGTAGAGAGTTGGGGAGGAGGGTGACAGAGGAGAAGGGTGAGAGCAATTCAGGTTAGAGAAACATGGCAGATATGAAAGGATTGCTCTAGGCTACACCCTTTGTCTTGTCAAAAATCCAGAGACAATTAAAACCCAATCAGTAAAACAGTATTCAGGAAGCATCTTGTGCACACACACACACACACAAAATCACTGTGTGAATTGGGAGTCTTCAAATCCAAAACCTGTATGAGGCTCAGCCCTAACAGGGCAGGTTAGGGTGAAATGACTGAAAATGAGGAAGCTGTTCAACCTTCACCATGATTGGTCCTTACTGTGAGGGCTTCTAGGCAGCAGGGGATTGGGTAAAGGTAATTATCTTATACCAGTTTAAGAGGATGCCTTAAGTTTCTTCTATGATTATCAGAGACATTTGAAGAAATAACCCAAGTGAAGTTTCACTTATATTCACGAAATAGGCTAGATTTAGTTTTGCTTAAGTGGCTTAAACGGTTCTGTCTGCTTGGAGGATTTTCAAGCCTGGTCTCTCTTCTATTGTAACAATCTCTAAGCCACAGCAGCCCATGGGTAAAAACTGGCGCGATTTTTTTGTTCTGTTTCCACAGGTCTAGCCTCCCATTAGAGAAATCGCTGGGCTTTCAGCCTTGTACAAATTGCCCTCTCGGCTTCCCCTTTACCTCTGAGGGTCCTCAGGTGCTCGCAGAGTGCCTGTGACTTCCTGCTCCCCAAGGCAAGGATGAAGAAACCTCCCTTGCTGCTTTCCCTCCAGGGGCACCTCGCCACTGTGTCAGGTACAGCTGTCTCCATCTTGCATGGCCACGCCCGGTTCCCACCGCTGCAGAGACACGGAATGTCTCAAAGGCCAGATGCACACCACTGGCCTCTCCGGTTCACACTGCACAGTCACAGGTGGGATGGGGAGAAGCCCTTTCTCTCAGTATTGTGCTGTCCACTCTTGCTACATGGGCCTCAAAATAAGACTAACTTGTGCTCCTTCCAGGGCTCTCAGTGAAAGCAATTCATTCCCTCTTTTTCATGCCAGAATTTCTCACCTCAGACCCCACACAGGGATTGATGAGAGCGGGGCTAGGTGACAAGTCACAAACATAGACCTGAAACCCTTAGGGGTTTGCTGTGAAGAATAATACCATTCTATAGACAAGCTATTGAAAGAACATTATTTTCAGAACGCAGCAGTAGTCACCAGACAAATTTGCCCTAAATGAAGGCAGAGGTTTCCTCCTCTCAATTTATCATTTTTTCGGAAGCAGAGCCAGACTGGCTTGGGTGTTTTATTAACATAATGGGGGAAGGCAGGTAGCTCTGGGGCTGTGTGCCAGGAGACCTGAGCTCTAGTCCCAACTCCACCTCTCAACCAGTGTGCTCTTAAAGTTCATTTTATGACTTTGGATTTCAGATTCTTTTTAATCAGGGAAAAAAAAAAAAGATTTGGCTTAAATGGTCCTTCTGCCCCGCCCCCTGCTAAAATTCTACAAGTCTATAAATATCTTAAAGACCATTATATTCCAATGTGTTTGAAACTAACAATTCAATCTAAATAAGAAGAGCAGTTCTATGTGGGATCCTTGAAATTCTTTGTCAATTTAGCCCTGTTGATTTAATATGTAAAGTATTATTATCAAACAATACTATGAATGAGTATTAATCCACAATCTCAGGAGAGCAAGAAACAAAAACACTTTAAGATCTCTTTAAGTTAACATAAAACTGCTTCCAGACCTCTTCCTTATTTACTCTTCTACCTTCGGAAAGAAAATCCTATTTTGATCAGTGTTGGGGCCCTACCTTTCAATAAGACAGCCCCAGAAACTGGGAAGATTACATAACTTCTGAGATATGGGCAGTCTCTACCTGTATTATAACAGCTGCTGCTGTCCCCATTGCGTCTAACCTCTGAGCTAATCATGAGGACACGGGCATCTCTGCAAGGGCTGGTGGCTGTGTCTAGGGTCCAGCCTTCCCACCACATGCATTGTGCTTCTGTCCCCTCTGAGGTTTTGCCTTCTCCACAGAGCAGATCACACGTGCCCACAAAGGGCAGGGCCAGCTGACCTTTGTTTATTCATGATTTCTAGGCATCCCCTCCTTTTTCACTCTCTATGCATAGTCTCTGCACTATGTGTGGGTGGCATTTACTGAACAAAGACAAATAGGCTGTTAATCTGATTTCTCTCCTGTGACATTATCTAAGGCAATGAATATGTAGGTCTGGCTTTCTGCTTAAATGAGAGGAGAGGAAATTAAGGAAAACCATACACAAATATACCAATAGGCTGTCTTGCTTACATCTGCTGGCTTTAGAAGTAAAGGTAAGGGATTTGGTTAACATAAAGCAAGGATGAAAACTAGCACTGGTTTGAGGAAAATCAAACCAAATTAATGGATGCTCTTTTGTTGTTTTTAAATTTGAATCTGGGTCAGGTAGATAATCCTCTCTAGTTCATATGGCCAGAAAGAGAAGACAAAACAAAATGAGAACCTCCAATTCTAAATGAAGACAATCACACAAAATTCTTAATTCAAAATCACAAGTATAAATTTCTGAGCAATCACAGTAAACTGCTTAGATTTGCCTCTTCTCCAGCCAAGCAGATTTCTCTCTCCAGCCAACCACTGCTCCCTGCCTGCTTCCATACTTGACTTTTAGATTATTCTGCCCAGCAACCGTGTCCTGCCTCGTGGCAGATGCATGGGGAAGGCTATTGCTGAGGTTGCCCCAAGTATTATTATTTCTTTGGTAAGAATGCCTGGTGGGACTATTCTCTGGCCTCCCTTTCCAGCTTCCTTGGCCCTGTGAGTTGTTGCTTCCTTCATTCTAGACTACCCAGCGTACCCTTTAACTTCTGTCAGATTTGGTCTCAGGCCTGGGTGAAGGTTCTGCCTTTGACTTGCATGTGTTTCTGAGCTCTGTCCCCAGGGGCTGCTGCTAACAAGACCTTCCCTCGTTCCCTAACCCAGTCTTCTACCTCCATATATGACCCAAAATGGATGTGAGTGCCTATCTGACTGCGCAACACTCTCCCACCAACCCTGTGTCCGGGTAGTCTCATGGAAAGGTTTATAGGCAGCACACACTAAATATTAATACAAACACAAGAAGCACAGCTTGCAAAGTGAGTGCTTATTTAGACAATCCGATGACCCAGATTTTCTCCAAGAACTATCTTCTATTTGCCTGGGCCCTTGTCAACACCTATTCACAAAACAGAGACAGGATCATCTTGGTTCTTCACAGAAAAATAATTTGGTGAACTTTTTGATGGTTACACATTTGATGGCTCTGGAACATTGTAAGCAATATAGAAAGGAAGGCACCTAATATTTCGTTAATAGTATGTTACTTGAGTTGTAAATGTGGCTCTGGATATGCTGGGGGCACCTGCTCAGCAAGCTCCTGGGAAGGCAAAGAATTCTCTCCAAAACGAGGTATTTCTATTAAGTAACATCGTCTCATCAAGGTCACTTGTCTTCTATGCCACACAGGTGGTCACCTTGGGAGGAAAAGGAAAAACAAAGAAAAAGCAATCAAAACACCTGAGCTATTTCCAATCCTTCATCCACAAATTACAAGAATACTAATTAATAATAAATAAGTGCCTTAGAATACTGTAATGGAGACTATAGAAATGCCGAATCAGACATTTACCTAGTTAACATCACAAGCCTCAGTTTCTTGATCTCAATACGTGATTAATATCTGTACAATAACAACTTACTTTGTAGAGTTGATGTGAAAGATAAATTAGACCCCACCAAAATTAAAAACTTTTGCTCCACAGAAGTAGAATGAGAAGACAAATCTTCATGAATGGGAGGATGTATTTGTAAATTATGTATCTGACAGGGATTTTGTCAAGAATATGTGAATAGTGGATATAAGATACATAATATTGTACTTGACATGAAGGGTGTATTGCCGTTTTTAATTAGTTTTTCTTATCCCAACTTCTTTCCTTGGGAATGTATCTATAATATATCAACTATCGCAAGGGTCCTCATTTAGGAACCAGAAGTAAAAAATTTTTAGCTTAACACTTACACAAAGGCTAGGATCGGAAAGTTGAATGAAAATGCTGCAGACATACTTTTTATACTTTAGTTTTTTCATTGGCATACAGTAGATTCTTCTTTGTGGTGTACCATTTTATGAATTTTGACTAAGTTACATATTTACAAATACAATCATGTTATAGGACCATTCCTTCATACTAAAATTTTTCTTGCTGCCCCTTTGTAAGCAATCCCTCATCCCAATCAACCTCTAAACTACTGATCTGTCCCAGTGGTTTTGCCACTTTTGAATAGCTTATAAATGGAATCACATAGAATCAGACTTTTAGTTCTGACAACATTTATTTACCAAAAAGCAGCTGAGATTCATTCATGTTGTTGCATGCATCAAGATTTGATTCCTTTCTATTACTTTATATGGCTTTACCACAATTTATTTTTACTATTTGAAGGATGTTTGGGTTATTTTCAGTTTTTGGCAATTTCAAACAAAGCTGATATCAACATTCACATACAAGTTTTTAGGTGAACTTTAGTTTTCATTTATTTGGGGCAATTACCTTGGAGTCAAAAGGCTAGGTGATATAAGTGCAAAGTTAACTATAAAAGAAACTTCCATATTGTTTTTTAAAGGGTAGCAACATTTTAAATTTTGACCGGCAATGTACAGAGTTAGAGTCGTTTTAAATCTTTGTTAGCACTTGGTATTGTCAAGTTTTTCCCTCTTCAACATTCTAACAGGTATGCAGTGGTAACTCATTTTAGTACTAACTT
This sequence comes from Nasua narica, assembly GCA_028533885.1. Classification (NCBI taxonomy): domain Eukaryota; kingdom Metazoa; phylum Chordata; class Mammalia; order Carnivora; family Procyonidae; genus Nasua; species Nasua narica. The sequence continues at coordinate 145,345,651 of CM052799.1, forward strand.
AAATTTCCCTAATTAAGAGCAATGTTGTGCATCTTTTCATGTGCTCAGTTGCCATCTATTTATGTCCTTTGATGAAATGCCTATTCACATATTTTGCCCATTTTAAAAAAATTCTATTATTTTATTGGTGATTTCTGAGAACTATTTATATATTCTAAATAAAACCCTTATCATATAAATAAGTTACAAATACATTCTCCCATTCTGTGATTTGTCTTCTCATTCTCCTGGCAGTGTCTTTTGCAGGGCAAAAGTTTTTAATTTTGGTACAATCTAATTTATCTTTTTCTCTTTTATGGATCATGCTTTTGGTCTAGCATAGTATTGTCAGAATTATTCAGAGAAACAGAACTAATACATATGTATATATAGACAAAAGGAGAGATTTATTTTAAGGCATTGGATCATGGAATTATGGAGACAGACAAATCCAAAATCTACAGGTGGGCTGGTCAGGCTAGAGACCCAAGAAAGAGTAGTTCAAGTCCAAAGGCCATCAGTTGGCAGAATTCCTCCTTTGTTGGAGGAGGTCAGTTTTTTGTTCTATTAAGACTTTCCACTGTTTGGATGAGGCCCACTCACGTTATGGAGGGCCATCTGCTTTACTTAGAGTCCACCAGTTTAACTATTAATCTCATCCAAAATCATCATCATAGGGACATCTAGAATAATGGGCGAAGTTGACCCTCACAGCATCTAACACTTTTTGCAAAATGAAATAGCATAAGCCATCTTTATGTTTTCTTTTAAAAGTTTTATATTTTTAGTTTGGGAAAGAAGTTCAGTTTAATACTTTTAATTCCAAAATATATTTTCAATAACTAAATCATAAACATACAAAATTTAACAAAATATATGCAAGATTCTCATGATAAAAATGATAAAGCTGTATTGAGAGATATTAAACAGGACCTAAATAAATGGATGATACATAAATAAATAAATATTCATGAAAAAAGAAGAGCTGACATGGTAAAAATATGAAATTGTCCACAAATTAACCTATAAAGTTCTTCAAAGCCTCAAAAGTTTTATATTCATTTGCTTGTTTTTTTTTAATGGAACTTAAGATGCTGATTCTATAATTTACACTGAATAGAAAGAGGACATAGTAGCTAACATCACTATGTGGAAACACCATATAGATAGCAAGACCTATGTAAAAGCTTCATTAAGATGGTCTAGTATTGGGCGCCTGGGTGGCTCAGTTGGTTGAGCAACTGCCTTTGGCTCAGGTCATGATCCCTGGGTTCTAGGATCGAGTCCCACATCAGGCTCCCAGCTCCATGGGGAGTCTGCTTCTTCCTCTAACCTTCTCTCCTCTCATGTTCTCTCTCACTTTCTCTGTCTCTCAAATAAATAAATAAAATCTAAAAAAAAAAACAAAGATGGTCTAGTATCAGTTGAAGAATAAAAACGTTAGTCAATGGAACAAAACAGAAAGTGCAGATATGAAATTATTTAAATATAAATGTGATAAAAACATGGAAAAAATGTAATGGGAAAAGAATAGATTATTTGATTTATTATCTGATAAATCAAATATTAGATTATTTGATTTATGCACACACACACATATATACACACATATATGTATACATATATACACATAAAAAAAGTAAAAAACATGGTTCTGTTTCTCTGGAGAACACTATAAAGAAGTATATGTAATCCAATTATAAAGGGATTTGTAGGGAGGATAAGAAACAAGATCATGACTTCCACTTTTAAGAATGATGGAGAATATACTCAGAAAGTGATGCTCTATGGGTTTCAAATCCGTCAATCACTTATTCTTAAGCCATGTGGTAAGTTCATAGATATTTATCATATTATTCTTTTTTTCCTTTTTGTATGTCTAAATATTTTACTATAAATTTAAAATAATTTAAAAAACAAAACCAGGGGCACCTGGGTGGCTCAGTGGGTTAAAGCCTCTGCCTTCTGCTCAGGTCATGATCTCAGGGTCCTGGGATCGAGTCCCTCATCAGGCTCTCTGCTCAGCAGGGAGCGTGCTTCCTCCTCTCTCTGCCTGCCTCTCTACCTCCTTGTGATCTCTCTCTCTCTGTGTCAAATAAATAAATAAAATCTTTAAAAAAAAAACCCAAAGGGCATTTCTAGAGAATAAGCACAGAAAAAACTTTTGCATATCTAAAGAGAAAATTTCCCAAGAGAATATTAAGAAGAATTTGGACTCATGATAGAGAGCTAATGAAATCATTTAATCTCAATAGTTAATAGCTTAGATTATCAAATATTTCACATTAGGCAAGGTGACTCAGTAAAAGAATTTTGGTGCTTGTCTGTCCCTATACTCACTCTGGTAATGACACCATATCAATTACACATTATATCTGCCTAAATGGTGAATGGCCAATAGTCTGTCATTCTGCCCATCACCTAATTAACAACTTTCTTTTATTTTTGTTCAGTGAGGTTAGTGTCGCAGAGCGGTGCTGTGCTGGTGTGGCTAAAACCTAGCTTACCTCTACCCTAAAAGTGAGCGAGAACTAGTGCTTTAAATTCAAATCAATTATATGTTCAAATTATTGATTCTATGATTGATGTGAACACCTTCCTCTATACTGGTCTAAAACATATGGAGTTTTCCAATCCATAGCAGTTTGTTTGCACTATATTCACTACATGAAAAGGATTCATAATAAAGAATGAAGTTGCCGGTTCATAGTGTTTCATATTTTTCATGTCCTTCCACTTTCTCTTTTACATTCTAGAGAAAGTTTGTATGGAAACTAAAACACGTGGCTTGAGACAGTGGCATCTGTTTGTACTTGAGGCACCCACATCAAAATTGGCTTGAATAGTATTTCCAGGGGGAAAAAACAGTTTATAAACTTTTCCTTAATTTTCAATTAATTACGTATTTCCAAATGTAAGTATATGCCTTTCTGTTGAACATTCTTAAATATTGATGAGTTGCTTATGTTGAATTTCATATTTGAGTTCCCATTTTGATGTTCAATTTAAAATATTAATAGCAGCATATACTTCTTGAACACTAATATATATATCTATATATCTTGAACACTAGTATATCTAGTATATAGTATATCTAGTATATAGTATCTAGTATATAATATATCTATATACTGCCCCATATAACACTAGTATATCTAAATACTGCCCCATAATTTCTATGCATATATTGAGACTTGATTTTTTCTTTGTTTCTTTTCTTTTCTATTTTTTTGTTTTGTTTTTTTTTTTTTGTGAGTAATCTCTTTTTTGTGAGGACTCAA
>CM052799.1:145349010-145364575 GCA_028533885.1 Nasua narica
CCACCCCCCCCATTACCCCCTGACCTGCCTCTCAAATTCTTCATATCAGAGCGATCATGTGATAATTGTCCTTCTCTGACTGACTTATTTCGCTTAGTATAATGCCCTCTAGTTTATAGCAGCAATGTCCACAATAGCCAAACTATGGAAAGAACCTAGATGTCCATCAACAGATGAATGGATAAAGAAGATGTGATATATATATATTCAATGGAATACTATGCAGCCATCAGGAGAAACGAAATCTTGCCATTTGCAACGACGTGGATGGAACTAGAGATTGGTTTCTTTTAATCATCCTATTAGCACCAAAAAAAGGGTGCATGAGGTCAGAGCCCATTGTAATAATCAGAAATTTCAAGGTAGTTTTAAGAGAGAAAATGTGCTAAAAAGATTGTGTAATCATACAAGGGTGATACCAACATGGTAAATTAAGAAGTTAAAGCTCTGTTAGAGGAAAACACACTTTATACTTATTTGTTAGTTAGTGGAATTGTTCATAGAAAAACTAAGAATTCTTATGTTCCAAATCACATCAGAAATTGATGGAAGTATAGGTGGAGCTCTTCAGTAAGACCTTGTGTCAATAATACTTGCCTATATTTGCAGAGTGTTTATAGTTTGCAAAGCATTTACGCCCATTTTCACATGCCTACACCACTTCACTCCAGGAAGGCCTCCAGGCTAGATTCACACTGCTCAGAAGCACCCCATGGCATTGCATTAATCTCTAACCTAATCTCCACACATTGTTCAGTGATTTGATGAATGTATGTCTTGCCCCCAAAGCTGTAAATTTCTTAAGGTTAGGTATCATGCTGTATTAATATTTGAATCCCCAGGGCTCAATGCTGTACCTGGAATATTTCAGATGTTTAATTAATATTTGATGAATGAATTAAATTGGAAAATCTACAAAACTCTGTGAATTTCATAATCTTACACTTCTCAGCAGGGTTCTGGTTGTACTAAACATTTTAAATAATGATACTGGCTTTGTGGGTGTCACTATTTTAAATTGTTATTATTTTGGATAAATAATAAACAAATTAAATTATTTAAAATTGAAAGGTCATTGATAAATTAACCCTCATGATAGGACAACATATGCTAACTTTTTTTTTTATATTTTAGTTTTCCCTGGAAATGGCCTTAGCCCAATATTGGTTATAATAGATAGATTATAGATAGATAGATAAACAGATACTATGTAAAGTTAATATTTTTGTTACTCAATTCAACTCAATAAAGATCTATTGAACACTTACATTGTATAGTATGTTATGTACTAGAAACCATCAGCATGACAAAGATGTATACTATGTACTTAAAAGCAGCTTAATATTTAATAGAGAAATGTAGGGTATGATGTGACAGGGAACAAGAGTAAAGATTAAACTAAATATAATGGGGAAAAATTGGATGCATAGCATAATCTAAATTGAGTGGTAGGTAGAGATAATACTAAGACATGGTTTCACAGAGGAGGGCCTTATAAATATTTTTGCATTAATATAAAATAATTTTATATTCATATAATATATAAGATTTTTATATTATGTATTATATAATATTAATTTGGGCTGTGGCTTGACATAAAACATTGTTTATTTTGTTCTTTCTTATTGTAACAGTCTTCAGTTTACCGAACATTTGAAACCATTTCTGCATTTCAGAATTATTATTATCTGTCTGTTCGAGAAGTTATTGCAGTTGTTATTGCCTGTGTTGAAGCTGGGAATTATTTAATAAGCAAGAATGAACTGAAAAATTTCTTCTTAAGTCGAGAGAAAAGATACAGATTTTGGATTTTGGAATCTGATGCTACAGATCTAACTACAGATCTTAATCCTGAGTAGAAACTTTGATTGGTTTACCCAGTCTTGTAGGTATTGTAAGTTAATATTTAACTTTTTTCTGCCATGTTCAAAAAAATACATTTTACTCTTGTTTTCACCCATAAGTGAATCAAAATTGAAAATTATAGACATATTATCTCAAGTAACCAAAAGGTAATCCTTCTCAAGAATTGAAATAGCTTTGTAAAAATATGTAAACATAATATATATTCAATCATAATATATAATATATAACTGATATATAATGTATTAGAGTCAGATAATACAGAAAGAAAATAAAAAGTACCCATGATTACACTGTCCAAAGATAAAAACTAGTAGCATTCTGCTGAATAGACTTTCAGTCCTTTTTCTATAGACATAGGAAGCTGCACTGAGATTTACCCACCTTGAGACATACCCACCCATGCGAGTGGAATACTATTATAATATACACTACTCTGTTAAATTACTTTTTCACTTAAAATATATCATGGGCATCATTTGGAGTCAAATTGTTCCATAGACATTTTCACTCTTAATATATTCTAATTTAGTAATCGTTTGTTTGATAATGCATAGCTTTTAATAGATTTTTTAAAACTCATTTCCTACTACAATGTTGTAGAAATAATCAACAAAATTTCCTCTAATAGCTATGTGGATTTGTTTATTTTTTTTTAAGATTTTATTCATTTATTTGAGGCAGTAGAAGAGAGAGAGAGAGCACACACATGAACAAGGGGGAGGGGCTGACGGCAGATGCTTAACTGACTGAGCCACTCAGGTGCCTCTATGTGGATTTGTTTTTATATTTAGTTAGTTAATCCCACCAGGAGATTTATGAGTGCAGCATTTGGCCTTTTTGCCCCAATATTTGTCACAAAATAACATACTGAATAACCACTAATTCAAAGAACTAAATTCTTATAAATATTCTATTTTGGCAGTCTCTATTCTATTACATGAAAATGCTTGTTTCTTTAGCAATATCATGATATTTCATGTATGATATATTTATATCTTAAACTAGAAGAATACATTTTCCTGCAATGATTTTTTTGAATTATTTATTAACTGTGATTCTATGATTAAAAATTCAGACATCTAGGTAATCTTTAGGATCATTTTGAGGTGAAGAATTTAAATGACATTGTGGAAAATTAGCAGTGCTTTGTATCTGCTATTACTAAATTTAAAAAATTTTTCTAAATGTATTTATATTTGTTTTCTAAATGTCTTAGTATCTACTGAGATGACATTAACACTAGTTGATGTGAAAAGTTATAAATAGACTTTTACATTTTAAACTATCTTCATATTTGAGAAAAAAGGCTCCCTTGATCATGATATAGTATTAGTTTTAATGCCATAGTGGATTCTGTTTGCTAACATTTTATTTAGGATTGTTGCTTTTATATTCATAAGTAAGATTGTTTTGTTTCCCTTTCCCTCATTGTGGTGTTGATTAGTACTGCCTGGGCAAAAAAAAAAACAAAAAACAAACAAAAACTGGAAAGTACTCTATATTTGAATATACGTTCTTAAATTCACCACTAAATTTTCTGTTCCTCCTTCAGACTTCCAATATTTCAAGCTTGAGAAAAAGATATTCTAAAGCAATAAAAGATGGAAGTGTAGTAAATCCAGGTGGTTGGCCTATCCAGTTCCAGACTCTATGTAGTACAGTTTGTTCTGTAGAAGTTGTAAAGCTAATGCAAAAGGAAATAGCCCAGATTGTCCTTAAAGAAAAATAACAAAGCTTTCATTTCATCCTTTAGAAGAGAGCCTTTCAGAAAGAAAGAGAAAGAGAAAGAAAGAAGGAAGGAAGGAAGGAAGGAAGGAAGGAAGGAAGGAAGGAAGGAAGGAAGGTCTATATTATTTCCATTTTTCTAAAAGTTACATTAAATGAGCAAGGAAAAAATATGTCTGGAGTTTAAAGTAACCAACTATCCCTGTTTGTAGATGTTATAAACTCCATTTTTCTTTCTTTTTTCTTCTTTTTTCAGAGCATTTTTGTTTACATAAGACCCATATTGGAGAAAAGTGTTTCGAACTGTGAGAGATGTTTGAAAACTTAACATTACTTGGCAATTAACAAAAGTTAAAAGTCTGATTCTGTAAAGCTTTCAGCAGGGGCTCTGGTGGCTTACAGCTCTTTTCAAAACATCATTTCAGAATCATGAGGATGCAATGCAATTGAGAAGAAAAGTCTGGATTTTGCGGTCAGACAGACCTTGATCTGAATCCCAGTTCTGCTACTTACTGACTTTGTAACCTTCAGTAAGTTGCTTAATCTTTCTGAAACACAATTCTCCATCTCTCTCTAAAAAAAAAAGTATATTATCTAACCATGAGGTTACTGTACAGATAAAAGAAGATAATAAAAGTGAAATTCACTTTCATAGCGTCAAGCTCACAGTGTGTTCAAGAAGTATCAAGACTGTTCCCGCCCAACCAGATTTAAAACCTGACATTTCACTTAGAGATTTAACTTATGTTTTTTCTTATGATTTGATCCACTACCTTCCCTTAATAAATAACATTAAGTGATATCAATTATTTACATATTTGAAGAAACACATTTATCGGACTTTTACCAAAAAAGACCGTTCTGAGGGCAGCATAAGGGAGAGCGTGTGAGAGGAGCCTGGTTCCTTGTGATCAGATACCTGGGAGCCAACATGACTGGTGAGGCATCCATAGCAGGTACAAGAAGAGGTAAGAGTCACAGGAGAGAAATTCCAGAAGGAGGAAGATAAATTTTACCTTTTCCATAATTTCTTCTAGATATAATGCTGATGAAAAGTCACTGACTTTTGGAAATGAATCCTTCATTTGACCATTATGCCGCAACTAGAGTGTAGAATAGGCCAGAAGATTAATTCTTCCAAATCCTGCAAGTGAAAGAAAGTGTTGAGCATTTAGTAGATTCTCAATGAAACTCACCACGTAATTGTTATTATTCAAATCGCCGTGAGCAAGAGAATATAAAGGTGTGCTTTCATTTCTCACCCTAAGAACTTATAATGATTTCTTGCAGTAGCAAAGTATTATTCTAGTCAGTTTTTTGGGTTTTTTTTTATTATTTTTCACCAAGGAATATAGAAACCAATTTACTTGCCCAGAATGAAGAAGGAAGTTGATAATGGAGGAACAATGAAAATCTAGGTCTTTGTACTGCACTTCACCTTATGGCCCTTGAAAATAACCTTTAAAATTAAAGCTCAAACAGTGAATTTTTTCAAGTGGTTTTACTGAAAGACACTATGACTTAAAATAATCTCCAAATCCATTTAAAACATATCTTGAGTCTTCTGATTTAACTCCTTAAATTATAACAATGCTTCTTTAAAACCATATTAAGTATAATAATCATCTTTGACTGCTCTTGAAGGGGAGTGTAAAGTTCTCCTATTGCTGAGATTATCATCTAATGGTTTCAATATAAAAGTATGACATTTAAAAGCATAAAAGTTATTATAGATTATTTATTCCAGCACCTTTATTTCATAGACAAGGAAACTGAGACCCACAGACAGTAATTGACTGGGTCAAGGACATACAACCGGCATGTTTACAGCCAAGAAATGACGCTCAGACCCCTGTATTTTTCCTAACACCTTCAGCTTTCCTAACCTTCAGCTGTTTTGTGGGTTGGAGAAATAAATTGCTAACATTATTCATTAGTACTCTAGATGACAGATTTAGAAATCAGGAGAAAAAGAAATCAGGATTTAACTATCTGCTGTGTTCAGGACCACTTAAATTTAAACATCTATGTATATGGTGTTACATACATACATATTTTACATGCAGACACACATACATAGGGTTATAGTGGAATGAAGAGTTCTCTCTTGGTAGCTAGGTGCTTTGAACAGGGTATTTAAGCTCATTAATCAGTTTCCTTATTGATTAAAAGGGAATATGATTCTCACCCTGGCTTTCTAATGAAGTTCACAATAGATCTTGTATGAATGAATGTATGTATGAATATGTATGACTGTTCTTTGTGATAATGAAGAGGATAAAATAAAGTCAGCACTGCTAAGAGAGTTATTTAAAATGGATCCAGGAGGACTTTAAGGAAGTGGGGTTTATGCACATCTACTGTCTCAAATTCTTGGAATTTTTGCTGAACTCAGTTAAAAGCCAAGGCATCTGTAATATGTTAAAATGGACATGAATGGACTTTCCACCTAACACTGGCCCTAGCAACCAATCACATATAGATTAGTGTAACTGTAGCTATACTAGCACCAATCACATTTCATTCAAATCAATTTATGTAAATTCCCTCCTTCCTCTTTAAAAACTCTAAGGTCCTTTGTCTCTCCAGAGCACAGTTTCAATTTCTCCTGAGTTGCAATCCCTAAGCCCCCAAATAAGTGCATGTATTTTATTTTGCTGCTTGTGATTTTGTCTTTCATTGGTTGCCATATTTTAAATAGTTAAGCAAATGTAAAAGATTATTAGGTCCTCACACATGGTGAGTTCTAGAGTAGTAAAAGGATATTGAGAAGTACTTGCACTTACAAGGATATGAGACTTTAAAATTTTTATTTTATTTTATTTATTTATTTTTATTATGTTATGTTAGTCATCATACAGTACATCATTAGTTTTTGATGTAGTGTTCCAGGATTCATTATTTGCATATAACATTCAAGGGTCCATGCAATACGTGCCCGCCTTGATACCCATCACCGGGCTCACCCATCCCCCCACCAACCTCCCCTCTAAAACCCTCAGTTTGTTTCCTGGAGTCCATACATAATCTCTGATAGTTCGTCTTCCCTTCTTATGTCTCCCCCCCTTCATGTTTCCCTTCCATCTCCTAATGTACTCCATGCTATTCCTTATGTTCCACAAATAAGTGAAACCATATGATAATTAACTTTCTTTGCTTGACTTATTTCACTTAGCATAATCTCCCCCAGTTCCATCCATGTTGATGCAAATGTTGGGTATTCATCCTTCTTGTGGCTGAGTAATATTCCATTGTGTATATGGACCACATCTTCTTTATCCATTGCTCTTTCCACAGTTTGGCTATTGTGGACATTGCTGTTATGAACATTGGGGTGCATGTGACCTTTCTTTTCACTTCATCTGTATCTTTGTGGTAAATATCCTGTAGTGCAATTGCTGGGTCATGGGGTAGCTCTATTTTTAACTTTTTGAGGAATCTCCACATTGTTTTCTAAAGTGTCTGTACCAACTTGCATTCTCACCAACAGTATAAGAGGGTTTCCCTTTCTCCACAACCTCTCCAACATTTGTTGTTGCTTGACTTGTCAATTTTTGCCATTCTAACTAGTGTAAGGTGGTATGCTATTTTCTTCTGCTCACTAGAGAAATAGGTTGCCTATTTTTTAGTCAGAGTAATTAACACCAAAAAAATCACAATCTCAGTGGCTTAGTACAAAAGTTTACTTCTCCTTACAAAATGTGTTGCGGGTTGCTGGGAGCATTTTGACTTAGAAAATAGGATTCACCTGGCCATGAGACGAACGTCTCAACACAAGATCTCCAAGCCAAAGGTCTTAATTGGCTCTTAACTGTCTCAGCCCAGGAGTAATACTCATAATTCGTACGCATAATCCATTGGCCCCCACATTTCTGCAAGAACTAGAAACTGTTGGAGAGCACCTAGAGAATTTGATAAGCAGCATCCATCTCTAGCACATCTGTGGATCATATTAGATTACGTCTCTTCACTAACTTTTGATGTCAAAACCTCATGAAATGGAGCCATATTTTTAAGGTCCTGCCAAAGTAAGAGATAAATAAATAGAAGCACAAAACAATTATATTGGGGGAAACCCAAAAGAGAAAAATATTCATAATATTAGATTCTATCTCTGTAGCCACAAATAAGGAATAGTATGCTTATTTAATTTCTAAGTAATTTATAAGTAATCACTTATGTATATGTAGACATAAGATATAATGCATAACATATAGCCATAACATATAATATATACATATATTGTATATATTGATATATATAATCTCTCTATATACATATATTGTATTTTGTATACAATACATATGTATACATATATATACATATATACATATATTGTATACATAGAAATTATATCATAGAATCATAGAAGGTAATGAGCACAAAGCATTAAATGTAACTTCCTTGCTTAAAACGCTCTCCAGGCTTGCCACTGAATCTGGAAAAACTTTACACCAAAACTAGACAAAATGTCTTATAGTCTACCTCTGTTTTCTGATCTTACTTCATGTTACAATCCCCTGAACTCATGCTTTCACAACTTTAGACTTAATTCTGTTGCTCAAACGTATTTATTTCTGTCTCAGGGACTGCATGCTTCCTGATCATTCTTCCCTGAATGCCCTTCTCAAAATCTTTTCTTTTTCTCTTTTCTTTCTTTCTTCTTCTTTTTTTTTCTGATGACTCTTTTTCATTCATTAAATCTCAGTCCAAATACCTACATCCTACCCTCCTTTCTGAATTTCTTACTATACCTTGTATCATGTTACTTTGTTTTATAATCAATACAATTTGTTCAAATTAATAGATTTTCTGCCTCATGATGTAATTACTTGTTTAAAACTACCCATTCATTGCCAGCTTCATTAGGATAGGGACTATACTTTATGAATCTTCATTTTTTTCATAATATCTAACATATACTAGAAAGTCAAGAAATACTTGCACTGAGCTTGTCCACTAGAAAGAAGACCATTCAACAGTTTAGGTGCTTGGTTCTAACCTCATAATAAAAAGAATATAAGAAAATGCACCAAATTATGTGAAGTAAAAAAGGGGACCTGAAAATCTTAAATGAAGCAGCATTCCCTCTACCTATTGGCCAATTTTCCCGGACTGTTCTCCTTTTCAAATCTTTAGATAAAAAGTAATGATCAGTCAAAACTTATAGTCAAACTCACTTTTGGCTAGAAGAATTTAAAGTGTGTCTAAATCTAGCAATATAAAAGTTACAAATTGCTAAAGGTCCTCAACTCGTCTGGGAAAAATAATCCCTCAAAGAGTTCAACTGAATAAAGAGGGCTAAATTTGAACTGTGTAGACAGCTAATTTGAATCAGTATTAATTGTAGGGTTATTCAGACCATTTAGGCTAAAAATTTCCAGTTAGAATGGTATATGATGAAAAGGGAGAAAGAATTAATATTACAAAGCCAAACAGATCATTGATGATACCAAGTAAGAGAGGTTAGGATGTGAACAAAAGAAGCATTACCTGGGGCTTCCCAGAAAATACCTAGTGCATATGAGAATTTGTATAAAGAAATGATTCTAAAATGGAGTTTTTATAGAAACCATGTCTTGGCAGAGAGAAGACAAAAGACAATCAAAATAGAAAGATGTACAGAGAATAAAACTTTAAAAAACAATCAGATGATTGGTACTTGTAGATTATTAGCTTATTAATTAATTAAATATACAGTTTTATCTTTAAATAACATAGGTTTGAACTGAGCTAGTCCACTTATGTGCTTTTTCCTGATAAATATGGTACAATGCTATAAATGTATTTTCTCTTCCTTATGATTTTCTTAACATTTTCTTTTCTCTAGCTTACTTTATTGTAGGAATACAACATATAATACATATAACATACAAAATATGTGTTAATCAACTATCTATGTTAGTAGTAAGGCTCTGTTCAACAGCAGGCTGTTAGCAGTAGTTGTGTTTTGGGGGAGTCAAAAGTTACAAGTGGATTTGCAACTGTGAGGGGAAAGGAGGTCAACACCCTTAATCCCCAAGTTGCTCAAGGGTCTCCACTGTAGATTAATGCATTTAGAATCTTCAAAAGCCTACTGAGATTGGTAGAAGTTTTCTTAATCCATCTTCACATAAACTACTGTATATAATCTCATGTCTCTAAACTCTGTTCCATATCACTGAGCGTAGTTGATCTTAACAGATGTAGTGCCAATGTATTAATAACTAATGACTTGAGGTGTATTTTACTTAGAATTAGTCCTACGCCTGTCAATTAAGAATTACATATGTAAATGATATATGGCTGCAAAAGAAAAACAGTATTACTTTCCATGAAAATTCCTTGAATTTCTGGGATGCTTTGAGTAAAGTCGACTTGCAAAAGCATTGCTGTCAAGTCAGATGTAGGAAAACAACTATAAAAGATTAGGTGAAAATGAATGAAAAGTTCAATTCTGAATTCAGATTGCAAAAATAAAAAAAGCAGAATTCTAATTAACAAATATAAACGGCAAACACACGGCCCTTAGTTCAAAAGACTGTAATTGCATATTACTTTTACATAAATACAAAATATATAGGACGTAAGTAAATAAATCATTAAAACTTTTTACCTTTAAGTAATTTTTTAATGATCAGCACCCTAACTTCACATAAGGAATTTTCAAAACTATTATCCTCATTTAATTGACTGAAAAAATGGAGCTTCGGAGAAGCTGAGTGACTGTCCAGTTTTCCCAACACCATTTGCTGAAGAGACTGTCTGTTTTCCATTGGATGTTCTTCCTTACTTTGTCAAAGATTAGTTGACCATATAGTTGTGGGTCCATTTCTGGGTTTTCTATTCTATTCCACTGATCTGTCTATTTTTGCCCCAGTACCATACTGTATTGATGACTATAGCTTTGTAATATGACTTGAAGTCTGGAATCATGATGCCTCCAACTTTGATTTCTTTTTCAAGATTGGTTTGGCTATTCAGGGTGTTTTGTGGTCTCATACAAATTTTAGGATTGTTTGTTGTAGCTGTGAAAAATGCTGCTGGTATTTTGATTGGAATTACATTAAATGTGTAGATTGCTTTGGGTAGTATAGACATTTTAACAATATTTATTCTTCCAATCCATGAGCATGGAATGTTTTTCCATTTCTTTGTGTCATCTACAATTTCTTTCATAAGTGTTCTATAGTTTTCAGAGTACAGATCTTTTACCTCTTTGGTTAGGTTTATTACTAGGTACTTATGGTTTTTAGTGCAATTGTAAATGGGATTGATTCCTTAATTTCTCCTTCTGCTGCTTCATTATGGGTGTATAGAAATGCAATGGATTTTTGTACATTGATTTTTACCCTGTGACTTTGTTGAATTTGTTATCAGTCCTAGCAATTTTTTGGTGGAGTCTTTGGGTTTTCTATGTAGAGCATCATGTTGTCTGCAAAAAGTAAAAGTTTGACTTCTTTGTTGCTGATGTCTTTTGTGTCTTTTTGGTGTCTGATTGCTGAGGCTAGCACTTCCAGTACTATGTTAAATAACAATGGTAAGATTGGACTTCTCTGTCTTCCTCCTGATCATATAGGAAAAGCTCTCAGTTTTTCCACATTGAAGATGATATTAGCTGGGAATCTTTCGTATATGGCATTTATGATGTTTAGGTATGTTCCCTCTATCCCTCTTTGTTGAGGATTTTTATTAAGAATGGAAGCTGCATTTTGTCAAATGCTTTTTCTGCATCTGTTGAGAGGATCATATGTTTTTTATCCTTTCTTTCATTAATGTGGTGTATCACATTGATTAATTTGTGAATATTAGACCACCCCTGCAGCCCAAGAATAAATCCCACTTGATCGTGCTGAATAATTCTTTTAATATGGTGTTGTATTTGGTTTGCTAGTATCTTGTTGAGAATTTTTGCATCCATGTTCATCAGGGAGATTGGCCTGTAATTCTCCTTTTTAGTGGGGTCTTTGTCTAGTTTGGAATCAAGTTGGTGGCATAATTATTTGCAATGGTTAGGTCTTCTTGTTGGATAGACCACTTTATTATGATATATGCCCTTTTTCATCTCTTGTTATAGTCTTTGGTTTAAAATCTAGTTTGTCTGGTATAAGTATGGCTATTATGGCTTTCTTTTGACACCTATTAGTATGATAGATGGTTCTGCATTCCCTCACTTTTGATTTGGAGGTGATTTTAGGTCTAAAATGAGTCTCTTATGGGCACCATATAGGTAGATCTTTTTTTTAAAATCTATTCTGATACTCTATGTCTTTTTTCTTAATATTTTATTTATTTATTTGAGAGAGACAGAGCACAAGCAGACTCCCCACTGTGCAGGGAACCTGAAGCAGGGCTCTATCCCAGGACCCTGGGATCATGACCTGAGCCAAAGGCAGACACTTAACTTACTGAGCCACCCAGATGCACCCTCTATGTCATTTGATTGGAGCATTTAGTTCATTTACATACAGAGTGATTCTTCATAAATATGAATTTAGTGCCATTGTATTACCTTTAAAGTTATGATTTCTGGAGGTTTTCCTTTTCTGTTCCTTTCTAGTTTTTGTTGCTTTTGGTCTTTCTTTCTCATTCAGAGTCCCCTTTAATATTTCTTGCAGGGTTAGTTTTGTGGTCACAAACTCCTTTAGTTTTTCTTTGTCAGGGAAACTCTTTATCTATCCTATTCTTGATAACAGCCTTGCTGGATAAAGTATTCTTGGCTGCATATTTTTCCCATTTGGCATGTTGAATATATCATGCCCCTTATTCTGGCCTGCCAGGTTTCTGTGGAGAGATCTGCTAATAGCCTGATTTGTCTGCCCTTGGTTAGGTATTAATTTTCCCTTGCTTTCTTTCCTTATCTCTGTATTTTGCAAATTTTACTGCAATACATCCTGATTTTCACTGGCTTTTATTGATTTTGATGGGGGTTCTCTGTGCCTCCTGGATTTGGATGCCTGTTTCTTTCCCCAAATCAGGGAAGTTTGCACTTATAATTTGCTCAAATAAACCTTCTGCCTTTTTTCCCTCTCTTTTTCTGGGACTCCTATAATACAGATATTATTACACTTTACAGAGTCACTGACTTCCCGAGTTATATGTTTGGGATCCAGTATTTTTCTTTCTCTTTTTTCAGTTTCATTATTTCCATAATTTTATCTTCTATATCACTTATTTATTCTTCCATCACTGTGGTCATTATACCTAGTCAGTTTTGCATCTCGGTTATAGCATTTTTTTTATTTTGGCCTGACTAGTTTTTAGGTCTTTTATCTCTGTGGTAAGGGTCTCTTTGGTTTCTTTTATGTTTTTCTCAAGCCCATCTAGTATCCTTATGACTGTCGTTTTAAATTCTGGTTCAGGCATATTGTATCTATTTTAATTAGCTCCCTGGCCATAATCTCTTTTTGTTCTTTCTTTTGGTATGAATTCCTCCATCTTGGCATTTTTGCCTAGGTCTCTGTCTTCTCTCTGTTAGGAAAGTCTATGTCCGGTCTTATTTGCACCAGAGCTAAAACTTTGCAGCACTCTATGATCAGTAGACCTGATGTGTGCCTGTGTAGAGGGGAGGGAGGTTGTGCTGGTCTTCTGAGGGAGGGCACTGCTGCTGCTTTGGCTCTCAGTCATATCTACCCTATTAAAAAAGGCACCCGTAGAGCCCCATTGTGTGTGCTGCGCTGCTTGCTGAATTCCATCCATGCTGACGGGAGGGTTGAAAAATGGTATTGGCCCACTCTCTTCCCCAGAGAAGGGAGTTTGTGCCCTCTGCTGTTCAGGAAGCCCTCACAGAAGGGCAAACAATCTCCCCTCTCGAGTTTTAGGCTTCCATCAGATTCCTGCCTTCACCCTGTCTGTATCCACACCATTTTCCTTCTTGGAGGCAGTGCAGAGCTCCTGTGTTTTATCTCAGGTGCACCAGCTGGGTTCAAAACTCCAAATTTCAGGGACCTGGTGTAACACAGAGCTTCACTGATCCCCTGGGGGGAGGGTCTTTCTGCACTGTGGCTTATACAGGTTTGTCCCAGAAAAGCAGGCACATGACCAGGCAGGGGCTTGGAGTTTATGGTAAAGCACAGCAAAAAGCCAGCATCCAGGTTAGCACACATCTCAGCACACGTCTGAGCATACATCTCAGCACTCAGCATACATCTCTCCTCATATATGATCAGGGGCAGCTCAGTGGCACCCGGGCTCTTTTGCCTACAGAGAGATAGTACCACTTCTCCCAAATGTACTCCAAGAAGGGGAACTGCCTCTCCCAGTATGACCCAGGGGATCCTCAGGCCGTGGTGTCTGTTCCTGGGCCTCTGCTCTCCTTCTCAATAGAAGCACAACAATGCCCACAGGCTCAACTCCAACAATGGCATGGACTTCTGAAATTTCAGACATTTCAGCTCCATTGTTTGTAAAAACTTGTGATAATCACCCCTTCTCATTTTCCCAGTCAGTGGTTTTGGGCAAGTGTTTTTCTTGTGCAATCTCCTGTGTGCTGCTTTATCTCTCTCTCTCTTCTCTATGTGATCAAGTCTCCCTCCCCTTCACAGCACCCATTATTCTTTCTTCCTCACATCATATCTTCACACCTCCTATCTCCCATGATGTGGCTTCTTTTCTCCCTCTAGTTGTGCAGTTTGTTCTCTTAGTTCACAGATTGATTTCCTGAGTGTTTAAAATGATTTGATAATTACCTATCTGTGTTTGAGAGATGAGGCAACCATAAAGTCCCCTGCTACCTGCCCATCTTAACTCCTCCAAATCCAGAGTTGTTCAATAAAGTTTGTTATGTTCATTCAGTGCCTTCTCCACTGATAAAAGTTATATGGGTCCTCCTCTTCCTGGTACTAGAGAGTACCTTCGCCTTTACAAATGGAAATTTTCTTTATAAATGTAAATTTCTTTTATAAAAGGAAAACATATCCCTGTTTTTAGAGGTTTTCCTATATCTGCCAATTCTCAGTGGCCTTTGGTGAAACAGTCCATATGCCAAAAGGCATACCTCGTTGTGGTATATTCTGGTGCCCTTAGGGGGAGGCAATGTCTAAAAAGACAGCAAAAAAAAAAAAAAAAGACAGTGAAATTGGCAATTGGCCTTTTATTTTTTCATTTTTATATTTATTTTATTTTATTATTTTTATTATGTTTTATTTACTTTTTATTTTTATAAATTATATTTATTATTTTTATTTTCAATTATTTAATTTTTTAATTTTTTAATTTTATTATTATTTCTTAATTTTTATTATCAGTACAACTGTACTGATGTTAGGCCAAAGGATAATGAGAAACTGAGAACCAGTAAGAAGAATCAAAGGCTAAGTCTGAGAGGTAAGGACTTCTTTGGATGACAAAAAGGCCCCTATTTCCTATAGTGGAAGAGGGAGACATAGTTGAAGAGAAATGTGAGAGCTGATAATTGGGGTCACAGAACTTAAATGCTTAGCTAAAGCAAGAGTGTTATGCCAAAGCAGGTAAGGCCATGTGGGTGTATGCACTGCATTTTGGGTTCTGCATGCCCCCTATGAACTCTCAAAACTGGAACAGGTGTCCCACTACTTGTTAGTATGACTTAGAATATGAGAGGACATAAGAGCAACATTTCTCTTTCAAGACAACAGGTTTCTGCTATAGGAACTGTTTTATCTAGCTAACTAGCTAGCTAGGGACCTAATCGCAAGGTCAAGCCAATACCTAGCATTAAATCCCAGCATAACTGGGGACATACAGGGACTAATAAGGGAGAAAAGAAACTGCAAGAATTAGTTGGCATATTTGCAACGACGTGGATGGAACTAGAGGGTATTATGCTAAGCGAAATAAGTCAGTCAGAGAAAGACAATTATCACATGATCGCTCTGATATGAAGAATTTGAGAGGCAGGGCAGGGGGTTATGGGGGGGGTGGGGAAGAGAAATGAAACAAGATGGGATGGGGAAGGAGACAAACCATAAGAGACTCCTAAACTCATGAAACAAACTAAGGGTTGCTGGGAGGTGGG
>CM052799.1:145365075-145516288 GCA_028533885.1 Nasua narica
ATTATGCTAAGCGAAATAAGTCAGTCAGAGAAAGACAATTATCACATGATCGCTCTGATATGAAGAATTTGAGAGGCAGGGCAGGGGGTTATGGGGGGGGTGGGGAAGAGAAATGAAACAAGATGGGATGGGGAAGGAGACAAACCATAAGAGACTCCTAAACTCATGAAACAAACTAAGGGTTGCTGGGAGGTGGGGGCGGGTAGGGATATGGACATTGGGGAGGGTATGTGCTATGGCAAATGCTGTGAAATGTGTAAGCCTGATGATTTACAGACATGTACCCTGGGGTAAATAATACATTATATGTTAATAAAAAAATTAAAAAAAAAAAGTTGGCATGTACTTACAGGAGCCATAGTGATATCCCTAGGATTTGATATTGGGGACCCTTGCTCAGGGGCCTTACATCTAAGACGGAATTATACAGGTAAGGATTCATTGATTTGGGGGTCAGGTTTCTGGGACATAGGATATAATAACCTAGCAGGAACCGTAGAGGATTGGATGACAGTCTACTAGGGTGTATCTTAAAGCCTGGATAAGCCATAGAAAGCTTGGGTTTCCGTAGCATACAGAAAAGGAAAGAATAAAAGGATTGAGAAAATTTCTGTGAGCCCAGAAAACCCACCATAGATTGTTTCCTGAAAGGGCCACAAGAAACACACCATTTAGTAAAGCCATGAATAACATGATAATGGAGGGTGCCAGCATCACAAAACTGTTCTTTTATTGCTCTCCTCTTCAGGCTAGGGCTGACAGTAGGATAGGTGGTTACAGAGTTGGGCTGGTAAGTGCCACAGGGACACGGCCCCAAAGTAATAAAAGCCAGATGACTGAGCTTAATTGACACACACTGGGGACCACATTATCACAGGAACTAGAAAAGTCAGGAGGAGAGCCAAGGGAGATTGACCTGCCAGCAGTTGTGAAGATGGTTAATGGAACATGGTATCCCCAGGTGCATGCCATTAGCAAGCCACTTAGGGTCTTATTTAACATCTGTAATTAGAAGAAGGCCAGGATGGAGAAGAAGGAGGATGAGGGAAATTATCTTAATAAAAAGTTGTGATCCAGGGCACCTGTGTAATTCAGTTGGTTAAGTGTCCAACTCTTAATTTTGGCTCAGGTCATGATCTTAGAGTTGTGCAATTGAGCCCTGCATCAGGCTCCATAGGGAGTCTGCTTCCTCCTCCTCCCTCTCCTTCTGCCCCTTCCTCCACTCCCTCTCTCAAATAAATAAATAAATATTTTTTAAAAAGTTGTGATTTCTTTGTTCAGGTCCAGGTCTTAAACCAATGTTCATATCTGGAAACTATTGATTAAAGAGGTGTCTGAGTCCCTGCGAAGAAGGACCATGGCAACTATATACTCTAAGAATTCCATTAGTGCTAAACCAATGGGCCTGAAGAATTTGACTCAGGTGACTATACACCAAGGAAAGTGAAATACCCAGACATTTCAAGGACTGTTGCCCATAGAGATGGGCTGACATTGATATTCGAAGATCCAAAATATCATCATTCCCTCCCTGATAGAGTGAGGTATACAGAAGCCAGATAATAAGTGGAAGTCAATCTCTTAGTGGCCCACTGGGTGTATGATCATATCTCATAGTCATTTCCACGTCCTGAGTATATAATCAGGATTGACATATTTAGTAGTTAAAGTAACTCCCACGTTGGGTCATTGGCCTCTGAGTAAAAGCTAGTAAAAAAGCAATATCACAACCAAAAGCAGTTGGTATGGATTAGTGCCACCATTAAAGACCTAAAGGATAAAAGGGTGGTATTTTTTTAATTATATCATACTTTAATTTCCTTTGCCACTCAGATCCCTGCAGAAAATGGGTGAATCCTAGAGAATGACCACGGATCTCCACAAGTTCAATCAATTCTGCTGCGTTGGATGTAGTATAATCGCCAGAACAGATTAATAAGGTCTTAGGAACATGCTCTGCTACCACTGATTTGGCAAATATTTTCTTTTCAATTACAATCAGAAAAAAAAGGATGATAAACAGTTTCACATGGAACAGATAATATTCATTAACAGTTTATTGTCAGGGTCATGTTCATGCTCCCACTTTCCATCATAGAGATCTGGACTATTTGGACATCCCACAGAAAATCACATATATATATATATATATATATATATATATATATATATACAGGAAAGATACCATGAAGATGGGGCAGGATACGGAAGAGGTGGCTAGTAAAGTAGAGGCATTGGTTTGACACTTGTGCTCCATAGGGTGGTAAATAAACCCACAGTAAAGTTTGTAAGAATGCAGTGGTCATGAGTGTTCTGAGACATCACTTTCAAAGTAAACTTTAAATTTCTGAATCTCACATACATGGCTCTAAAGAATGAAGTCTAGCTGGCCACTTTGACTTCAAAAGGCAATACATTATACACCTAAACATGATCAGACCCATACACTAGGAGACACAAAAGGCTGCCTACTTTGAGTAGGGAGCAGTCTGAAGCAGATACAGGCTGTGGTGTTAGCAGCCCTGTCACTTGGGTCTCAGGATCTGGTAAATCAGTATTGTTGGAGGTACCAGTGGTAGGAAACTTGTAGTGTGGAGTTTATAGCAGTCTCCAACAAAAGAATCCCAAACCAGTCCCCCAGAGGTCAGAAACAAGGGCATGCCAGTTGTAACAGATTTATTTCACTTTTGAGAACAGGTTCTGCCCTTTGACTAGGCCCTAGTAGAGATGGAACATATGACTATGAGATATTAAGGGATTATCCAGAATGCCCATTTTGGGCTGGCCTTGCTATGTTATAAAGATAGACAGATGTACCAGCGTCCATAACAGGATGAAAATGGTGCATCTGCTATTATTCTCACATAGGACTAAAGGGTACAAGTAAGCTGCACAAACAGTAACACAGACTCTCACACCACTATCACCATAACACACCTTACCTCTCCCTTATAGCCAGCTGGAAGAGAAGAAAAAAGTCCCAGCTTGGTTTAAGAATGCATTGGATCAGGGCACCTGGCTGGCTCAGTTGGCTGAGCGGCTGCTTTTGGCTCAGGTCATGATCCCAGGGTCCTGGGATCGAGTCCCACATCAGGCTCTCTGCTCAGCGGGGAGCCTGCTTCTCCCTCTCCCTCTGCCTGTTGCTCTGCCTACTTGTGCTCTCTCTCTGTCAAATAAATAAAATCTTTTTTTTTTTTTAAAAAAAGGAAGAATGCTTTGGATCATTATATGAGTAAAAGCCAAAAATGGGCAGTGACTGTATTGCAATAATATTGAGAAATGGCCTTGACAAAGTATAGAACAGAGCAAATTTTTCCCAGTGAGAAAAGCTGCAAATGGTTCACCCGGTCCACTCCTTTGGAAGGAAGGTGACTAGAAGTAAAAATACTATGGATTCCTGCACAGGAGTAGATGTCCTAATTAGCTATTCAGGGCCCTGGAAGAAAAGGACTGGAAGACTGAAGATAAGGAATTGTGGGACAGAGAAAAGTCAATAGGTAAAATGGGAGTGGACATAAAGTATGAAAATCTTTGTGTACCTATAATACCCCCAGAAAGCATCCACAATGGAAGAGGCACTGAAAAACCAAGTGGACAACATGATTTGAGCAGTTGATGTTAACCAGTCCTTGCTTGAGGCCTTCTCCCTCCTTCTTCTAAAATAAAGTGAAGATAATTCTGATAGGTGAGTTTGGGAGAAAGATCATTTTGCCTGGAAATAGATAGATAGATAGATAGATAGATAGATAGATAAAACATATATATAACTCTGCTGCTCAAGACCATGCAGTAAATTTTGCAGGATCAAACAATTTTTGTGGGATAAGGCAGTAGGGAAGGGGAATGTTCTAACCTGCCAATGTCTGGAAATGAAAGTCTAATTAAAGAGCAAACTCTTCACAGGCCCACGTGGCTAACAAGCCTAAAGACACACAACTCAACAACTCTGTTAGTAATAAACTGATGGTTTATTTCTACTTGACTGACTCCTATGCCCATCTTTCTTTGTCTGTTAATGTGGGATATTATTTATTAGTCCCTCAAATCCAAATAACTCATAATATGGAAAATAAAAGATGATTTAAGTGTGCCCAAATCCTTTTCATAAAAATGATTTAATATCAGAACAGTAATTTCTGAGAAAAAGTAGACAACAGTTCATTTTATTTCTCTCATTATTATCTTGTAGGTGGTTGAGTGTATCTTTCCTTTCCCCTCTCTATTTAAAGTTTTATTTTTAATGAGATAGAAATTTAAATTATACAACAATCATACTCTATTTCTACATTTATTAAATTTTAAATGTTAGAACATTGGGCTCTAACAATCTCTTTAGAGTAAGGAAAGTGCAGGGTATGCACTTTGCTGGCAATAAAGGTAAAGAGAATCTCCCACATTCTCCTGAACAGAGTCACCTGCAGTACGCCAGATAAGACTCAAGCAGAGTGGGGGAGCTAGTGTTCCAGCCACCATGAGCATGGAGTTGACACTCAATCATGCCTTTAAGGACCTGTTGTATTTTTTTGGTCTTTTATTTATAAGGTGGCAAACCTATAGCTAAACTATAAGGCTCTTAAAGTCAGCAGCCATATGTTACACATACGTATTTCCTCATATTATAAAGGAGGGCATTTTAGAAATAGCCTAGTCTTATAGTTTTAAAATTGTTTTTCTTTAAATCAATAAAATACTTTTTTTTCCCAGAAATCCCATAGGTAAAGCAAATCAAAGAGGAGCCATTCCATTTAAAGGCTGGGTACACCACAACTGCACAGTCTTCCTTGAAGTAGCCCCATGAAACTCACAGAGCTCTGAGCTGCACATTTTGATGACCATGGACAAAGCATTCCCATCTCACTCCAAAGGCAAAGAAATTTAGAGATGTTACGTATCTACCAGTGTAGGGTGATAAACAAAATTGCTGAATAGAGTAAATGCAACTGTTGTTTAATTTAGTGTTCCTGAGTTTATAATGGCATATCTCACCTTTGAAAATGGCATAAAGAACATAAACTTCAGAGTCCAACAAATCAGGGCCCAAGTTTTTTTTTCCCCCAAATATGTTTATTTTAGTTTTTCAGTGTTACAAGATTGATTGTTCATGCACCACACCCAGTGCTCCATGCCATACATGCCTTCCTCAATACCCACCACCAGGCTCACCCAACCCCCCATCCTCCTCCCCTCCAAACCACTCAGTTTGTTGCACAGAGTCCACAGTCTCTCCTGGTTCACCGCCCCTTCCGATTTCCCCCCATTCACCCTTCCCTTCTTTCTCACAATGAAGGCCCAAGTTTTTTAATGCCTCCTTAGTTCCTTCATTTGTAAAATGAGACTACTGACCCAACTTCATAATGCTTGCTCTTAGAATTAAATTAGAAGAAATATAATACCACATATTGCAGGGCCCGGTCATATCAAAAGTTTTTTTTAAAAAACTTCCTTCTCCCAATTAGTTTTAACTTTACTTCATATCATGTCATAGTAAACATGGACTAGGATATTGTAAAATCTAAGAAGTTGTTCAGAGGAAATGAAAGGCCTTGGTGTAACCTGATTCTTGTTTCCCTGTTTGTCAGTTTATTAGTAGAATAACAAGGGCATGACATCAAGCACATTATGGCAGATGCTCTATTAATAAAATGATGATGGCTTGTTAACCGTTTGTCTAAATCACGAAATATTGATTTTGCCTATTTCATAATATTAACTATAGGAATAATGGAGCTATGTCCCTGAAGAGAAAAGTTAAACATGTTTATACACAACATTTGGATGAAGAATGCTCCATGATTATTAATTTCATTTTAAAAGTATATATTGAAGGGCCTTCTCTTATTTTCAAATGAAAAAAAAGCAAGAAAAAATAAAACAAACAAAACTCTAAAGCATTTGATTCACCCTGAAGATTTTGGAAAGATTCTGGAAAGCCATTAACACTTTTCCTGTACAACCTGTAGATGCTTCATAAACATCAAGATTATTTTATTTAGACTGAAAATTTTTTCATTAATAAAAGCCAATTCATTTGTGTCAAAAGTGTCAACTAGGAATTGATTTAGCTATGTTACTTCTAAGTGCTTTCCAACATTCAATAGGAAATATCTAGACTAAATATATTTGACATATAGTACATTATCTCTTAACCTTGAAAACACTTAATGGCTTACTGGAATAGTGTGAAGATACCTCCTATTAAGAAAAAGAAATGGTTGTTATTTCAAAATTGCTATTTTGTGTAAAAGACAAAAATAGAAGCAATATATATTTTTTTCAAGAATGTGAAACATTAAAAAAAAAAAAAGAATGTGAAACATTTGCTCTTCTGAGTTCCACAACTGCTATTGGATATAAACATTTTTTACTCACATCACGAAAACTCATTTGTGTAACTAAATGAGTGAGCTTCTTCCTGTCTAAGCCCGAGGAAAGTTTCTACCTATCCCCTGGAAATGTATCCTGGCAAGTGGGCAGTTTGCTTATGACCTAATAATGAGCATTTATCTCTGTGCTCATGTTGTTCCTTTCTATCTGGTTCTACATACCATCATATCTTGCCAAACACCTATCAACTGGAATTTCCCATCTGACTTCTTCAGTGAAAACTTGATAGTTCAGATTTGGAACAGGTGTGTACAGCCTGTGTGTGTGTACCTGTGCATGGGTATGTGCATATATGTATATTAAGGAGACTAAAAAGCATATGAGCACTTTGCTCAAATTCATTCTATCCACCCCTTTCTCAGCATTTTTTCCCTAAAGTCCCTTTCTACATTTTTTTCTATTTTGTGGACACATCATCTCCGCAAAGGAAAACGGAATCCATGATCCATCTTCACCATGTTCTTGCAACTTCTACTACCATGGATGTCAGCTAATGTTAATGAGGTCTTATGCTATCACTTAGTCTTCTTAGGATACTGATCTAGGTGACAGGTGAGTCATTTCCCCTCTCACAGTGAGGGTGTATGAATAGAAATGATTGGTTCTTCAATTCTAATTCTTTCATCGGCAGCAATTCTACACTCTACCCTACTGGCAGTGGTTGTCTTCAGTTCAGGTCAACAAACTTTTGAGGGACACTTTCACCAAGCACTAATTCTACTTACCTTTAAGAAAATATACTGGACAGGAACAAATATAGTATACACAGAAATAGCAAACTGAAGGTCATATGACCCCTAGGCCCAACTTCTATCGTCATAATTATTCTGTTCATAGAGCATGCAAGATCAAAAGAGATGAAGCTGAATGTGTACAGAAAAGCTTAGGGGAGGACATCAGCTGTGAAGTTCCTTAAACTTTTATCCTAGCTAATAATGTAGCCCCTTAGGCATAGTGATTAATTATACGAACTCCCGAGGGGTACATGACTAGTGACCATTTTCTAAAACAATTCTATGTCAACAATACAAATTTTCAATAATTGGTCTTCACAATAAACTACAGGAGCTTGGTGTGATACATAGTTCTTGGACAGGTTCTCACTTATCTTAGACCTAATATCATTATCTTCCAATAAATTTCATGAGCTAATATCATTATCTTCCAATAAATTTCATGAGTTAATAAGGAAAATTGATGGATCCTCAAATCCACAGGAGCTCCTGAGTTTAGAAAAAGGACCACAGTCTAGAATAAAAAGTACAAAATTTCTCCCTTTCTTTACATAAAACCATAACAAAATTTCACAAAATATTGCTTTTAATTTATATATGGTATATTTTGTTTCCATTTCTCTATCTAAGAAATTTTTGGTTGTAATTCACTTCATTAACTTTGGGTCTCATGAATATGTTTTAACCCATAGTGTGAGTATTTAATTCCTAACATATTTAAAGGTAAATGTACATCATCATTCCTTCCTGAAAATATCTAGTCGAGACTACAGGGAGAATATATGTTACTCCAATCAGTGCGACTTTTACTTTATTCCTTGAAAAATTCTACCCTAGCTTTAACTATACTAACTGTGCATCCACTTCTCTCCATGCCTGGTAACAAAGGATTCCCACACTAACTGAAAAAACCTCAATCTGATCTACTGCACAGTGATTCTCAAATTTCTACCTTCCTGGGGGAAGAAGGATTCAGTATATTTGGTTAAACTTGTCTACTTCTTTTTGTCTTCTTTATTCAGAAATTATAATTTAAAACTAAAATAAAAAGGTAATCATTTACTAAAATATTTAGTTAGAGATACACTATTTCCTTATATTTCTTTCTCACTTTATAGATTACCAAGATAATGTCCATTACTTGAGACCTTGCTAGTGAAATTCACTATGGCCACATTGCTCAGTTTGTTTTGTAGAGTCATGGAATAGGAGTCAGGATATGTGGTTTTAATAGTAAGCTTTCCACCTACAATCATCGTGACTTATTTTATTAATGCTATTGGTTTGAAGTAAAGCATAGGTTGAATTAGTTTTACATTATATCCCTCATAGAATCAAGGAAGTGTTAAAGGTGATATGTAAAGAAGTAAGTGTGTACATTTTACTCCTCATTTAAAAATCTAAATTGAATTCTTAAAGTTAAAAGCCTTGTCTATAAAAGGATATTAAAATTGAGAGATTTAATATACCTATAAAGGGATATTAAAATTGAGAATCCTGTGATTAGTTTGAAGAATATGAAGTTTTTATTATAGGTCAAAAACAATCACATATTAGCAATTTTGTATGATCCCACCTATTTTTAAATTATTTAATTAGGATGTTTAACCTAGTAAAAGCCATAGAAAAATATTTGGTGTTGCCTTTACTTAAAATTATGTGTACCTCTGTATAAGGTGAAGTACCCAAGCAATCTCTTCTTATTTGGATATCTATCTTGGGGAATAAATTAAGTTTGCTCAATTAGTAGAAATGTCCTGAAGGCAAATTTCATTGATATAAACACCTGTCTTAGTTCAGGCTGCTCTAACAGAATACCATAGATTGGGTCATTTAAATTAACAAATGTTCATTTCTCACAGGTCTAGAGTCTGGAAGTCCAGGATCAAGGCGCCAACAGATTCAGTGTTTGATGAGGATCTACTTCCTGGCTTCTCATTGTATTCTAACATGGCAGAAAGATGGAGAGAGCACTCTAGGTTCTCTTTTATAAGAACACTAATCTCATTCACAAGTGCTCCACCCTCATACCCCAATTAACCACTAAAAGCCCCACCTCATAATACCATCATATTGAGAGTTGGGATTTCAACAGATTTTGGGGGAATAGAAATTGAGGGAAATCATAGTTTTTATACATGTAAAAAAATTGTTTATTCAAAGCCTTTCTCTTCCTACTTATTCATCCAGGAATACTACTAACCCAGAGGCTAGTATCTCCACTTTTAATCTTAGTGAAGTGGCAATTTATCAGTGAGAGTTGATGCGATATTAGAAAAGAAAGTTGTAAGAAAAACTTGAATAATATGTTTATTCTCTTAGGACCTTGGATTCTTTTGAAAAAATGGGGATGTTAAAATGAATGTAGCTAGGGGTGGCAGTAAGAGGACTAAACTCCATTGGCTATGTGACACTGTACCCATCCCTCACAGGCTATGTGGCATTATGTAAATCACTGTATTTCTCTGTCCAAAAGTTTCCTTTCTCATAGAATGAGTCTTGGACCATTTTATCTCTAAGGTGTTTTCCAGTTCCAACATTTTATATTTTAAATATTTATGAAATTCTACCTCTGAACACTTTTCCATGTATCTCAGAACATTTATTCTCTTGATAGCCTTGTGGATTATTACATTTTTAAGAGGCTAGAGAGTGGTACAGTTCAAGGCTATGCAATCTTCAAAGGCCTAAGACTAGAATCTACTTTGTTGTGTTCATTATTTTTTAATAGATTATGATGAATTCTATAGTGAATGTATAAGCCAAAATACAAATGTTCTCAAAATATTACCCATATTCCAGAGCTATAAGTCTTAGAAATAAAAGAGTCTTTTCAAACCTGCCAGTGCATATAAAAAGCATTAGCCTTGTCAAGGTAATGGGAGAACAACGCAGTATATAGAAGAAAAAACAATGATGTTAACAATTCTTCAATGTCCTCATAAGCCAAGGCCAATCTATATGCAATCAAACTTTTTGAGTTACATTGAGGGTCTGGGCTGGATGGGTCTTCCCTGGTTCCTTGTAGCACTTGGTATGAGGTACTGAGGATTTCTGATAAATTTGGGCAACAGTCTCTATGAGTGGTAACACAGCTTTTCATAAAGGGCAGGAGGCACTGAGAAAATTTTGGTTTCTAACTTCATCCAAATTTGCAGAGCTCAGAATCCTCCTTGATCTTTGGGATCAGCACATATCCTAGAATTGGCACTCCCTTGCGTAACTGGATCCAGACTGCTAACATACCATATTAGTTTCCTATTGCTATTGTAACAAATTATCACAAACTTAGTGGCTTAAAAAAACACTAATTTAGTCATTTACTGTTGTGGAGATCAGAAGTTTTAATATCAAAGTTCCTTCTGGAGACTATCAGTGAGAATCCATTTCCTTGCCTCTTTCAGCTTCTAGAGGCTGCCTGCATTCCTTGCTTCTTGGCTCCTTCCACCATCTTAAAGCCAGCAACATTCTCTAAATTTCAAATCTCTCTTTTTCAAATCTCTCTTTTTTCAAATCTCTCTTTTTCTGATTCTGACTTTTCTGCTACTTTCTCATCAGGACCCTTGTGATTCTATTGAGTCAACCAGATAATCCAGGATAATCTTCCCTATCTGAAGGTCCTAAATTTCATCACATCTGCAAAATCCCTTTTCCCATGTAAGGTAACATATTCAGAGGGTCTAGGAATTAGGTTGTTATCAAGTTTGGGGGACATTATTCTGTCCACCACATGTACTAAGTTGAATAGGGCCATCTGGATCTGTTCTACTCTCATAATCAGTGTTTGATAAGTTTTTAGTGGGCCTCAATTAGATGAAAACAGATTCCCATTTGTCTACTGGGAATAATAGCATCTGAGCCATACAAAGGGACAGATACTGCAGAAGCTCTACGGGGTTAATGGACACAACACAGATGACTGAAGATAAGCACTTTGGGAAGCCACTCAGATATTCAAAGAGTCAGTAAGCTTTGATAATGCTCATATATTCTTTGACCTTAAAGCCAATTCAATGTAAAAGCACATCAAGCTTCCTGTGGTAAGGCATACTTCTGCCATAGGGCATACACTGGCTGACCCTTGTGCCTGGGACATTATGTCCTTAGACATTCACATGCTAATCCACTTACATTTTCCAAATCTTTGCTTAAATGTCATTTTCTCAATGAAATTTGCTCGGATCATCTTAATATTGCAAACTGTCCCCCTCCTCACATTAATACATTACCTTGCTCCACTTTAAATTTTTCCATGGCAGTTATCACTTTCTTATAATTATATGACTTATTTATTATGTCTACAGGGCATTATTTTCTCCTAGCCCTCAATCTAAAAGTTAGGTTCTAAGAAACTGGACATTATTATCTTTTGTTGTTGTTGTTGTTGTTGTTGTTTCATTTTGTTTTTGTTCTTTCTTTCTTTCTTTCTTTCTTTTTCTTTTCTTTTTTTTTTTTGCTAAAGTATTCCAGATGCTGAGAATAGTGCCTGGCATATAATAGGTATTCAATAATGATTTCAAATGAGTTGAATGACTAAAGAAAAACCTCAGATACTTAAGCTAGGTATTCTCCAGTTGGCTTATTTTCAACTGTACCCCAGTTTTAATTATTCAAAAAAATTTTTTTTAGAAAGAGAGAGTATGCACTCACATGAATGAGGGGGGAGGTGTAGAGGGAGAGGGAGAGAATCTTAAGCAGACTTCATACTGAGCGTGGAGCATGACACAAGGCTCTATCTCACAACCTTGAAATCACAACCTGAATCAAAATCAAGAGTCAGACATTTAACCAACTGAGCCATCCAGGTGCCCCTGATTCCTAAACTTTAGCTTGCTGACTGATTTTACTCTTATCTTGGACCTATAGGTCAATATTTGACATTCATAAAGAAGCTAGCTCTGACTCATATCTCTAGTTATTCCAATCTTGGCTATATCCAGAAAGAAAATTGGCCCTAGGTCTGGCCTTGCAATGCAAGATGGGTACCAGTGTGCTTGGCAGATTCCTCAACTGGGCCCATATAGTCTGAAATCGGGATTAATTCTACAACAATTTCCAGAACAAACACTTCTCTACAATACACTCATATTGGTTTCATGTGTCTGTTGGAGTCCAAAAGGAAAGAATTTTCTGTCCAAAAGTAATAGAATCTGGATTTATAAACATTATAAAAAATATAGCTCTTTTCCTTTTGAGTATTTCTTAAGCATCCTAGCTTTGTTTCCTTCCTTGGATAAGAAGTGCAAATGTTTTTCATACTTCCAAAGTGATTCATTTCCTCTGAGGCAATTCTGCAGAAAAGTAGAATCTCATAGGTTTGCCAGCATGGCTTTGAGGCCAGTGCTAAATTTATGCAAAACACACCCTGTGTGAGAGGGAACAGTTCTAGAGGTGACGTTGTAATGCCAATTTCTGAAACATGCTAGTAACAAATACTGATGTTTTCCCACTTTGATGACCTGTTAACCTAGCACAGTAATTTGTCACATCTTTTAGGCCAAACAATCTGTGCTACATATACTGTTTTTAAAATGTGACCAATATACACGCATAGTTCTTTTGACATCTACCATGTCATAAGATACTTGGGGTGTTAGAAAGTCACCAAAGTGTTAATAACCAAGGGGATCAACAACATTTAATTTGGCATGTCATGTGGATCCTCAGGAAGTAAAACTGTTTGTGCTGCCTGAGATAGTTAGAAACCCTTTCTTTAAGTCTCCCTCTGCTGGCTTCCCCACTCTGCATGCTGAGCTCACCACTTGCATGTCAAATCTGCTGAAGAGAACAGGATGACAAGGCTCCATCCATGTCTGCAACAGCACAGCAGGTGTGATTTACTTGGATGAGCCAAAAACCATTCTCAGCCAAAGAGATGTCTTATTAGCAAGCATGAAAGGATGAAACAAATTCAACTAAAACATGGTTTACAGGGAATATTTTGCAAGAGCGTCAGAAGTCCTCTGTATTCCTTGTCAACTCCTTTATCTAGAAAATCATTTTGCAACTTAAAAATATTTACGGAATAAGAATCAGCTATCGCTCGCTAGACAATTCATATCATCAAAAAACTTACAGTTTTAATTTGAATGAAAATATATGTAGAGACTTCGTATTTATATTCTAAGCCATTATTATCCTTGTAGGAGGTAGATAAGTTGACCAATGCCTAACGCAAAACTGGAGACCAAGTGTTTGTCCTAAGACTTTCCATGTTTCACTCATGTCATCAAATTTGTTATAATTCCAGTTTTTCCAATGCCGATTTAAAAAATGGGTTAGCTTAAAGGAAAATAGAACTTCCCATGACTGCAGAGAACGACACAGGAATTGACAGCAGAATAGAACTCAACATATTCTCTCAAACGTAATCTTCTCCCAAACACCCTCAGCTCTTTTAGCTCCTTAAATTTTCCAGGCTGCCAGATAGAAGCCTCAGATGTTTCTTTCATCTTTTTCCTTCTTGACCCCACATATATATATCTTTTACTTAGCCATATTCTCCAAATTTCCAAAGATTTTTTGTCTGACCACCTCTTAATTCCACTCATAGATCCTCAGACCTAACTGAAAGTAACTCACATGCCTCTGATTTTTAGCCTCCTAGCAAGTCTCTTGAATTGCAACCACAGCCACCTACTTGCCCTTCTCACAACCTCTGCCATCTCAATCTATCCTATATACCTTTTTCTTATTTGGAATCTCAGGAACTTTGAATATTATTAGTGACTCCCTTTTGTGGAAAATACTTTCTTCCTGTGAATTTGATAAACCCATAGTTTTCTACCTACTTTCTTCTCTATAGCTTCTCAGCTTCCTTTGCTGACTCAGCCTACTCTGTAGGCTTTAAATGCTCTATCTTTCAAATTTGACCCTTCTCTTCAGATTCCACACAGTCTACCTCATTATGTTTTCCATGCCCACAACTCTAATTATAGTTGCTGCATTGACTCTCAATTTTATTTCTCTAGTTCTGTTCTCTTATGCTCATAATCATGCATGCAGCTGGTACTCAAAACTTCTATTAAATTTAAACATACTTCAAAATTATCATGTCCTAATGTGAATTATCTCCCACTCTTAATCTGGGCCTCCTCTAGAGTTTCTTATAATAACTAATATCACCAATATCTAATTGCTCAAGTTGAAATCCTGAATCTCGCATTTGCTGACTCATCACTGACTTTCTTTCTTGATCCAGTCTTCTTCATCTCTTAAATATCTCTTAAATGGTTCCAATTCTCTCCTACTCCCTGCAACCTCTATAATCTAAGCCACCATCATTCCTTGCTAGGATTACTGATATGGCTTCTAAACTGGTTTCCCTATGTCCACTTTTTTCTCATGCTTTACCTCTTTCCACAGAGCATTTTCTCTTTTATAAAGAAATGTGGGGTACCTGGGTGGCTCAACTGGTTGAGTGTCTGACTCTTGATTTTTGGCTCACATCATGATCTCTGGGTCGTGGGATTGAACCCTTTGTTGGGCTCTGCACTGAGCATGGAGCCTGCTTAGTCTTCTTTCTCTCTCTCCTTCTGCCCCTTACTCCCTCATGTGCGGCTCTCTCTATATATTAAATAAATAAATAAATCTAAAAAAAAGTGTCAGGTCATCCCTTGTGCAGAATCTTTCATTAGCTCTCTATTGTTCTGAAATGAAGACTGATATCCTTAACATGAGTTTACAAAGCTTTTCATTATATAATATAGTCCCTTGACTATTTTCTGCTCATAGCATACCCCTACTCACTCTCTAGAGGCACTCCATCTGCCTTGGACTTCATTTAGTCTTCAAAAATTCTGTGTTCTTTCCTGTATCAGAACTGTTGCCTACGCTTCTTCATTTGTCTGGGACACCTTCCTACATCCTCCTTTTTAAAATGTATTTTCATTCATCCCTGAATTCTTAGCTTAAATGTCACTTCATCAAGAAAGCCTTCCCCACACCACATGCACATTTGCTCTAATACCATTCTGTATCTCTCTTTAGCACTTTTCCAATCAACAATTATATATTTATTTGTACATATTTATTTGTATTGATGAATATATAGGCTCTGTGAAAACAGAAATTATATCCATCCTACTCAATGGCATATTGTTAGTGCCTATAAGAATGTATGGTATGTAGAAGTCTCCCAACAAATTTGTTGAATAAAGGCCAGATAAATCCACTTAATATTAAACTTTCATTTTGTCCTTTCATTGTCTAATAAAAACAAACCTAAAATGCCTTCCTATTGCTTGATTTTAAAATTTATTATATGGCATTTCAGACCACATAAGCCTGGGTACCTTAAGCTTTATAAGAGCTGGACCCATAGTATTGTGTGTATGAATGCGTTCCTGAAGCAGAGTCTGGGAGATGATGTGAAGTAAGTTGCATATACAAGATTGGTTCCAAAGATGTACTAACCCAAGTTCTGTAAGAGGATGTAATTCAGAATTGTGAAACTGAACAAAATGATACAGAACAGAATACATTTAGGTGTTTTAGTACCATTTGGGTATGAGCTCTGTAAGTGAAAATCTAACTTACTCTTAGTAAGTCTGAAACAAATAACTGTGGGGAGTAATGATGTACAGTGATTGTGTGGAGGGATACTTTTGATTATGATGATTAGGGAACAGAAAATATAATGCCATGTAGAAATTCAATTGAACAAATATAAGTATTTGAAGCAAGAGAAGCTTCTAGGAGATAAAATGTCTTCAGCAAAATAAGGAAGGTTTGCCAGAGTCATTATGATATGCAATATTTTAGTCACATTCCACCTCTTACTCAGTGATTCAGGAATATCCCATAACAAAGAACATACATACAAGAAAGTTAATAAAATCAGAGTCTTGAACAAGAGGAGAAAGCAAGTAGATGGGAGGTTGAATTATTCAGAATTCTCAGTTGCAACCAAGAGAAATAGACCCTAACTGATTTAAGCAGAAATAAGCTCAAAGGAACAGTAGAAATTATGTGGTCCAATACTCTCAATTTTTAACTGACAAAATTAAGGATGGTTTAAGCTACGTCCTTGAGGTCTCATGGCTCAATTATTAACGCCATGGGTCATGGTTTCTCTTTATACTATCTTATTCCTTTCAAAGTGTTTTATTTCACTCCTTTAATAATTTCTTATTATTATTATGGCTCTTGAGTGTGTGTACTTATATGAATCTCACTTTCTCCTATTCTCTGATTTATAAGAATGTATAATGAATAAATGAAAAAGGTTTAGAAAAAAAGGCATTATATTTTACAGTAAAAGGTATAAGTAAGTGCAAATTAATCATTTGTATTTTGAAGTAAGATGTTTGAGAGCATTTCTCTAACCTTTAAAAGTTTATGAGAGAGAAATGCAAATATTCAACTGGCATTTTCTTGACATGATTTGCTTTATTTGCCAAAGCTTTGTCATTTGTGAGTAATACAGACAAAAGAAACTTCTGCCAATAAAACCTTGATACTGTACAAATGTATTTATATGTTACATATTTAAATTTGTGTTTACAGAGAAATACCATCAGTGCTATCATAAGAACAATTCTCATTGATTTGTCATGAAAAAAAATTCCTTTAGATATCCCCATGTTTCTATGTGCAGTATGAATTTTCGTGGTTGTGAATGAGTCAGTAACATCAAGCATAATTTTTGAAATCTATAGTTTTTAAGACAGACATTGCCCAAATAAAATAGTCTCTCTTCTGCCTTTCCCCCTAGGGCCCTTTTTTGACCCCCAACCACAGTCTATTATAATTTAAGGAATTCAACACAAAGAGATTTGGCATTTATATAGTGTGTTTATTTGCTAGGTTAAATGGAGAAATTTAAAAATGATATGCATGGTTAAATCTACCTTTTTTTAAACATGGGAAACCTTTTAGTGCATTAGGTTTTAGATCAAACAAGTCAACTAGTGCATTAGGTTTTAGTCAAACAAGTCAACTAGTTTTTATTAACTCTTTGACAAGGTAAATGATATACTCTTTTTAAAAAAAAAAAGATTTATTTATTTATTTTTTAGAGAGAGATGGGAGGTGAGGAGGGGCAGAAGGAGAGGGAGTGAGAATTTCAAGAAGACTCCCCACTGAGCAGGTAGCCCAACCTGGGGGCTCAATTTCACAGTCCTGAGATCATGACCTGAGCTGAAATCAAGAGTTGGTTCCTTAACTGACTGAGACATACAGGGATCCCTAAATGATATACTCTAAAGAGTAAACCTAGCAAATATATTTTTTAAAGATTTTATTTATTTGTTTGAGAGAGAGAATGAGAAAGTGAGAGAGAGAGCACAAGCATTGGGAGGAGGGAGAAGCAGACTCCCCACTGAGCAGGGAGCCCTATGTTGGGCTTGATCCCAGGACCCTGGGATCACAACCTGAGCTGAAGGCAGATGCATAACCAACTGAGCCATCCAGATGCCCCTAAACCAAGCAAATCTAATGAGATAATTACTAAAGATATCTCTAACTAGTATTTATGTAAAATGCTAATTGTTTACATGTACTATTTTATTTAATTTTTGCAACAAAATTATAAGACTTATTACTATCATCCTCTTTTTCTAATGATGACCCTGAGGTTACAGAGGTTTACAGGAGTTAAGTAACTAAAGTCAAACAGCTAGTACAGAGGGGAGCTAAGATTTGTACCCCAAAATGCATGGCTTTGGGGTTCAAGTAAATAATCACAAAATTATATACCACTTCAATATTTTATTTGATTTCAGCAGTTTTAAGGCTTGGATGTCAAACGTTTGTCAAATATAATTTTTACAAATGTTTTGGGTTAGTAATTACTATTATTTGTAATAGTGAAACATTGAACCAGTGAGACTAAGGAATTAGAGATGATCTCACTAAAATCACTCCGGAGAACCTTTGCAAATAATGTTAGGGATTGAGATGGCAAAATGTCTATAAAATTTATACATCATTTTACAGTGACACAAAGGATAGGGTAGAATCCTATATAAAAATCTCAATTTCTGGGGCGCCTGGGTGCCTCAGTGAGTTAGGCCTCTGCCTTTGGCTCAGGTCATGATCTCAGGGTCCTGGGATCGAGCCCCACATTGGGCTCTCTGCTCAGCGGGGAGCCTGCTTTCCCCTCTCTCTCTCTGCCTGCCTCTCTGCCTACTTGTGATCTCTCTCTTTCTGTTAAATAAATAGATAAAATCTTTTTAAAAAATCTCAATTTCTCTGGATTGCCAAAATATCTGCAGCTATTCTATGTTATATATTTCTAATTGGTTTTCTTCAAAAGTGGTTTCACACCACTAAAAGTTCCAAAGCTGTTTATTAAGCAGCACAGGAGCCTGTATTTGCTCTATTAAGAATGCTTTTCAAATTGATAGTATAGTTTATTGCTGCTGTAACTGCTAAGAGTCTGAATATTTGTATTCTCCTTAAATCCATGTTTAAATCCTAATGCCCAATGTGATGGTATTAGGAGGTGAGGCCTTTGAAAGGTGACTTAAGATTAGTGCTCTTATAAAAAGGGTCCAAGAGAGCTTCCTCACCCCTGCCACCCAGTAAGGACACTGGGAGAAGTTGGCAGTCTGCTACCTACAAGAGCGCCCTCTCCTGACCATGCTGGCACCCTGGTCTTGGACTTCAGGCCCCAGAGCTGTGAGAAATAAATTTCTGTTGTTTGTAGGCTAAGTCTGTGGTATTTTGTTATAGCAGCCTGAAAAGACTAGCAGGGACTTTTTAAAGACTTTTTAGACTGAGAACTTCCTAATACTTTATATACCTTACCACAGCCTGTAAAATCATGTCATATTTTTACAGTTGCAGAAACTACCTTTTCCAAGTTATGTCATTTGAATCCAACATTAAGATTTCAGATATAATTTTCCACGGTGATACCTGAGTCAACCCACTACATAATCCACAGGTTATAAAAAAATGATGAAACAAAAAAAAATGATGAAACATCACACATGTGCCTCACACGTGGCCACCTGGGTACATGACAGAAGTTATCCACCAAGCCTATGAAAAGAGGGGTCTGTAGGTAGCTGGTCTGGCCATGGCCTAAGACAGAAGTCACATACAACTGATAGTTCAAAAAGATATCCTCTTACATGTATCCTATATTTTCTTATAATGTTTCAGCACATATTTAGGAAAAAATGACCTTAGGAGATTTCTTCTTCCTGATTTGCAAATGATCTATCACTAATTCATTTATGTTGTTATTAATTATCATTGAACAAATGTTGACTGAGCCTCTGTACTAAGACCCCAAACCTATTTTTTAACACTTCTCATTTTGTTTCGTAAGAAGGATGACTTAAATATTTTTGGATGCTCTAAAGCATGCTGTCTCAAGGATAGATTATGTAATAAAATGTTGGTAGGGCAACTGGTTGTTTTTGGAAAAAGTAAACATAATTCCTATATTACACTAGAAATTCACTGTTTTCAAAATGAAACAGAGCCCTAACTCGTCTTCACAACTCTGTTGTGAAAACTCTGTTTCACATTTAGCTGTCTTTCCCTTTTTGTCCTCTTTAGCAACTAGTGACCCAAATAAACTGAGAAGACCTCAAGTTTTCTTTCTCAGAGGAATCAGATGCCATTAAATGTAAAGTTCCTGCCTTCAGATTTACAAGTCCATCCTCCTCTTCACCCATACAATCCAATGCCATGCTTTGCTTTGTTACAGTAGATGATGTGTCCTTCCCTTTGCTGTGGCCAATCCTTCCACAGCTACCTGGCCCCACCATTTTTTTTTTTTTTTGCTTCATCATAATCTTTGCACTATTAACCATGACATATCTATCTTGTATGTTCAAGTCTTATCCACTGGCTCTGTCTTATCACTATTTAAACTCTGGCATGTTTGCCTCTTGTTAAAATACACATGAAAACTATACCATATTTATCTCATCTCCTACCATATTACTATTCTCTCTCTCTCTCCATCTCTTTCTCTCTCTTCCTCTGTCTCTCTCTCTCTCTGTCTCTCTCTCTCTCTCACACACACACACACACACACACTGAATTTGTTATTTCCACACTCATTATCTTCATTTCCTTAACCTTCTATAAACTTATGTTGCTCTTGCCTGGTACATGCTGTGAAATTCATCTTCTCAGTCATTAAGTTACTGGCAAGCTTCATTTTGTGCTTTTTTTGACCATGAGTCTTTCTACATATTCTTTTTCCTGCTAAGAATCTTTTATTCTCTTTACCCTTTAGGTTTCACCTTAGACACTAATTTCTATGAAAAGGCACTCTGCAGCTTTGAAAACTGGTGTTTGATGCCCTTCCAATAGTTTTTCTATCTCACCTTACATTTCTTTGTCATAGCACTTTTCACACTGTAATTATTTGTTCATTTGTTTGTGTTCTCCATTAGACTGTAAGCCCCATCAAGTTTACTGCCCAAGAATGCAGTACTTATGCCTGAATAAGTGGATGAATAAATCATGCTATACACAAATAGTAAATTCCAAATGAACCAAACATTTAAATGTGCAAAATAAATTTGCTAAACTAATAATAATGGATAAATACCCATCTGTTCTGGGCAATGGAAAGCCTATTAAAGCCTACAAAGAAAGGTATATATTATCAATAAAGCAATTTATTAATAGATCAGTCATCATAAAAGGAACCAATACATGGCAGTAAAAAAACCATAAACAATGTTGAAAGCCAATGACAGATGGACGAAAGAAAATATTTGCAAGATATATAAAATAAGGCTAAACATCCATAAAATTTTAAAAAGCTCTTAAAATATCACCATGAGAACAATAAATCCTCCACTAGGAAAGTACCACACAAGATGTGAAATATGTATTCTAGAAGAAGAATCCTCAAAACAAACTAATGATTAGATGCTATTATATCATCTTATTTATCTTACAGAGGAGAAAACTAAGTCACAGAGAAGTTAAGTAACTTTTCCAAAATCACACAGTAGTGGTGGAGCCCATATTTAAACCCAAACAATCAAAATAAAGAGTGCACACTTAAAAGCTCTGCAATTCCTTGATGTGTTGTTATGATATTGGGGAAAATACTTAACCTTGTTAGGAACAAACTGACACAATAAGGTGCAACACTTGCTTGATTGAATACACCATTAAAGTTTGAAATCACGCAACATGATATCTCCACAATCCCAAACTGTAGAAAGAGCCAAGATGCCCTTCAACAAATGAATGGATAAAGAAGATATGATCCACATATACAATGGAATATTATGCAGCTGTCAGAAAGGATGAATACCCAACTTTTTATCAACATGGATGTGACTGAGTAAAATAAGTCAAGCAGAGAAAGTCAATTATATAGTTTCACTTACTTGTGGGGCATAAGGAATAACATGGAGGACATTAGGAGAAGGAAAGGAAAAGTGAACTGGGGTAAATTGGAGGGGGAGATGAAGCATGAGAGACTGTGGACTCTGAGAAACAAACAAGGATTTGGAGGGGAGGGGTTTGGGGGATGGGTGGGTCTGGGGGTGGGTATGGAGGAAAGCACATATTGCATGGAGCAGTGGGTGTGGTACATAAACAACGAATCTTGGAACACTGAAAAAAAATTAAATTAAGATGTGAAAATAAATAAATAAATACACCATGAACAATATGAAGAGTTGAATAAAGGGACTTTCATACACTGCTAGTAAGAAATTAAATAGGTCCAAACTTCCTGGAGAATGTGCCTTTGCTTCAACTCACTTGGTTACATTACATCATGGATGATTGGTTCAAAGATTTAACATCAATTGGCTTCACTGCAGTATTTTTTATATGAGAATAAAACTTGCTACTTAAATAACTAACAATAGGAGAGTGAATAAATAAATCATGCTAAACGTATAAAATGTAGTTCTAT
Source organism: Nasua narica (assembly GCA_028533885.1). NCBI lineage: Eukaryota > Metazoa > Chordata > Mammalia > Carnivora > Procyonidae > Nasua > Nasua narica. Next base: position 145,387,045 of record CM052799.1, read on the forward strand.
GCAAATATAAAAATGGCATTTAGAAGACTAATGAGAAAATGTTACTAAGGTATTGTTAAACACAAAAATACAGTAACATCCCAGTGTTATAAAATGAAAAATATTTTAAAATTGAAGATTATGCAATAATAAATAAACTGATAATTTCTGGCTAGTAAACTTATAGATAATATTTTCTCATTTTGTTTTCTTTCTGGATTTTTTAAAGTTCTATATTGAAAATAATGTCTCTAGTCAGAAAAATTAATATGGTAAAACTCTCAACTTTAAGATTCGATTCCTGATTTTGAGGTTTGCTATGTTTTTTATGTATTTTCACTGAGCCTTGAGTTCCTTTTCTGTAAAATGGGGCTACTAAACATACCTCGCAAGACGAGAACAAGGATTAAACATACCTCACAAGACTGCTACAAGGATTAAACTACTACTATGAGTAAAATACCAAGTGTATAAAAATTTGTGATCAAAAGATGTAAATTCCCATGTTGTATGAGAGATCTTAATACCGTACCTAAATTTTTTCACCAATCTCTAAAATTTCTACATTCAGTGGAATTAGGAATTAAGCCAGGGACTATTGTGAGGCTGAGGGTACAAAAGAGGGCCTCTGGGGATCTGGACCAGGGCTGCTCCCAATAAAGGCAATACTCCAAGTATTCTGCCTAACATACGGTTTACACATTGAGTCAGTAAATGCCAATTTCAAAGGAGCCTAATCTAGAGAGTGCTGAAAAGGAGCATGAATTTTCAGTGAGCAGAAGTAGTGAGAGAAAAACATGTGACTCTTTGTTCTGGGTGATGAGTTTGACTTGGAGCATGTTTTTAATGAGTGCCTTAGGCTGTGTATAAACACGGTCAATCATCTCAGTAGAAGACTCTTAGAAAAGGTCTGCCAGGACATCTGGAGTTCAAGACACTGTCCTAGTCACAACAGATTATATAGAGCACTAACCAGAAATCTAAGGTATTTTTAGGGTAAGCAAACACAGCAGGGTTACAAGCAGCCTCCAGTCAGCCATGTGCATTGGGTCCCAGGCTTCAATAAAGATTCTTGGCTCGAGAACCGGCATGGCTATATCTCTCAATTCACAGATTGGTAGCCTGTGGTTTACATCATATCTAACCGATACATCTGTTACATCTGAGATATGCATTTTGTTTGGCTTATAGATGTTAAACAAAAGTAAAAAACTTAGTTTCCAATATTTACATATTGGGAGATTTCATGGTGAAGCTTAGATTTTGGCTTTTTTATGAAATGTGACAAGAGCTGCAGTACTGGGGCTATATTTCTATATTGCAAAAACTGGATGGAGCTTAGGAATGTCCCCTTTTACATGAGGCATGGGGTCTCGAGTTGTTCATACTCCTCACCTTCCCTACTCTGCTTTACTTACAGTCATTACCTGCCTGTCCCCTTAGTGATTTGTTTACAATCTCTACTAGTTCACTGTGCTGCCTGCTTCATTGGGAAGGTCAAAGACTGTTAAAACTCATGTGTATATGTAGTACACATTGGTCTAATCACAAAATTTCAAAACCAGAGAGTTAAGTGGAGATACGGTGTGCAGGTATGGTCTGGTTTACTAGGCTCCCATGTATGCAAAAGGAATCACAAAATGGTAGACAGTCAACTTGAAGTTAGGAACTCATTGACTGGTCATAATTTCCAGAAGAAAAAAAGCACTCTGCTCTTCCACAATTAGAAATGTTTTAATGGAAATAATATTTTCCTGGGAATATAACTTATATGTTAGATATAAGTGTGAAAGTGACTTACAGGTAAGATATGTGTGAATTTATGTATAACATTTGGATTCCCTAAGCCTTAGTTTTCCAGTATGTAAATAAAGGCATTTGAAAATGAGACTCTCCAAGATTCCTTTCACCTCTCCATTCTATTATTCCATGTGAAACTTGCTATCCTTAATTATGTGCTATTATATTCTCAATGGTGTCTAGCCTCTTAGCTCTTACAGGAGAATATATGCATATGATTCTATATCAAACCAACACAGTGGCTTCCTAATCAGTTTCCCTGTTAAAAGACTACCAACATTACTAAAGTGAGCTCTTTATCTAGGAATCTGAGTCTATAGCTTTCGATAAAGAAATCCATGAAATTTGGGAGATATTTTTCAGCATTAGTTTCCGATGTCAAATAGCAAGACGTGCTTCAGCACTTATTTTGTACATGCCTTAAATCAAGTTTTCTAGCCAGGTAGTTTCCACCCAGAGCATGTTTTGTTAGCATTTTTCCTTTGCACAGTACTCAAAATTTTCTTTTATCATGGCAAGGGTAAGAAAACGTTGCTTAGGTTGTGTTTATTTTCTATCATAAATGCGCTGACAGCTCTAGTTTCTGTTTGGTCTTTTTCAAGGCACCATTTTATTATAGCAAGAAAATATACATTTTAATGCTGGATAGACAGAACTTTTGCTCCAAGTCAACACCAGAAGTCATCTAAGATGTGTTGCTCAAGGTCTAACATTACATATGACTTCCCTGGTAGGCAATGTAGTAGGACCTAACTTCCAGCATTCAAATCCTGGCTCTATGCTTTCCTAGAGGTATAAAATTGTGCACAGTACTCAATACCTCTGAGGCTTTCTCCTTATTATAAATTGGGCTTGCAATTAAATATATTAAATATATTTAATATATTTAAAATATTAATATATTTATATATTATATATAAATATACATTTATATATATAAAATATTAATATATTTAAAATATATTAGCTAATTCATGAGTTTCTGTGAGTGTTAGAGTTTAGATATCAAAGAGTTTAGCTCAGAACTAATACTAGTTCAACTTCTATTTATACAAAATTACAAAAACTTACCAATAAAAACCCATCTTACTTCTAAAAATTGTCATCAACAGATGTGCCCAATATATAAAATAACTTTTTTAGTACTCTCTAGTACCCTAAGGGGGCTAAAAAATGAGATGCATCTGCCTCAACTTTCCTTAGGCAAGTCCATGACATCTGGCACCTTGCTATTCAAAACTCTCCAGAGGTCAGTCTAAATTACAAATTATGCTAATCAGATCATCTTGCATAGTCAATGAGCTGATGACAAGAAAGAAGAAAGCTGATGATTATTACTGACCAACCACTACTGACTCTGAATGAAATTAGAAAAAATAGACAAGAGCGCCTGGGTGACTCAGTTGGTTTAAGGACGGCCTTCAGCTCAGGTCATGATCCCGGAGTCCCGGGATCGAGTCTCCCATCGGGCTCCCAGCTCCACAGGGAGTCTGCTTCTCCCTCTGACCTTCTTCCCTCTCATGCTCTCTCGCGCGTGCTCTCTCTCTCTCTCTCAAATAAATAAATAAAATCTTAAAAAAATAATAAAACATTCTTTTTTAAAAAAAGAAAAATTAGACAAATAGGGGTAGAAAAAAGTTTAGTGAAGCTTCGGTAAATTTAGACAGAGAATTCAAGATAATAATTCTTTGTAATTATTACAAAAACTTTGCTCCTACATTTTCAAAAGAATTTTTTCTTCTCCCCAAAACTTTGCTCTTACACTTTCAAAAGAACTTTTTAAAATTATGTAACTCCTTGTACATCTGTAACCTGATTTCTAAAGATTTTCATCTTAAATTTACAGTTTTAAATGCAATAATCTTCAACTTGTTGTAATTATTGAAGTTTTTAAAATAAAACTTTTATATTGCTCTTCTAAATTAATCCAGTCATCTAAATATGTGCAAGTTCATATCACCTTTCATTTGTTTAAAAATACACAAACTAGGGCGCCTGGGTGGCTCAGTTGGTTAGGCAACTGCCTTCGGCTCGAGTCATGATCCCGGAGTCCTGGGATCAAGTCCCATATCGGACTCCCGTCTCTGCGGGAAGTCTGCTTCTCCCTCTGACTTTCTCCCCTCTCATTCTCAGTCTCTCGCTCTCTAATAAATAAATAAAAAATCTTTAAAAAAAAATACACAAACTAGTTTTTCTTAATCAGACAGAAATGTCAGTGTCCTCTCTTTTCTTGAACTCATATATCCATTCAGAATGTTATCTCTAAATAACATTTTGATCATCCAACAATATTGCTCTGCAGGGGAATTTTATATGCCAATTACTTACTACTTAAAAGTTCTGGTAATTAAGTGTTTCTGGGTTATGTTTTTTTGATTGAGCTATGTTACAATTAGTAATAGTGTAGAATTTATCAAAATAGCAGAATATGACCCAGATTTTAATTAATAACAAATATAGACAATAAAATATCATTGGGAATACATTTCTTAATGATTAGGCCATTTATGTATGGACTAATAACTAATTATTAATAACTAATAACTCATTATTGCTACTATATAAAATTTATTTTAATATTTACATATACATACATGAAAACTTCTTCAGGTAAATAACTAAATGGGAATTTGAAGGTTTTTTTACAAAAATAGGGTCCCTTAATTTCTTTGTTTTAAAAGATGTATTTATTTGAGAGAGTGAGCATGCTAGCAGGGGGAAGGGGCAGTGGGAGAGGGAAACTGAGTCCCAAGCAGACTCTGTGCTAAGTTGGAATGCTACCCAGGACTTAATCTCATGACCTTGAGATCATGAACTGACCTGAAATCAAGAGACAGTTGCTTGACTGACTGAACCACTGAGGCATGCGCCGCTTGCAATTTTAAAGAATGAATGGATCCAGAGATGTTTTGTACCTCCTGGATTCTTTTTTTAATCCTTACCCTAGAAAACATGAGTTATATTTACCAAAGCCACTCATATAATTTGAAGGAAATTTCATATTCAGTTTCCAAATATTAGTCAGGTAAAAACATAGTATCAGTCACCTTAAAATAAAAGTGTAATTCAGACATCTCAACTGAGTGAGTTGGAAAAAATATGAGGTACTCACTTTTTAAAAAAGAGATCTCTTGAGAGGTACAGTGATGTCAGCAAAATTTGCAGAGTCAGAACCTCAGAAAAGTCTTTTCACCATAAAAACCAAGAGAACACTGACAAAAACTGTAGGGAGCAACTTTTTTAGAACTCTGTAAATTAAAGACTTATAGCAATCTAGAGGAGTGTTTACTGAAGAAAAGTGAATTTTGTGTCATTTTAACTTGGCCTATTCCGACTTACCTCTTCCCAACTCCCCAAGTAACCTTCAAAGCCAATAACCTGAAATCATCCTGAAAATCAGCTGTTGCTTGCTTGTAAAAGGGGAATTGGGGTTGGCCCTTCTTCAAAGACCCATTCCCAGAGAACATCATTGTTTGAGTTGTCTGATGGTTTCCTGGAAGACCCTACCAACGAGATTCTTTATTTGACCAGACCTAGAGCTTACCAGTGTGAACAACTATTTCCCTGGGGGTGCTTATCAAAAAACAAAGTAAAACAAAACTCAGTGACAGTTTTTTAACATCATGACTACCCAAGGTGATGGGTAACAGTTGAGGCAAAGAATAAACTAATTAAAAAGGAAGAGCTGGGGAATAAGATGTCCCTGGGACTTTGAAAAGCTCTGACATATTCTTGGGAATCTAGAAGGTCACATGGTTAGGGCTCTGAACATACTCAGGAAAGACCTAAGAAGGCCCTACCCTCTCATCTCTGGATAACCTATAGGCTCTGTATATGTAGAAAACAAAACTTCCTAGCTGAGTGTCAAGGGTGTTCTCCAAAACATGCAAAGAGCTCCTTAACAAAGACATGGAGACTTACTGGTCCCAGGAAATGTCAAATCATCAGCTGACTATAATAAAGTAACCAAGCAGAAGCTTCAATAGTTATATATGAAAAAAAAAATACAGACTTCACAGAATTAGTTCAGAAAAGTTGCTAAATAAAGAACAAACTATGAGAAGAGGGGAGAATCTAATTTACAGTTACCACCTTATATTATTTTAAATGTCTAGTTTTCAACAATAACAAAAATTATGATATATACAAGTAAATTAGAGAGCATGGGTCATACACAAGGAATAAAGCAATCAGTAAAAACTGTCCTTGGTAAAGCCTGGATATTGGACTTACTAGACAAAGACTTTATATCAGTTCTTTAAAATATGTTCAAAGAGCCAAAGGATACCATGTCTTAAGAACTAAATGAAAATAGGGGAATGATTTCCCATTAAATAAAGAATATCAATAAAAATATGTAAGTTATAGGAAAGAATCAAAGAGAAATTCTGAAGTTGAAAAGTATAGTGACTAAAATGAAGAATTCACTAGAGAAGCCTAATAGTAGATTTCAGCAGGCAAAGAATCAGTAAACCAGAAAATAGGCCAGTTGAGACTATCCATTGGGAGGAATGTGAAGAGAAAAGGGTAAAAGAAAATGATAGCCTCAGAGATTAGTGTGCCATCATATTCATGGGACTCTCAAAAGAGGAGTGAGAGAAAGGGGCAGAAGGAATATTTGAATAAATAATAAAAACATTAATCCGTATATCTCAGAAGATCATGAACTCACAGTTGGATAAACTCAGATCCACAACTAGACACAACATAAAAGAATATCTTTAGGTGAAAATTATATTACAAAAATTATTTTAACTTCTAAAACTATTAATATATATAAGGGGTTTTTTTTCAATGATGAAGGGTCTAAACATTTAATAAACAATGCAGAATGGCACTGGTGGTTTTGGTAGAGTATCAGAGCCACAACTTAATTTTAAAAGCATTAACAGATACAATTTATTTTATGTTGCTTAATTTCTCAATGTTTTCTCCTTCTTGTTCTTATCTGTTAAAATAGGGATTAAAGTGACAAGATGGATCTGAAAGAGGATGGGAAAAGGTCAACAGAATAACAGCCACTTGTTCATGAAATTCCAAATGAGATTTGGTCACCAAGAAATTGTAATTCAAATACTGATGTTAAGTGAGAAAATTTGGCATTCTTCTCTCTAGACACGCTGTGACATTTACCATTACTTAATAAGTTTGGAAATGCAAGGTCAGCCCGATAGAGAATGTTTATGTGTTCCTTGGTACTATTCTTAAATATGGGTAACACTAAATGAATATTGATTCTGTGGATTGGGTTGTTTATTTTCAAAGAAATGGCTTTATTCAGATTTAATAAATGAAGCCCAGTAGAAAATTCAAGAAACGTTTTTTTTAAGCATCTATTTACTTTGCTATACAAGATGGACAAAATCCCTATTCTCATAGAGATTACATTCTAGTGGAGAAGACAAAATATAAACATGTAGTAGAGTAAACAGGATAATTTCAGATGGGGACAGGACCAGATACATAATTTGTGGTACCCAGTGGAAAATAAAAATGCAAGGCCCTTATTCAAATATTAACAATTTCAAGATAGCAATAGCTAAGCATAAACCAAGTAAGAGAATTTTTTCTTAAATTTATTTACTTGAGAGAGAGAGAGAGGGACAGGGAGAAGCAGACTCTCCACTTGAGCAGAGAGCCCAATGCAGGGCTCAATCCCAGAACCCTGAGATCATGACCTGAGCTGAAGGCAGACACTTAACTGACTGAGTCACCTAGGCACTCCAAGGAGGAGGACATTTTAATCATAGGTCCCTGTGTGACTGCAAACTGCAAAGCCAGGCTTGGAGATAAACATAAAAAGAAAATAATACAAGATAGAAGAGTTGCGTAGAAAAAAAAAAAGAAGAGTTGGGTAGAATTAGATAAAGAAGGGTTGGTTAAAGAAGGGTTGTTAAAGTTTAAGTGGTTTAAATTGCTTAAAAATATTACCCTATCCAAATACTTATATATACTGTATATTTTTCGATGTAGGCTCTGGTATTTTAAAAATGTAGCTAACAGGACATAGTTTAAATGCATGCTTTCATTAAACTAATACAATGTAGTACTTTTACGGAGGAATAAACTCAGCCTTTGAATTCAGCAAGCTGAGTGCCCTTTAAAAGTCTACCACTTGAAGTGGCTTTTGGGATGAAATAAAATAATCTTAAATACATGGTCCTTAACACAGTGCCGAGACTATTATAAAAACTCAAAAATTCTAATTATTAGTAAAAGCAAGTGTTATCATGGGTATTTAATCTCTTATAGACTTTTTATAAACAGGAAGAATTTTACTTTCTTCTACCAGTTTTTCTATAGAGATATGTTTAGGTATCTTGATCACTCACGGCCACTCATCACACCCTCCTTGGTATACAGAAGAAACAAGACATTGGCAAAAGAAACAAACAAAATATTAGATTACCTTCTTTTCGTTTGCTTTTGGTAGTTGAGGATTATTGATCTTGTAAAATTCTCACTCGATTATCAATATTTAGCGGGATATTGTCTGAAAGAATTTGTTTACCTGTGGGAAAGTTTCAAACTCTTGGAGCTCATCTTTACACTACTTTATTGTTCTCTCTTCTCTGTAATAAAGCAGAAGAGTATAATCTGTCTGTCTACTGATCTATATCTATCTGTTATCTATGTATCTATCTACCTAGCATCTTTTTCTATGATCTATCGTCTATCTACTATCTATCTATCATCTATCTACCATCTATCTCCTCCTGGATCTGTTTCTTCTCTGTAGAATCTGACTGATAAACATTTTGATATTGAGTGGTTCCTGAAGAACAGAATTGTAAGGTGAGTTTTTGTAAGATGAGATTGATTGTTTAAACTAATTAGATTTAAATTTAAAGGCATTAATAACTCTATTTACAGCAGTAGAATGGACACTAGTAGTCCATGCCATGATGTGGCAATAGAAATATAAAAATATTATTACTGGATACTTCTAATTAAATCTTTATATGGGCAAAGTTTTGGGTGATCATCTATTTGACACGTTTGACCATTTTAGTCAAACTTAGGAAGTGTCTTGAGATTGGTTGGTTGCTCCTAACTGCACCAGATAAAAAGATGAGCTTTAAAAAAAAAAAAAAAGGAGCTTAGAGTTTCATATTCTCATTTCAGCCTCCACATAAATGATCTGAAAATTTCTATGTACGCCCTGAAAGTAACCATTATCTCCTGTAGCCATAACACAATCCAGGCAGAACTGCTAATGACCCAGACTTTTCAGGAATGAAAGTTTGGGTCACTCCACCAGGCAAAAACCCACAACCAGCTGAGATGTTTCCTAAAGGCAAAAGCAATATGGGATGTGTAGGTGAAAGAATGTTGCTCTAAATATAACTTATGATGATCTGACCAGTCATAAGAATGAGGACCTTAATACTAAGAGTATTTTTTATTTGATGAACATGCTTGTATGTATATACGGTATATGCAGTAGCTAAATTACTTATTTGATCTACATGTCTTCCTACTTCTTCCAACTAAGTAATTATACTTTTCATAGCACAGAGTATCTTTTTTAAACTGTTTTTAAAGCAAATGGCAAGCTGATTTTTTAAAAATTAGCTTGTTTTGGAAAGGAGTAAACACTTAAAAGTGCCATATATTATTTAGAAAAAAATTATTTCTTTCCCTCCAACTACTGCTTCTTATGTGTATGTGTGTTTGCGTCTCTCTGCTCATGGACTATGAATAACCTTGCTGAAATTTGAGCCTTTGGGGGACAATTACTTCTAGATTTTTAAAATCATGATTGAAGGATAGGCCAAAGACTCATATTTCTCTGCTGGGGATCTTAGATTTTCACAATTTAGGAGATGATCTTTAAACTTCACAAATTTTGACAGAAGAAGTTTTAGCGTTACATCAGATAGTGTGCCCATTTTAAGTGGAGTCTCTGGGGCCTGAAACCACAGCCAGGGGACTAAGCTGTGAGTACAAGGGACCAGGGCATAGACTAATATTGCTACCTTTTGGATCCTGCAGGGCAGGGATTCCCTGATGTAAAGGGCTGTCAATACCAGCCGGGGTCCCCTTCCATGGCAAGTGATGATGAAGGCCAAAGAAGGAAGCTGCTGTGGAGGCTGCACTCTGTTTAAGAGGTACAGAAAATCTCCATCATGCTTCCTTGCTGTGATTTTTTAATGTAATTAAGTTAATGAGACAGCATGGGCAATCCCTTAGCAAGAACTACTATAGGGAATTTACACCTTACCTGTACAGCTGCTTCTGATATGGCAGCAATGCTTCTTTGGAAAGAAGTCTCTTTTCCATTTTTCCCTCTTGATTTAGATGAATCACAAGCACTGAGTACATCATGGCTTGAAGGGCTGAAATAGTCATGCTTTTTAATTCTCACCAGTCAAAACCACTTGGGCTCACTTTGTGAACACAGGCTCATAATTGTACACTGTATTCATGCCTTTCTCTGTAGAGAGTTTCAGTGATTTGGGGCATATAAAAATGTATTTTAGCTGTTCAGTAGAAAATCTGCACTCCCCAGTGATTGGGAAAGCCAACGTGTATGTTACAGGTGAAAATCCTCAGACTGAGTATGTAAATGGTGGAGAGCCTACTTCTGGGACTCACTTTCCAATTCTAGTCCTCTTTTCAGGCACTCTGAAATGTGGCACATTCTACTAGTCTAAAGGCACTCTGACATTTGTCATTAGATTTTGAAAGGATTGCCACGGGCAAGACATTTTCCTTTCCTTAATATTTTTTCGTATATGGTTTTTCCTAATAATTACATCATGAGCTATTGTCTCTGGAAACTTGTACTACTTCCAAATGAATGTGACCTTTCTATAAGCACTCAGGAAAACCTGAATAAAAATATTTTATCTTTGCACCTTACTGTTCTCTGTTTCCTTCTAAAGATACACAAATGCTGAGAACTTCCATTCAATACCCACTATGTGCAATTCTTGTCTCAGACTAAGTCCAAGCAGAGTGGCAGACAGTGTGAGTGGGTCCTAGTGTCATTAACATTTGAATTCCTGCAGAAAAATTTTAATTGCTGCTTGCTTTATACATACAACTCCTGTTGTAGTGAAAATCTATAAACCTTCCTTCAGAATCTAATGATCAGTCCTCATTTATCTTATTAATTTATAAATATTCACTGAGTTCTTTATGGCACATGCCAGGCAAGGCACTACTCATGGATGGGAATTGTCTCTGCAAGCCAAAACAATACCTAGTGAATAAATCTGGAAATTGCCCAGCTTCTGTTTTCTTTAGCCAGGGTGAACTATTCTGTCTTTCCCCATTAATTCATCTCCCGTTTCTTCAGGTATAACTTTGAGATAATGTTTCACTAGCCATGGTCATTAAAGGATTTTTAATTAAAAAAAAATTTTTTTTTGAGAGAGTGCACAAGTGGGGCTAGGAGCAGAGGAAGAGAGAATTTCAATGTGGGTCCATGCTCAGCCGAGAGCCCAACATGGGGCTTGATCCCAGGACCCTGAGATCATGACCTGAGCCAAATCAAGAGTTGAACACTAAACCAACTGAGCCACCCAGGCACCCTAAGAATTTTTAGTGTCATTCCTAAAACACCTTAGCCTATAAATATATCTATACCTTTGTATGCTATAAAATTATCTATGCCTATAAATATGTCTATGCTATATAAACACTAAGCACTGAGATTGGTGCTTGGTATGTGACAAGCCTACAGTTAATGTTCTCTATGTTGTTCTAAGAGCCCCCCAGTCACTTACTTGTAAACTGTGGTGGTAACTAGAAGGACTAGTAATAGCAAACATGGACAATGGTGGTCCTAGTAACCATTAAGGGTAAAAGGAAGAGTATGTGAGAAGAAACAGTATGAGAAAAGTGTGTGCTCTAGAAAGATAAGCTTGTGGACCCTTCACATGAAATCCCAGTAGGAAGTGTGGGAGGTTCCATGAATGACTTGCCTATATTTACTCAATTTAACAATATATGAGTATTTATTGTTACTTTAAAAATTGAATTTAATTAGTAATATTAGGTAGATATATTACATATCATCTATGGTCCTTTTTACTTTTATAGGAGTCTTGCCAGGGAGGTTTAGAATTTTCATTTTCCATGGGAGGGAACCAAAACTCTGAGTGTCATGCATGAGAAGGCACAGCCTTTATTTAGTGCAGGTGGCTCAGACCCTCTTGCTACTATACTGTGCTCACTCGTCAGAATCAAAGATTAATTTTTACTCATAGTATCATCTTTTAGTAAACATTAGCACAAATTTGAGGATAACATTTTTAAGTTTCCAAATTCCATTTAAAGTTTCATATAAGTTTCAACTCACTGTCAACAACAGCTAACTTAGAATAAAGGCTTGATACGTGGCTTTTGTTGTTTTTGTTGTTGCTAATACACAGTGACAGTTGGAGATTCTTTATGCCTAATGTGTTCATCTATTTACACATTGCATTTGTGCCCTGTACTTGGTATGCTAACCATGCTTTAAGAATTAACATCACATAAAAAAAAAAGAATTAACATCATATACAGTATTTCTGTTTGGTTGTTTTTTTAATACTGGCAGGAAGTGGGGGAGAAAAAAAATGGAGGTGACACTAAAAAGAAACAATGAAGGATTTTCTTTCTAGGTTAGAAAATGTATGTAGGATATCTTAGAAAAAATTTTTTTTTGAGGGGCTCAATAATGAAGTCACTAGCAATCTCAGGACACTCAAGTGGTCAACTTGTAGGAAGTTAAGCCTTTGTATCTAACCTTGGAGCATATAAAGACAGAATCCAGCTTATAGGGTGGCACAAGAAGTCTTATTAGACCAGATACAGGTACTTTCCTACCTTCTTTTTTATTACCATTGAGAGAATTAAGGGTGGTAGCCCTGTTGAAAATATTCAAGAGAAATGGTGTTGAAGTTGTATCATTTTCTTGTAATTAAACTTCATTCCCTGGTTATAAGAATGGTTACAGCTTTCTAGCTATCTAGTATGGCCAATTTTCTAGATGTACTTGGTAAAGGCTTATTAAATATAGAGAAATCATAGAGGAACTCATATTCTTTGTGGCAAGGGCTCCTCCCACTGTAGCCATTATACAACACCACAGCTCTACATATGTCTGTTAGGTCCCGAAGCATGTAGCCATCTCTATATGTTCATCTTGTTAGTGACACGTGCTTAATATAGAAAATTCAACTCAATTCATACAATCCAATTAAATCAATGTTAATTGGGTTATCATGGCTTTATACCAAGACTTTTGTAAAGGGAAAAATCCAATGCCAGAAAAATCCACGTTAAGGTGGGAAAGCAAAATTTACAACAAAATTGTAGATTTTGATCTCTAAGAAGGTACAGGCTGATTGCAAAGATGGTAACATGTACTTGATGGGTTATTTTTATTGGTGGGCATTAGCTTCCAAACTAAAATGGCAGCAATTTTAAAAGGCTATATTCCCTGAGCTCAGCAAGCAACATGGTTATGCCTTCAAAACAAAGAGTGCATTTGTTCTGGCTCAAGTGTACTTAATTATATAATAGGAATCACAGACAATGCTATGACTAAATTGGGAAACTGAAAAATCTGTACTATTGAATCTCACATGAAGCTCCCCAGGCAAAGAGATAATTTGAAATAAGTTGACTCCAATTTAGAATCAATCAACAAAAACACATTGAATGCCTATTACAGGATTAGTGTAAATTGTCTGAATGGGATATTTTTGAGTGTGCTAGGCCACTAACTTTATTTTTTATTAAGTTTTTAATTTTAATTCCAGTAGAGTTAACATACAGTCTTATATTAGTTTCAAGTGTACAATATAGTAATTCAATAATTCTATACATCATTACTCAGTGCTTATCATGAAAAGTGTACCCTTTAATCCTTATCACCTATTTAACCCATTCCCCACCCACCTCCCCTCTGGTAACCATCAGTTTTTTCTCTATAGTTAAAAATCCGTTTCTTGGTTTGTCTCTCTCTCTTTTTTTTTTCCTTTGTTGATTCGTTTTGTTTCTTAAATTCCACATATGAATGAAATCATATGGTATTTATCTCTCTCTGACTGATTTCACTTAGCATTATACTCTCTAGATCCAACCATGTTGTTGCAAGTAGCAAGATTTCATTCCTTTTTATGGCTGAATAGTATTCCATTGTGTATATATGCCATATCTTCTTTATCCATTCATTTATCATTGGACACTTGGATTACTTCCATAATTTGACTATTGTAAATAATGCTGCAATAAATACCATGGTGCATATATCCCTTTGAATTAGTGTTTTTATATTTTTTGTGTAAGTACCCAGTAGTGTGTTTACTGGATCATAGGATAGTTCTATTTTTAACTTTTTGAGGCAACTCCATATTGTTTTCCATGGATGGCTGTACAGGTTGCATTTCCTCCAACAGTGCATGAGGGTTTCTTTTTCTCCACCAATCCTCACCAGTCCTCACCAATATTTGTTTCTTGTGCTTTTGATCTCAGTCATTCTGATTGATATGAGGTGAATCTCATTATAGTTTTGATTTGCATTTACTCGATGATGAGTGATGCTGAACATCTTTTCAAGTGTCTGTTGGCCACTGTATGTCTTCTTTGGATATATGTATGTTCATATCCTCAGTCCATTTCTAATTAGACTGTTTGTTTTTTGGGTGTTGAGTTGAATACTAACTCTTTATCGAATATGTCATTTGCAAATATCTTCTCCCATTCAATAGATTGTCTTTTGGTTTTGTTGATTGTTTTCTTTGCTGTCCAGAAGCTTTTCATTTTGCTGTAACATATGAAATAGGCATACAGGAAAGACAATCCTTATACCTAATTAATACTCTGATGTAAGAAGACCACTTATACCATCTACCCAGTCTTGATTGCTCTAATCAAATTCAATAACCTAGATATCAGAACTTATTTCTATATCTTTAAATTTAACCTAAGGCTTATAAATAAGATAGGATTTATTGAAGATGATTGGAAAGAGATCTACCTATTATAATACAGTAAACACAGGTGCAACTGTAATTCAATTGTATAATTTAATCCCATATGCATATAAACTCTGAAATAAACATCTATCATTGATTATTTATTCTTTCATCCAATAAACATCTACTGGGAATTTATCATGTCCCAGGTATTGTTCTGAGTTTTAGAGATTCAGAAAACAAGATAGACAAATATCTTTGCCCTATTAAACTTAGATTTTATAAGACTCCAGATAATAAACAGTAAGTATAATAAATAGATTATGTAGTATGTTAGATGACATATACATATCATGATGGTGACATTTACATGGAGTGGTATAGAGAAGTGGGCATTTTCAGGGTGGGGATGTGTGTATCACAATCACCTGAGGTCTGGCAGTGCTGGAAAGAGAAGACTGCCTATCAGGGATATATGTGGGACACTTTGGAGTAACTGGAGAAGTGGGTAAATACATTTGGGTAAATACATTTACTAATTCCACACAAGTATAGTGGAATTCTTATAGAAAACCATAATGAAGACTACAGATTTTGAATTCAAGATGACAATGGTTTGAATCTTGCCTTTGCAGTTTTATAACTGTATGACTTTATCTATTTATTTAATCTTTCCCTCATGTATAAAATGAGGCTTATAGGTTCTTCTTCAGAGAAGTGATATTGACTTAAGAATGAAAGCAGGTAAAACATTTAGCATCATGATAGATACATAAAAAATACTAGGTGAATATCATCACTTTGTGTCCAAACACTCAAGAAACTTCAAAAATGGAAACCATTTTAAAGATCACCTTATCTGGCCAAATCCTCTTAAGTAAGGGAGAAAGCTGAAGGCCAGATAAGTGAAATTAATTATCCAAGACCACAATTACCAATTATTTCTACCAATTACCAAACTTCTGAACAATATGGCCATGCTTGGACATAAATAGACATCCAAAGTATTCAAAAGTATCATGTATATATAAATATATACTGATTCCTTCTCTCTGTTTAAGGAAAGGAATAAGGACAGAGTAAGGAAACATCCAGTTTCCAAGTTATTTCTCCAGGCTCAATTCCTGTTCCTTATTTTGGTTTTTGCCAAGTTGTGGACTTAGATTTGTTTTGTGGTCACCTCATCTACTAAAAAGATATGTTGTGTTATAATTTGATCAAAATGAGGATGCAAATATGCCCTTAATATCTGAGGTCATAAACATATCACATTTTAAAAATAAATTACTTTTAGCAGTGTGAAGTGTTGATTTAATTTACCTATAACATATTTCCTAAAATGACATAGTACATTAAATCAACCATTCCTATGTCCATCAAATATAATAATTTAACTGAAGAATGCCAATTCCAGTCATCATAGAACTTTACAATTCTATCCAGTCAGGGGAACTGAAGTCAGAGTGAGGTGACCAACAGGTGAAACATGCAATAGGAGAGGAGAAACAGAAAGGAGTGAAAAAGCAAGACAAAGTTTGCTGTCTCCAAGGATTCTCAGGTATTCTAGTGCTATAGACAATTTTGAGAAATGACAGCATTGATCCCAACTCACTAAAAAGAATGATGCATTGTAATTATCATGACATCTTTTTCTCATTGATTCCAAACAAGAACAGTTTAGTGTTTCTTTCCTGATTTTTGTGGCTTTCTTGGATTAGTTAAGACTTTCAGTGATAAGGAAGAGTGACAGCAGACATTCTTATTTTCCTTGCCTTAATGATTATGTCTCTAAATTTTCACCATTAAATTTGATATTCCCTGTTGTTGTTTATTTGTTTCATAAAACAACAGAAATTATCCTCTCAGTTTGGAAGCCATAAATCCAAAATCAAAGGGTGCAAGGGCCATGGTTCCTCCAAAGGCTTGAGAAAAGATTCTGTTCCTTGCTTCTTCCAGCTCCTGGTGGCTCCAGGCAATCCTTGCTTGTGGCAGCATTGTTCAGATCTCTGCCTCCTGATCTCATTGTCTCCTCCTCTTTTCTCTGTCAAATCTCTCCTATATGTCTCTTCTAAGGACACCCTTACCCTTATAATCTCTTATAAATTATTGGATTTAGGACCCATTGGCTAATCCAAGACGATTTCTTTATCTCAAAATCCTTCAGTTAATTATATTTTCAAAGACATTTTCTTCAATTTGCTATTCTTTGGTTCCAGCAAATAGGCTATAGACACTTCTTTTGGGCATGGGGGACAAATTTCAATTACTAAAAATTTTTTTTTGTTTTCAGTCTAGGAAGATTTAATGAATGTAACCATAAGAGGCACTAGAGAAAAGTTCTGCAAAAATCAATTTCAGAGTTAGATGGACCTAATTGTTTTTGTTTTCTGGCTTTTTGTTTGTTTGTTGTCTGGCAAACAGCAACCCTCACAAATATTTAATGAGTACCTACTATATACCAGGTACAATTCCAAGTGTTTTATCCTTCTTAACAACCTACTGGGTAGGTCTTATTATCCCACTTTTCAGGTGGGCAAATTGTAGTAACTCCCTCACTACAGTTGCTCAGCTGTGAAGTGGTGGGGCAGCATTCACACATGTGTAGTTTAGCTCCCAATACCTGAATTTTTCCTTGCCAATTTAGTCTCAGATCGACCTGAGTTTGAATTATGGCATCTGTCACCTTGTAGCTACGTGACATCAAGCAAATAATGTAAACCTCCTGGATCTTGGGCACTCCATCAATAAGATGCTAATGATAGTCCTGACCTCAACGAATTGTAAAAATTAAATGAGATAATATGAATTTCTTGGTACCATGTCTATAATTCAAAAATGGTCAGTAAAACACATTAATGGCAGTAATAGTCCTTAAAAAGGATAGTATTAATAATTGAATTTTTGTCAAACTATTTGAAATAGTAAATATTTGAGGATATGCTACTGAGAGGACATAATTATTTGCATTCTCCCACACTTATTCTTTAAATTTTTTAATATTTAATATTTAATAATTTTATTGTGCTAAAATATACACAATGTAAAATTTACAATTTTAACCATTTTCAAGCCTATAGTTCAGTAGTATTAAGTGCATTCATATTGTTATTCAACAATATAGGTTTTTAATAGGCAATCTCTATTCTCTTCTATTTCTGACTTTGCTGTATTTTCTTAAAAATCAAGAATTATGTTTTATCAAATGACTTTTCTTCATCTACTGAGATGGCTAAACAATTTTTCTTTTTATATTCTTTTATATCAATATATTTTTATTTTTTTAAAGATTTATTTATTTGAGAGAGGGAGGGAGAAAAACAGAGAGTGAGTGCCAGGGAGGAGGGTGGGGCAGAGGGAGAGGAAGAGAGAAACTTTAGCAGGCTTCTGCTCAGTGCTGAGCCTACACGGGGCTCAATCTCATATCCTGAGATCATGGCCTGCACCAAAATCAAGAGTTGGACACTTAATCAACTGCACCACCCAGGCACCCCAAAACAACATATTTTTAATTATATTTTTTAATTTAAATGACCTTGCATATTGAAGCTCAATATGTTCATGGAAAAATTTATCCAACATACAAATCTACTGAGTTGACAAATAGAGAAAGAATTTAGATCAAAAGTGTACATTAAAAGAAGCGAATTTTAACAACACATATGAAAAGAAAAAAAAACATAAACTACAATTCTAAGTCACTTGAAAATGTCTTGTTTAAACATATTGTTTTGTTAATTTCAACAAAAACCAGTGTCAATGCATATTATTTCTTACAAGGTTTGTAGTTCTCAAAAGAACCCTCTCTAACTGCAGCAATTCATCCTACAAATATTTTATTGCCAAGATTCAATAAAAACTTAAGAAATCCTTTTGCTTACTTTTTAAAATCATTATTACCCTCAATATGCCTATCCCACCCACTAGCTTCTTCGATAGAAGCTGAGGGAGTTTCTAGACATTGGTTCTTCTATCTTGGTTGACATTTTGTGTTTTTCTCATACTGCTAATCTGAATATATATACAAAACAATACTCAGTTATCTTAGCAGGGGAATGTCAGACCAATTATCTCATAACACAGAAAAGCTAAGCAAGATTTCTTTTAGTTAAGTTTTTCGTACAAATGTACAACTACAATTTATTCTAAGGGAGAGAGCTATTCAAGTATGAGCCTGACCTGACTATTACACTCTCAGCAAAAATAGAGAAAATCTAGTCTGAGGGTCTTAGCTGGCTACTGGGTGCCATGCAAAATATACTCTCAGTCATTACAAATTCGTAGAAAATTTAAAATACTAATTGGAGCTTCCAAGAATGTTTGAGAAAGAAAAAAATAACCCTTCTGGTAGGTGAAGACAGGGCCAGATATGTCCTCCTTTTCTTGAAGAAGGTTAAACTGCTACAAACTATTTGAATTGAACAACATAAAAATAATTTTGGGCTGAGCAGGTGGATGTCTGCAGTTGACTTTCAGTCAAATCATATCCCCTTGAAACACTGTGGTTGAAATGTAAAATATTTACAGGCTATATACCAGTTAGGCCCTGGTGAGTATAGGGAAAACAAATGTAATCCAGTTTGTTAACATGATGAAGTTATCATAATTAAGCAGTTGGTAAAGAAACAAATCTATTTGGAAATTATACCTCCAGTCCTTTAATGAAATCTGATGGTCATATAGATGGGTATTGTGGGGTTCTGCCATTTTGTACATTGAGAGAACCCAGCCAGAAAAGTCACTACTGAAATTCTGGCCAGATCTTTTTAACAAGCAAATTTTTTTAAAAATCCATCCTTGGCAACTCTCTCAACTTGCTGCTTTATGCAGTCTTTGTTCTGTGATATTTCCCCATTTAAATCCAAACTAGGGAGTGAGTTGAAGTTTTACTGCCCTATTTAGCCAATTCTTTGCTGCCTTCTTAAGAGTACCTAATGGAGGTCTACGTTAAAGGATACGATACCCCACAAAAGGAGTGAGCAGCCCTGAATCAATTTATGTGGATTCTGGATTCTCAAGTTGATAGATTGCATTCTGAAATCTGTTACAGTTAAGGACATTGCAGCAGCCAAAACATATTCCCTCTCCTATTGTGGCACAATCACACCAAAAAAGATTCAGAGGAAAATGGAATATGATTATTTCTTAGTCACTAATGCTGTGCTGAATTCAAGATATAGCCAAGGTGAAGTATTGCTTTGTAAAAAGTGAGATTGATAGGGTATTAGAATTCTGTGTTTTGCATTAATCTCTTTATATTTTCATTTTAGAATTAAAAAAGAATAGTCACATTATGGAAAGAGCCCAAATGTCCATGGACTGATGAATAGATAAAGAAGATGTGGTATACACATATGATGAAATATTACTCAGCCATAAAAATGAGTGAAATCTTGCAATTTCCAACAATGTGGATGGAGCTAGAGAATATTATGCTTAGTGAAATAAGTCAGCCAGAGAAAGACAAATATCATCTGACTTCACTCATATGTGGGATTTAAGAAACAAAACAATCATAAAGAAAAAAAAGAGAGGCAAACCAAGAAACAGACTACACTACAGAGAACAAAATGATCATTATCAGAGAGGATGTAGATGGGGAGATGAGTAAAATAGGTGATGGGGATTAAGGAGTGCGCTGGTTGTGATGATGTATGGAAGTGTTAAATCACTATATTATATACCTGACCTGAAACTAATACTACACTTCATGTTAACTAGCTGGAACTTACATAAAAACTAAAAAAATGAATGTTAGATTATATATATTAATGATAAGATGATATAAAATAAAAGCATATTTAAGTTATGCCCAACTTTTTTGCGCTTAATAATGCACTATAAAATTCCTCCCATGTTACTTGGATCTCTGTGGAATCATCTAATCCCATATTGTTAATAATATAACTACTCCAATCACAAACCTACATTTTCGCATTGCTCTTAAGTAATGTATATTAATCTATCACCTGTTGTTGGAGTTGTAGAGGTTTTTCTCTCCTATTATTAATTGATATTGCAATGATAATTGTAGCAAAATCTTTGTGCATAGCCATAATTTTTTTTCTTGTCCTACTCCTAATGGTACAATTTTTGTGTTGAGGAGTACATATTTAAGGCTTTCGATATGAGTGGCAGACTGTCCATTGGAGGTTATTAACTGCTACATTAGCAACTTAGTTGGAATAATGTGACTGAGATGGCCAACTGTCCTCCAGAATCCATTTACAACACTTTCTTCAATGATAGAATCTCCCCTGTAAAGTTACAGGTTGGTCTTGGCTACTCAGGGAGGAACTATATTTCCCATCCTCCTTTGGAATTAGATGCGATAATATGACTTAATTCTGGCAAATGACATGTACAAAAAGAAGCTACTTACCCCCTGCTTTCCTTCCCCTTTCCCAGTGGTGAACTCAGTTATGGGGAGTCAGCTCAGGACCAGGCACAACTGAGGTTGGTGGAATGGAACAGAATTGCCCTCCATCTCAGATGTTTCTATGAGAGTGAAATAAACTTTCTATCTTGGTGTAAGTCACTGTGAAATCAGCTGAACGAATACCCTAAATAATATAACTACTCTTGCAGATGGATAAACCTGGAACTTTTATAGGTTTGCAGGATGGAAGTGAGAAGGGAGAAAGTAATGACCTGAAAGCTGATTAATTTCCTGAAACCACGTATCTGTGCCATTCTCTTTGATATGGCCTGGTCTTGTGACCTGCTTTGACCAGCAGAGTGGTAGGGTAACAAGGTATGGCTTCCAAGCCCAGAAATCAAGAGGATGTCCAGCCTCTGTTTTTCCCCTCTTAGAGACAAGATACTATATATGAAAGCCTGGGGTGGACTGCTGCTGATGTCATCTGGAGAACATTGAGATGCTGTGGCCAACAGCTCCAGCCAGTTGCCAGTAATGTCACCAAAGCCCTCCAGGGCTAAAGCAGCTGACCTGCCAAACTGACCACAATAGCACAAATAAGTCCAGCTGACACCATGAGTAGCAGAGATGAGCCATGCCGGCTAAGCCCTGTCTATGCTGCCAATTCCCAGTGTTGTGAACAAATAAATGGTTATTTTAAACTAAGTCCTGGGATGGTAAAAACATTCAGAAATAAATAATAATATAGTTGATAACTTAAACTTAATTTATGATTCCTCTTCTTATGCTTCTTACCAAACAAATCAGTTGAGATAAGAGTGTTAATTTACTTGAATGGAGGTATTTCACTGTTGCTTAGGAAAAAAGATCCTAGCTTGCTGAATATTTTCACCGCCAGTGAAACACACTGTCACTGCAGAGGCTCCCTACTTCCTTGTAGCACAAATTAGAAGTTTTGATTTCAGTTTATGATAGGTCTTTGCATGAGTGATAGTATAAAGGGCACCTCTATCGGTCACAAAGATACTTCTTAATAAATGGGAGCATATGTGCACTAATGATGGAAAACTTAACCTTACGGATGAATGAAGTCTGATGTACTTATTTTAAAAAATGTAGTTGAGTTTCTCTGAAGATAACTAAAGCTTGCTTTGATCTACTGACTGATTTAACTTTTTGTTTGATATGACATAGTGATCTTTTGGATCTGAAATTGTTTTGGTCTGACTTGGATGCATTGATATTTTCTCGAGATGATTTATGATACTGACTAAGAGATTCATTTGTAATATCAAAGCTGAAATTAAAGTCAACTTGGCAGTTTTCCAATTTGAAACTTGCTATATACAAAGAAAAACTCTTTAAGAGTAGAAAATTATTAAGCAAAAATAGCATCTGGTGGTCCACACTCTATCTGTAAGACAAGGGGAAAAATTTTTCCCTTTTACAGGTTCATAAAATAACCTATCAGGCAACACTATTTATAGAAACAAAAATCAATGTTCTTCAGTACTGTAGCTTCTTAAAATAATATAGTAATATTCCCATGTTCACTTCTCCATAAAAGTATGAGGAATAACAAGTCAGGTGATTTTGTATGGGTGAAATGAAATAAGGGTCATAACAATTAATTTAAAAGCTATTATAACATTTGTATTTATATGTATTCTATTGTTTAGAATAAAAGAAAAAATGTGAAGAAGTGCTCATCACTTTCTGAACTAATTGTGTTTGATTACAGTTATTTGTAAAGTAAGTATCTGTAGTCCTATTTCCCATTTATTCTCAAAATATCCAGGCTAGATTCCATTTGCATCATAATTTAAATCATTCCTCAAAAATAACTTCATGATCTAAATGACTAATCAGAACATTTCTATTTTATACTAAATTTCTATGTGTTTTTTTATACAGTCTTTCCATTTTTTTATGTCAGTATAAATTTAGACTTACAGAATAATTGCAAAAATAGTATACATACTTCTTTCTTATATAACCTTCTCTAGATTTCCCACATTATTAATATTTTACCTACATTTTTATCCATCTCTATTTAAATATAGTAAGTAGATAGAGAATATTTTACTGAGCTAGTTCCAATTAAGGTGCAGGTATATCCTTCACCTATAGGGTGATCCCTTTCCCCATAAATACTTCAATATATTTTCCCTAAAGGGAGGAGTCTTTTTATAATCAAAACAGTTATTTAAATTATGGAATCGATGTCTTTTGGCATACTCTTAATCCATTTCTTTTCAAATAGTACATCTCTTCTTTTAGGAGTACTTGTCTATTGCTCATTCTAAATGCATACTTCATACAGATCTTAGAGTCATCAAGGCATAAACTATTCCATTTGAAGCAATTATCTTAGCATTTTAAAGTTAATTTACAGCTTCATCAAAAAATTAAATAATAAAAACAAATTACTTTATTTACAAAATTCATTCATTATAATGGCACAAATTTATTGAAGGCCTGCTATGTTTGAGGTACCTTGTAAATATTTTATATATCTTAACTATTTATTCAGAATAATACATAATATTTAACAAGTGCTTACCTCATTTTAAGTACTATGTTAAGCACATTACAAGGGTTATCAAATCTAATAATAAAATGGCAAATACTTATGGACATTTTCCTACGTTTCAGGTACAGGAGTAAATGCTTTATAGTATAACTCATTGAATCCTTGCAATATGATGATGTGAATGCTATTATTATTCCTATTTTACAGATGAGGAAGCTCAGACCACAAAGAAATTAAGTCTTCAAGGGTAATCATTATATTGATTTGAAGGACAGGAAAACCCGAAACTTGAATAAAAATTATTTTCTTGTATTAGTTTCCTAGGGCTGCCTGACGAATTACCATGTACTGAATGACTTAAAGCAGCTCCTGACTCTCACAATTCTGGAAGCTAGAAGTCTGAAATCAAGGTGTCCCTTGAAATTAAGCAGGCCCACGCTCTTCCTGAAAGCTCTAGTGGAGGATTTATTTCATACCTTTCTCTCAGCCTTTGGTTCGCTGGAAATCCTTGGTGTTTTCGTGGCCTGTAGTGGCATCGCTCCTATCCTTGCCTCCCGCCTCACCTGGCATTCCTTTTTTTTTTTGGTATGTCCGTGTGTCTGGTTTTATAAGGACCCTAGGCATACTGGATTGGAGACAATCCTAATGACCTCATCTTAACTTAATTACTTCTACAAAGACTTATTCCAAATAAGATCACATTCAGAGGTGCCAGAGGTTAAGACTTCAACATACGTTTTTAAAGGGAGCCAGAAGGCGTTGAACACGAGCATATCTGATTCCAAAACCCATGTTTCTAACCAGTTTGTTCCATGCAGCACACAAGACTTTAGTTACCTTCAATTCTATCAGTTAGCTAAATTATTAATGACCATGGCAATCATCCAAATGAATGAATCTAATGTTCTAAAAATAACAAATACATGATTTGGATATAGACTGAAAAATACACTCAGATAATAGTTTTAATAAAGGAAATATTTGATTTTAGCTCTATTGAAATATAAATATGAGATTTATTTTTTAAATCAAATATGCTTTTATACATAAGAGCTCATTTGTTTATGCTGCTACCAATGCAAATATCATTTTTTTATAAAAACAGTTTATTTATTTATTTTAGAAAGAGAGAGTGAGAGGGGGAGGGACAGGGAGGAGAGGAGCAGAGGGAGAGGGACAAGCAGATGACTGTACTCGGTAATTATATCTAATAATTTTACACATAATTTATATTGCTCTAAAATAGAAAAAGATTCATGCTATTTACTTAATCAGTTTCTCTAATTTGCATTAAGTTTATTTTCATAGGTCTGTTAAAATTCTCTGCAGTATGGAGGAAAGCTTTAATGTTAACCAAATCTACAGCATGTACCTTATTTCAGCTTAGTCACATACAGTGCAGACAGGCGTACATGGAGACAAGGCCTCTTTGCAAGAGCATCCTAACTGGTTTCCAGTACATCTTCTTCCAGTGTAATACATTCTATACACCAATGGCCAAATAATCCTGAGAAAGCTCAAATGTGGTCAAGTCACTCCCTTCTTCAGCACCATTCTGTGGTTTGCCATTGTCTATAGAAATACTGTTAGGAAGTGCTTTGAACAACAATAAAAACTAACAAACCAAACAAAACCATAGCAAAATAGTACTTAGCAGCAGTAGAATGTGACAAGAAGAATGTTTTGAGCAATATGGACACAGGGTAAATTAATTTCAGCACCATGAATTAGAGGCACTAATTCAAATGCAAATATTTAATAATTTATTTAACTAATTTTATCTTGATTTTGTTAGAATTTTTGCATCTTTTAACAAGTGAAATTGGCCTGTAATTTTCTTTTCTTGCAGTGGGTCAATTTTCCTTTTTAAGTTTATATTAGCTTAAATGGATAGATAGATGGATAGATGGATTGATAGATAAAGATAAAAATATATTTTGTCTATTTTACTACCTTCTTAGTCTTGTAGACATTTATCAATTTTATTACTTTTTCCAAAGAACCAACTTTTAATTTTTTTTGTTTGGTTCTGTTTCATATTTCTTATGCTTATATTCTCCTCTAGATTTCTCATTTCAGCGTCCATGATACTATTGGCAGTAATCTTAGTTCTTTATTTTTTTTAAGATTTTATTTATTTATTTATTTGAGAGAGAGAAAGAGAGACAGAGAGAGAGCAGGAGCAGAGGGGAGAGGGAGAAGAAGACTCCCTGCTGTGCAGGGAGCCTGATGCAAGGGGCTGGATCCTGGGACTCCAGGATTAGGTTTTATAGGCACACATTTCATGCCTATCACTTTTATCCATGTGACCTTTGGGCAACTTCCTTAAACTGAGTCTAGAACTGCTCACCTTAAGATAAATAATTCTAATACCTATTTTATAGAGTGGCTATGATAATAAAATCTTTAAGTGTTTAGCATAATGGTGACACTCACTGATAAAGGCCTGTCATAGATGAGGAGGAGGAGGAAGGAGAGGACGAGGGGGAGGAGGAGGAGGAGGATGAGGAGGAGGATCATGCTAATGATGTGATGTTGTGTCTATTTAAATCAGGCAGGAAATTTTGGTTCCTTTTCTTGTTGAGTTATCTGGATTAATATTTCAATGATACAATCTATGTGATTTCCGTGAATATTTATGCATAAGAGCTTAGGAGCAAAATAAGACTTTATCTATAGAAAAATTTATTTTATATAGTTTGAATATTCTACATGGCCTGTTTTAGGCAATTAATTCTTCAGGTGTATTTCCAAATAAATTTTAATGACTTATAGTTTATGTACTTATAGTATATCTTGGGATTAATGAGGTAATGTCTAAAAAGAAGTGAATTCTTTAGAGAACATACAAGGTCAGAGTCCAAATTGTGTCAGGATGAATGATTGTGTTTATAAACTAGAAAGATGCCTTTTCTGCCTCATAGGATGTGAGTTGCCAAATACTGACTACCATATTTGAAGAGCTATTTTTATAAGGAAAGACAAATCAGCAAAGACACTTTGACTGATGGAAAGAAGGAAAAATGGGACCTAATAAGAAAGAGTGGGAGCAGAAACGTCAAAGGGAAGCAGAGTTGAAGAAACAATGAAATAGGGTCATCTTAATCAGTTGCTGCATATGATATAGTGTTCATCACTCTCTCCTTGCAATGCTTTCCTTTCTGTGCTTCCAACATAAAAACATTTGCTTGGTTGTCTTCCTTGCATCTCTTGACTATACTATCTTAGCTCTGTTGCTGGCTCCTCCTCATTTCCCTGACCTCTAAATAGGAGAGTGCTCCAGCATCTAGTCATTGACCCTCTTTTCTATCTACACATCCTCCTCTAATGATCTCATATAGACTTATGGTTTTAAATATCAACTATATGCTAATGATTCCCAAATGTATTTTTCTGGCTTGGACCTCTCTTCTGAAATGTAAACTTGTATATCAACTGCCTATTGAACATCACTACTTGGATGGCTAAGATGATCTCAGATTTAACATGTCCAAAACTGAGTTTTGGGTAGGTTCCCCACCCTGGCCCTGGACATTCATAAATCTCCTCTCATAATTTTTGACTCTCAGTACATGATCAATCCATTTTATCTCCTTTTTCTCAGACCTCAAAGCTTCTAGTCTTTCTTAGTTCCTCTGTTTACCCTCACACTCCACATCTAATTTACCATTATATGGTGTCAACTCTGTCTTCAAGATATATCTAGAATCTGAGTACTTCTAAACACCACCAGTTCTATCTCCCTGAATTGTTATAATAGTTTCCTAACTGGACTCCCTGTTTCTACCCTTGCCTTTGCTGTAAGCCCTCAAACAGTGGTTTGGTTTACAGAATCCAGCTTCAATTGGCATTTCTGGCAACATATAATTTGGTATCCTATAGTACATCTCTAGTGGGACAGTATCACACCAAAAACTGTTATTTGAAAGATATTTAAATCTCCTCTGAAGATGGCACAGCCTTGCTCCAGAACTCCAGGGGACTGTGTTGTAATTTCCCATTAATCTTTACATAAAACCTATATAATATCTTTTTTCCTATCACATATATACCTAAGACCATGGGATCTGTTATATTAAATGGCCCAGGCATTAGGGCCACTTACACTTAAATCTGGAAATATAGACCTGTTATAGAGTTTTTTCCTATTCTCTGTATTACTCAAACTTTGCAGCATTTCATGTCACTCAATAATGGCCAGAGCAGGGCACCTGGGTAGCTCAGTTGGTTGAGCAACTGCCTTTGGCTCAGGTCATGATCCTTGAGTTCCGGGATGGAGTCCCACATGGGCCTCCTGGCTCCGTGGGGCGTCTGCTTCTTCCTCTAACCTTCTCTCCTCTCATGCTCTCTCTCACTTTCTCTGTCTCTCAAATAAATAAATGAAATCTTTAAAAAAATAATAATAATAGCCAGAGCAGTCCTTTAGGTGTGGTCCACCAACTATGATAGCTGCTTCTTTATGGTAGAAGGTGGGAGGTGCATTAATTGTCTTTTATTTTGGAATATATTTCCTGGAATGCTATAAACCACTAGATTCCTTGAAAATTTTATTAATGTGGTAGTATATTCATATCTCACCCTCTGGGGGTGCTTGGGTGGCTCAGTCAGTTAAACATCTGACTTTTGATCTCAGCTAATATCTTGATCTTGGGGTCCTGAGTTCAAACCCTACACTGGGCTCCATGCTGGGTGTGAAGCCTACTTTAAAATGTATATATTTTATAGTTCATGAGTCTCTAAGGCCTCCAATGTACTTGATATTTGTTGTTTATCTAGTGTGTTTAGTATGATGCCACAAGTATAGTGGACCAATGTGATATTCTGCTGGATGCAGAACCAATATCCAACATCCACAGGATCCAGTTCTGTATGTTTCCTCCTGAATTGTGCCATTATATATTTTCTAGGCCCTACAGTTCTTTCATGGTCCTTGCTTCCCATGAAAAGCACATCTCTGTACTTGTTCTACGGTGATTTAATCTACTTGTTGACCTAGTGGTTAGGAAGAAAAGTGGAGGCCAAGAGTCATCTTGTGGGAGCAACCAAGGGTCTTTGAGAAAGGGTGAAGCAATTACCTTAACCAGGAAGAGTGATTCACTTTGCAGACTTAGAGATTTAGTAGATTTGGGGGAGCCAAGATTTTTAACTTCATCAATTCTGGATGTCCTCATCATATGTGTGATAGTTGCATGGCTACCTTGTACTATAAATTCGCTCACCACCAGTGATAAGGTCTTTATTCCTAGGATAGCTCTAAAATCTAATCCTAGCCTCTTCCTTTTCAGATCTCTCCAGGAAGCAAACTGAGATGAAGAAGAGCCTGCAGGAATTTTTGCTCATAAGCGTCTTAAGGATTGATGCCTCTGGGATAAAGACAAAAAAGGAGGATTTGGCAAATTGTAAATGTGGGTTATAGCATAGTCAGACCATGACTTGAGTTCACTTCACAGGGAACTCCAAAGCTAAAATGGCATTTTAGAGTTGCCCTGAGATAAGACAAGAGAGCTAGGTATTTGTATCCCCAATTCAGTCCTTCACTGGATATAGGTTGCTTGGGTAAGAGGGCAGCATGATCTTGGACAAGGTATCTTTCTTTATTAAAAGGAAACCTCAAAGAGGTTGAGAGCTGGGAGTGGTGTGGGACATATCCATAACCTATCCCAAATTTGGAATGAATATTGTACAGATTTCTCCTTACCAAACATAATTTTTGGTTCATCTGGAACTTTTACTGGGTCAAATGAATCTCTATCTGGGTAAGTATCAACCATAATTAAGAAAAATAAAACTCATAGACTTGGAAGGAACTGAGAAATAATCTAGTTAAATGCTTGAATAGAAGCCTGAGCCCTGTTGATAACATTCTCAAAATATCTCTGAACACTAGCATTGTTGGACTACTGGCTTCCAGTTTCCATAGTTCTGATCATCTTGAAAAGTTTCCCTTTTTGTTGAGCAGATTCTTCCTCTATGACACTCTTACCTTCTCTTCTACTTCTGATATGAAGAATCACAAATCAAATTCTAATGAAAGTGCTCCAGACACATAAAGATGACCATTAAATTATATCCACACAACACCATCTGACTTCAAAAGTGTTAGCGTGGCCTACTTTTAATGCCATCATGGTCTGGTTACTATCTTGTGACTTTACTCCAATTTGTCAATTTTTCCAAGTGTCACTTTCAGAACTGAATACAGTACTCCAAAGCTTGACTCACACAGAGCATAAGACTCCCATTCTTTAAGACACTGTACTTCTATTAAGACAGTTTCATATTTTTTTAGCTCTTTTAGCAGCTACAAGGGACATTTTACCTCAGTGCTTGAAAATGCTATATCATTGTTAAAATTAATATATGAAAAGTAAGGCACCTGGGTGATGCAGTTGGTGAAGCTTCTGACTCTTGATTGTGGCTCAGATTATGATCTCACAGTCATAAGATCGAGCCACATATGGGGCTCCATGCTCATCATGGCCTGCTTGAGATTCTCTCTCTTTGTCCCTCTGCCCCTCCCACTTGTGCTCTCTCTCTAAAATAAATAAAACTTTTTTAAAAAATGGAAAGTGATGTTTTATTTCATTGATACACAATATTCCTATTATTTTTGTTCCTTTTCTCATCTTCCAGAAAATTATGAGAGTGAGATATCATTCTATACCATTTGTAGGAGAGAAATAATTGCAAATAGAAATGGGAAAAAAATCATAAAGAGAAGTAAAGATGAGAGATGAGAACATGGTCCTGGCATGATGAGTGAAACAATCTATGAAGAACCCAGTTACTATACTAGGTAAGGACTTTGTATTTTTTCAAATTTATTTTCTAATAGGGAGTATTATCAAAGATCACAGAAGAGAAAATGAATAAAGAAAGTCAAGAAGCAAGATTTTAGTTATCTTACAAACATGGTTTTATAGCTAATTAAGTTATATGATTGAAAAGTTCATAATTTTTAAACCTGAGGGTTACAAGATTAATTTTAAGCATCATATCATGAACAAGATACATTTCTTCTTATAAAAGAACCAATAATACTTTCCTGCCTCTTTACCCTTTTTTTCTGCAAAGGACCCCATCTCCTGTGAGCTTGAAGTCCAGAAGTTTCAAGACAACTCCATATAACATCTTGCTGAGTTGCCATAAATTTATAGTGATTCTGAACCTGTTGTTCTTGAAACAAAAGAATGGTTCAATGACTTATAATTTGTCACCCTGGCTTAATAGATGACTTCATTATCTCTCTTTCTCTAACACATTTTCCCACTATCGCAACAAATATCCCCAATGTCAAAGAGAAATGCAAAGACAGCCAAGTTTGGCATTGTAAAAACCTATAATCTACAAATGAATGGCACATCTTACAGGGTCTGGAAAGCCAGAACACTTTAACAGATGCCAGCAGAAGTTAATAATGTTAGCTTTCCCTAGGAATGGTAGAATCTGTGTGAGAGTAATTTAGGATTATGGACTGTGGGACTTAAATGATTTATAAGAAGGTTTTACTGGCAAATGCTGAGAAGAGGAAGAAAGGCATGCTTTGATAGGGAGAAAAATCCTGAGTTAAGACCTAGCTGGCAACAGCATCACCATGAAACTGCTATTTTGCTTTTATTGTTATTTAATGCTCAATTATTTAAAATTCTTAAAAGACAGTCCATATGCTGGCATAATAGACCATTGAGATATTAATTGTATGTTTTTAAATGGCTAAAATTGGAATTTATGTTTTAAGCATATGGCTATTTTTATGGAGTTCCCTTGTAATCACTATAATGCTAACTTTCTCAATTGATTTTCATCTGTCAATGGCAAATCACTTTACAAACCACAATTAAATCTCACAATAGCAGTGACTGGCAGGTAATAATATCTGAACTCTGACATATTTGTCTTTTTGTGTTCTGTAAACATATATCAGTCAATTCATTGAGGTCTGAAGCAGTTGACAGAATGGCAAGTTTCCATAGAGCTCAAGGAACCAAAACCACCCACTTCTAAAATATTAATTATAGGATTTAAGTAACCAAATATAGGACATCTATAGTAGTAAGATTTACATTCTAGTTTCATACTACCATTAATTAGGGAGCAATAGGCTAACTTCTTCAATTATTCCAGTCTGTTTTCCAAACATGTGGATTGGAATAGGTGTTCTCAATATCTCTTCTTTCTCTAAGATGCCAGTATTCATATATGTATATATTAACCAAATTAGATTCAGAGAAAGATTTGGCTCCTAGACATAAGAAATTGCAATTTAATGCTAATAGAACCCAAATGTGAGTTTATATGAAGAGAAGCATCTTATTCACATTCTAGAACAAAGCAACTGACTTTATTTATGATCATATTAGATAATAGAGGCCAGGTTTGCCCTTCTATTGGAAACAACAAAACAAGTAAAATATATGAAAATATATGAATATGAAACAATAATTTTGAAGACATTGGACATAAAGCAATGAAATCAAATGACCTCTGAGAGATGGAAAACAAATTACTTTCCTACTTAACTCCCTGGAGAAAGTTTCCAGGCCATAGTATAGAAAAAAAGAACCCAGGCAAAGTTTATCAGTCTCCTTGACTTGAGGTGATGAAGCTAGAAGTCTACGAAGGCCAAGGCAGTTATAATTCTTAGGCACCAAAAATATCCATAAAAGAAATAATTGATAGCTAGACCTCATTAAAATTAAAAACTACAGCTCTGAGAAAGACAAGGTCGGGAAAATGAGAAGATGCCACAGACTGGAAGAAAATATTTGCAAGAAACACATCTGATAAAGGACTGTTAATCCAAAATATATAAAGAACTCTTAAAACTCAACTTTAAGAAAATAAAACAACCTAATTAAAGAATGGGACAAAGGACCTAACAGACATCTCACAAAATAAGGTTTATATGTGGTAAATAAATACATAAATAGATGCACCACATCATATGTCATCAGGGAAATGTAAATCAAAACAACAAAAGATGCCAAGACTTACCTATTAGAATGGTCAAAACCTAGAACTTTGATAACACCAAATGCTGGTGAGGATATGGAGTAACAGAAACACTCATTTATTGCTGGTGGGAATGCAAAATGGTACAACCATAACTTTGGAAGGTAGTTTGGCAGTTTCTTACAAAACTAAACATACTCTTACCACATGATCAAATAAACATCCTCCTTTCTAGTTACCAAAATGAGTTGAAAAGTTGTGTTCATATGAAAACCTGCACATGGATGTTTACAGAAGCTTTATTCATAATTGCCAAAACTTGAAAGCAACCAACATGTCCTTCAGTAGGCTAAATGGTAAATAAACTCGTGTATTCAGACAATGAAATATACAGTGCTAAAAAAAAATCAGATATCAAGCCTTGAAAAGACATGGAGGACTCATATTACTAAGTGAAAGAAGCCAATCTAAGAAGGCTACATACTAATGATTTCAACTATATGATGTTCTGGAAAATACAAAACTATGGAAACAATAAAAAAAAACAGTGGTTGACGGGGGTTGGGGGCTGGTGGTGGGATGAACAGGCAGAGCACAGAGGAATTTTACAGTAATGAAACACTATGTATAATTCCATAATGATGAACATGCCATTATACATTTGTGCAAACCCATAGAATGTATAACACCAAGAATGAACCATAATGTAAATGATAGACTTTGGGTGTTTATGATGCATCAATGTAGGTTCATTGATTATAATAATGCTTTTGGTAGGGGATGTTAATATGGGAGGTTACGCTTGTGTGAGAACAGGGTGCATATGGAAAATCTCTGTGCCTTCTCAATTTTGCTGTGAACTTTAAACTGTTCTTAAAACTAAAGTCTTAATAAAAAGTTCACCTTCAAAAAAATAAAATAAAAACCTATCCAAAACTAACATAGGTGTTAGAATTAGCAGCAAGTACATTTAAAAAGTTATGAAAGCTGTATACTATGTGTACAAGGAGCCAGAGGAAAGATTGATGATGTTACAAAGATGGAATATATAAAAAAAAAAAACTTCGATAAAACTTGTAGTGATGAATTCAATGTGAGGGATAAAAAATATACCACTTGGGATTAGCATTGGATTTGACATGGGATTAGAAGAAAGAATTAGTGAAGCTGAAAATATAATAAAAGCTATCCAAGAGGAGGCAAAGAGATTTAAAAAAAAACTAAAAAGAATTGATGTATAAACAAAGCATCATTGAGTTTTGAGACAACTTCAAATAGCCAAATATATATAATTCGAGTTTCCAAATGAAATGAGAAAGGGAGATAGCAGAAAGAATTGAATAAAAATAGCCAAATTTTTCCAAATTGGATAAAAACTATAAACCCAAAGATCAAGAAACTCAATAAAATCTAAGCACAAGAGTTATGAAGAAAGTTACTACAAGGGATATCACAATCAAATTGCTTAAAACAGTGCTCGCTTCGGCAGCACATATACTAAAAATTGCTTAAAACCAGTGATAAAAGCAGCCAGAGTAAAAGAACACATTACCATGGGAAAACAATTCTCAATGGATTTCTCATATCTCTTCATATTTATAAGCTAGATATTAAGTGCCCTTTATTATGGACTATTTAAAAAATGTTCATATAGTGAAAACCTTTGTCTACATCCAGAAGAAAGGAAAGTCATGCTTAATACTCATGATAAAAGAGCTGGACTCCCTAAGCTGAGGGTTCCTCCACTGTGACCCAGTCATTGCATCTGCAGCTGTCACTTCTTTCTTCACATGACCTG
This sequence comes from Nasua narica, assembly GCA_028533885.1. Lineage (NCBI taxonomy): Eukaryota > Metazoa > Chordata > Mammalia > Carnivora > Procyonidae > Nasua > Nasua narica. The sequence goes on from CM052799.1 coordinate 145,421,397, forward strand.
TGGCAGTTGAGGTGCATGTACTGGCACAGAGATGCTGACGCTCTGGCTACTGCTATTACTTTGAACAACAAATTGTCCTTGGTCTTTGACACATGAACCCCTTGTTTTCTAAGAATATCTATGAAAATATAGCCAACCAACACGTTAGCTTATAAATTGGGTTCTTGACAATCTTGTGGTCAGGCTGGAATATTTACAGAGATGTAGTTTTCTGGAAAAGGAAGGTTGACAGTTTCATGGGCCAGTTATCCAGACTCAAGGGAAGCCTGGGGAATGAGTAACAAATATATTGACCAAATTGCATGGTTAATTGGGCAATAAATGCTCTTCCATGTTATTGCCTGCCAATGAGGGGGCCATTGAGGATGTGGTTGAAAGTTGAGTACCAGGAATTAGAGAAAAAAAACAGCTGCCCAAATGTTGCCCTAACTCTCTCCTCCAGGTGCATTCCTTGTTAACTTGGTAGTCAACATCAGGTATGCACACTGTAACAACTAGTAGTTAGATTCATTTTGAGTAGACCAAAGATTTGGCCTTTTTCTTAAGAGTTACAAAGATCTGCTGCAACACTTGGAATGGAAGAAGGGAAATTAGTGATAGCTATGGATCAACCAGGCAAAAGGTTAGCAGTTTGGCTGGTCCTGCTAGGAGACGAGGGGGTGGTGTCCATAATGTTTGTTAAAGAATGGCAATAAACATATAATTTTATGGTTAAACTGGTCCTGAGTCTGCATGCCAACTTTAGATCCATTTAGGGATGACAGTGAAAGTCTGCAAGTTGTTGTTTTCCCCAGTGGATGCTCCTACTTAAGGGTGCTTTGGCCCTCTTAGAAGGATTTCCCTAACACACACGAAGTTCCACAGAAAACCACACACAAGGCACTGGATAGTATTTGATCCACTGCCATAGACTGGGTTTACAAAACTCAAAAGAGAAACTGAACAGAATCTAGATAAATTTTTGTCTTTATTTCCACCATCTTGAAAACTCTTTTAGGCTTTGCTAAAATCATGTGAAAACTTAAGAGATGTTATCATGATAATGGAATAGTAGAAACTACATATTAAAGGGGATTCCTTTAAAAAAATTGTCTCTGTGCAAATCAATTCAACTTAGACAAAAGGAGCAAAATCCTTGGCCCCATACTGAATGCCATGTAGGTATGGCTGCAGAATGAAGAGGTTCTGACAGCTGAAATAAATGGTATCTACAAAAGACTTTGTTTCCTAACATAGAGATTTAGCTTGAATAAAAACATTAAAACTTTAATTTGTTGAGCTGCCCCACAGGAATCCAAAACTAAATGTGCCTTCCTTCCTGGTATGGAGCTGCTCTCTCTCTCTCTCTCTCAATCTCTCTCTCTCTCTCTCTCAATCTCTCTCTGACATGTGATCCCTCCCTCCCCATTATTCCAAACACAATTGTGTTAAGGAAAAAGATGTTTGGGGTGGGGCTAACCTCTTCCTATTCCCAAGAACAGTGAGGACCATATGTACCTGTTCAATTATGCTCCAGAAATTCAGGAAAAAGAGGGGATCAAACTTTTATAGTTTCTTGAATATAAGCCCAAGTCATCATTCCACCCTGTCCCATAGCAGGAGGAAGTGTTGGATTTAACTGAGGAGGTTTGGACAAACTTTGCAGTAGAGAATAGAAGTTGAATTACCTTTGTGACATGGCTCATTGGACTGATTCAATTTACTGTTGTAGTTTCCACTACTTAATACAGAATTTGTATTACTTGCAATTTGTATTTACTTCATCTTAACTTACTTGCATCCATCTCTATATCTGTATGCTGCATCTCTGTCCTTACCAATTAAAAAGCATAGGTTTTATGAAAGGCCAACTCCCCACTTTCCTTCTGCATCTTATCCCCTGTTACATTTTTTAAGAGCTTGCCTTTTATAGTTCTTTCCTCTACCAGATGCATCTAATTCCTCCAAATGGTTTTTGTGGATCATTCCTATCAGTGTGCAAAGAGTGGTCCAACTTATTAAAAACGAACCTCCCTTGGATGCCACATTCACCTGACCATTTTTCTGTTAATCATTATAGTCAAACTTTAAAAAGTTGCCTCTTTTTTCTGTACTATTTACTCATCTCTCATATCTTTCACTACTTCTTCACCTTCTAGTCATTCCTATATTCTCTCTAACCCATCTTCCTTCTCACTTTTACCTCAGATTGCTCTTGATAATGGTACTGTTGATTTCCATGTCACCAATTTCATCAGCAACTTCTGTTTTCATCTCACTGACCTCTTAGCAACATGCACCAGTGCAAACTGCACTCCCTCCCTTTGAAATACTTCACTAGGCTCCCATAGCCCAAATGCCTCATCTTCCTCCTATCCCAAGTGCTGGTCTTTCTCAGGCTCGTTTCCTGCCTCTTTTTACTCTTCCCCATCTTTATCTTTTAGACAGTCCCGAGGTCTTTTTCTCTATCTAGTCATCTCCCTAAGTGATGCTTTTAAGGCTCTGGCTTTAAATTCCTCTTTATGCTGATGATATTCAGGATTTTCTGTTCTTCATAACCCTTTCCTTAGGTCACAAAATGTGTATACGAGCACCTGCCTACCAACTGTACTTGAATGTTGTACAGGTACTTCAAATGTAACATGTTTGCAACAGAATTTTTGATTACCCTTAACTAATTCTCTGTCCCAGCTCCCCTCATCTGTTTCTTCTCCAGAATTCCCCATCACAGTAAATTACACTAAGTCTTATCTAATGATTCAACCCCCAAACTCCGGTTTATGATTGATTCCTCCATTCCTTCAACATTAGTATTGAATTAGTATTCATCATACATTAGTATCATACATACATTAGTATTCTGATCAATTCTACCATCTAGTAGTTCTCAAAATATACCATGACTACAACTGCTTCTCTCTATATCTACTACCAACACCAGTTACCACGACCCTCACTTTTTACCTTGACTAATGCAACAGCTCTTTTCCTGATTTCACCTCTACAACTATTACCCTCTGATAATCAGTTTACACAGTAGACAGTGCTCTTCTTAAAAATGTAAATCAGGTTATGCTACTCTGAATGACTTCCAAGGACTTTCTTCAGGTCCTCTGCATTAGCTGTCTAATGAAATGCATGAAAAACTGCATGAAAAACTCTTTCTAGTCACATGAATATTTCTTTCTCACTTAAAGTCTCAAATTTTATGCCACTACCACACAGAAACTTTTAATAAAACCTAGATCATTTTCTATCACATTGTCCTGATTTATTTTCTCCATGATACTTCCAACTATTGAGAGTATTATTTACTATTTCTTACAGACTATTTCTTTCATATTATTCTTCTGTATTTCTTCTATATGAAGCTATATTATATGAACAAGTTTCCCTGTAAGCAAAGAGCTCAGACAATAGGAATATTAGAACTTTAGAAGCTAGTTAATAAGTCGTAATCCATAATATACCTGATAATATAATTCAGCTATATCTCCCAAGTCTTTGCTTCATTATTTCCTTCTGAACATATTGTCGAATAGGTCTTTACTCTCTGGTAGGATCGGCTTGAACTGACACAGAATGGTAAGAAAAATAACAAAGATACTTTATGTCTTTTCTACTAAAAGATTATGATTTACCTTTTTTTCTTTCTTTTTTCCTTGCTCAATCTGTTTATTCTTATCTCTAAAGAGCAAAATTTCCCTTCATTTTAGGTTGAAAAATCATAATGACTTTTAGAGGGAGTTAAAAAATGCATGCACACCACATTTTCACCGAAAACAGAACATTACCCAAGAAATACTAGTTTACGTTTTTGCTTTCTGAAAGAATTTTTGGCAGCAAATGGGCCTGAACTGAAATGCATTTCTCAGATGACAAAGCAAAACTTAACGTATAGATTTTGCTATATCTTGTTGAAATGTTCAAATAACTGTCTCTTTTGGAAGAGAGAGAAATGAGTTTAGAGAATGAGTACATTTTTTTTCCTGATCTCGCCTCTCCTCTTCTTCAAGCTCCATTCTCCCCCCCCAGCATTTTTATTAGGGTCACCAAAGGTGCAGCTAGTGGATCAAAATAGAGAAAAACATCTTTGCCTAAAGATTGGGTCAATGATGTCAGAAATTAACAGGTAGGCTTCCAAATCACTAAACATCTTCCTTCTGTTATAGAAGTCATCTTAGATTATTAGTCATAAGGTGAGAAATTTATATCTGCTTCCGTTATACTCTTTGAATAACATTTTTACATGATTGATTGTTGCATTATAATTATTTCTCTACAGGGGCGCCTGGGTGGCTCAGTGGGTTAAAGCCTCTGCTTCAGCTCAGGTCATGATCACAGGGTCCTAGGATGGAGCCCCGCATTGGGCTCTCTGCTCAGCAGGGAGCTTGCTTCCTCCTCTCTGCCTGCCTCTCTGCCTGCTTGTGATCTCTCTCTCTGTCAAATAAATAAATAAAAATCTTTAAAAAAAATAATTATTTCTCTACGTATCAGACATGCCCACTCAACAGTAAGTTCCTCCAGGTCAAGGGAAACTGTAACCTAGAACACCTGAAGTGCTCAATAAATAATCTAGCAGACATATGATGAATGAATTTTAACCTAAAATATAATATAGTATTTTTTGCTTCTTTTTACCCTCCAGTAAAAAATTTGCATTGTGGGCTATCTGCTTCCTGATAATCGGTATTATCAGTTCTGAAGACTGGGTAATGAAATGAAATTGTAAAAAAACCCAGTAAAGTCATATTCATATTATCAGTTCCTGCCATATTATTTTCATCTGCATCAATATTAATTGTTGAGTTTCAACACAGGGAGAAATCTTATGAAATATTTTCCCATCTGTATGTATGCTGTGACATTTTCAGGATAAAAAAATGAATTTCAAAAAGGAAGTTGCCTTTTAAAGAAATAAGAATATTTCTGAGCTTAACTTTGTAATGACACTATGAAATCTACGAAATATGCTATCACTATTATTAAATGTAAATGGAGCATTTTAAGTTTTTAAGAAAAAAAGAGAAGAGGCTATAGTTATGAACACCCTCCATTCAGGCAATTTTGATGATACAACAAGAAAAAAGGACCATTAGTGTAATCAGGGTTATTTCAGTGGAGAGATTTGAATATATATTTTATATGCGTTTTGTAAAAGATTTGAAGTCTAATGGCTGTTACAGTCTCTTCTGCCAGAAAAGGAATGGGTAGATATAACAATTAACAGAATAGAATTTGTACCATGTCTAGGTGTGCATATGTCAATTAAATGTATACATAGGAATCATGATTTCTTTTATAATAAGTCCTAATAAGTTCTTTTATAAAGGGACTTTTGAGTACTAAATAGTGTATGATATAATTATGATTGAAAAATTATGACAACAGATATTATATTAAAGATACATACATACATCTGCATTGATCTCAACTAAGTAAAATCTGCATACAAACAAGTAAATATTTCAAAAGTTAATGGCATATTTTTCAGGGAGAAGGGGCTGTTGGGATTGTGGGAAAGTTTTGGTCTCACTACATAATTTTCTATATTTTCATGTATTAAATAAAATAATGTATGTTTTAGGAGAAAAATATTCATTATAAATAGAGTGGCATGCCTCCAAATTAAATAAATTACAAATTATTTACTATGACAAATTATGCATGAGATATGAACATAACTAATTTAAATAAACTTTGTTGAATGGATGTCATGTGCTAGCATGGAAAAGTAGTAAGTATAGACCCAAGACTATCTTTTTATTCCTGTTCAGTGAGTATTATGGTCTTATGGAGCTCACGGTTGAGTGGGGAATAACATAAAAATATATATCTATTACTTTCTAACTATACTCTCCAATCAAATAACTAATACTTCTAAAAACCCAACAGCGAGATGACATATTGAAAGTCCTCAGTACTGTTGAATGCTATGGTTGAGTTCCCAGTCATTAAAGGGCTGCAGCTAAGTGACAGTCAGAAATTCTGTATCTTCAGTTGCAGGGGTCACCTTCAGGCCATCCACACCCACACAAAGAAAGGCCATCTTTCTTTGTGAAGGGGTAACCTAAGAAGAATGTTTTCATGAGAAAGTTGCCTGTATTTAACCAAGAACACTTCAGTTATTCTTTATTCTCTTAAATGAATCTTAGCCTCAACTGATAGCGTGGGCATCTCAGTAGTCTGGTCTACCTTGTGGGGGTGTGGGTATGGGTAGAGGGAGTAAACTGAAGAGACTTCTCCAGCACAGTATGTTTAGTAGCAAATTTAACCAGTTTCTTCAGCAATTCAAGGTCTTTTTCTTTTTAAGATATTATTTATTTGTCAGAGAAAGTGCAGGAGCCCAAGCAAGTGGAACAGCCGGCAGAGGGAGAAACAGGCTCCCCGCTGAGCAAGAATCCTGATGCAGGACTCAACCCCAGGACCCTGGGATGATGACCTGAGTCAAAGATAGATGCTTAACCAACTGAGTCACCCAGGCATCCCAGCAATTCGAGGTCTTAAATCAAGTGTATGGAAAGGAATATATTTGCTCTAATCTATGGATTAGCTTTGGGCTAAAGGTACGATTTCATTGAACTTTGTCTTTTACTTCACTTTTTCCTTCTTTTCCACTGGGGAAAAAAATGCAATCTGATGTGTTGATGATATCTTATTTGTGGAATCGAGATCACAGTCTTCTGATATAGATGCTGTTAACTATAGCTAGTAATAAGCCAATGAGAAATAGTGAAAATATTGGCTATTAACATTTTTTGCCTGAAACAATGACTTAATGCATGTGGATCTCAGATTAATTGCACTTCATATTTATATTGTTTTACAAAGTAACATGTGTGCATAAAGTACAAGAAAGGAATATGATACCTATTATCTTGCTACAGAAAAAGCCTGTAAGAGCATTTGCTTAGTATCTTTTCTACATATACCATAAATCTAAACTTTTTAATGACATTTTGATGTATACGTATCATCAATAAATTATCTTTTTAATTTAACATGTCACTAAACATTAACTTACAAAGGCTTTTTTGTTGACTTAGAATTCTGTTTTATACATGTACCATCCTTTACTTTATTAAATGTTTCCTTGGGGGCATTTATACCTTTTGTTTTCTTTTTTCTGAAAGTGTTAGCATGAATATCCTAGTAAATTTTTGGGCCCTTCGATTATGTTTTTCCAATAACCTATTAAAAGCTAAGTTAAAAATGAAAATTTTAAGTCCAAATTTCCTTCCAGAAAAGTTAAAGTGACATATAACTCTACTTGCCTGCATGACAGTGTCCAGGCCTTCATTACCAGATCATGACAACATAGAATCTTGAAGGCTTTAAGTATCTTTACCGAACTAATACACTTGCATGGCATACCATTTTCATTTGCATTTTTATTATAAAAAATGTTAAGCATTCTTTCTTATATTTAATGGCTATTTGTTTTTCTTCCTCTGGGAATTACTTATGTGTATTAATTTACCAAACATTGTTAAAGATTTAATCAGCTAAAGACCACCAGGCAGAATCAGAAGTCTGGCAGAATGAGATTTATTGACCTGATTCAGCAAAGGAGGGCACTCTGGAGGAACTATGGAATGACATATGACAAGATAGAGCAAGAAAGCATCTTTTGTAAGGCTTTGGTTACTACTAAATGATTCAGAAGTGTGTCTAAGGGAACAGGGCATTAATTGTACTTAGATGCTCCTTTTAGGAGAGATTAAGAGAAGCAAGGATAACTAAGAATTGGGTGCTGTCATGAGGTGACAGCATTTCCTCAATTAGATGTCCCAGTAATAGATGAGAAAAACAAGAACTTCTGGGAGCATCACCGGTAAGCAAGCAGAAATCATGCGAAGAGAGGTTTGTTACAGCATTTTACTGCATGGCCTTGGGGAAATGTTTTCCATTAATTCGGGGACTACCTTTCTCTGTGTCCAGCATCCTACCCAGTCTGATTAATGACAGTGCTACCTTTTCCTTTTCCAGTCTTAGTTGATATTCATTCCTGCAGTTCCAGACAGGCTTTTACACTTTCAAAATAGAATTTACCAAAGTTTAGGCTGTATATGTTATTGGTTAATGGTCCAGAATTTTCTATTATGCATTCCTGAGTGGGAGGCTTGACATGTCTCCTTACTGACTGTGTCATTTTAGAAAGGATATTTAATCAGTTAGGTCTCATTTTCTGTGTTTGTAAGAAGGAACCACCACACTTCTTTCACTATCTATCTTGTAGGACTATTGAGAAAATTAAATGTAATTATTTTTATAAAGCACCTACCAAAATGTCTTGCATAATGTAACTGCTCAAAAAGGAACAGCAACTAAAAGGGTATATTTAATAAGAGCTTTTTTGTGAACTAATTGATGGACACAATTCATGAAAAGATCATGATTAGGATGATTATATATGTGTGTCCATATGAGAATTGAAGGATATTAATCTGTGTGGAAGTTTCTAAAGAATATTCTATGAATTGGTAATTTGGTTTTTGTTTAACGATACCAGGTATCTGCAAAGAAAGAGGAGCACAAGTTTGTAGACTTAATCTTACAGGCAGAATTCTCCTACTAGCCTAAGAGGAAAGCTAAAGAGATCAGCGAGAAATAGACTTAGACATTTCAGTCCAGTAGGCCGTAGTTCCTATTAAAGAAACAAGAATTTCCAGAATGTTCTCTGGAAGCAGAGTGAGGTTCTATCTCCATGGCTCTGGACATAAGTTCATGCACTTAAAAAAGCACACACATAAAATAACAAGAAAATAAATGTTTCAGAGAACAGATTGATAAACTGAGAGGCAGAGGTATATGGGAAAGGAAGAAAGCGTCAAAGAGGCAGATATTCAAATGCTAATTATCAGGTTAAAAAAAGGGAAACATCTCAGAAGAGGAAGAATATCAATCCAACGTGATAGGAAAGAGACACAAGAAACCAGGTAGGTGTGGACTCAGAGCGAAAGTAATGAGAGGCAGATGGGTTGGAATTAAATGCAGTGACACAGGTGATGCAAAGCACAGATACAGTCAGTCTGCCCTCGGCTATGATGTACAGCAGTCTGGGATGGTGAAGAAATTGTGCACTCCGTGCTAGGAAAAGAGTTACTAAATCCAGTCAATAAAACTGAAAGGCCACCTAGAGGGTCCTAGAAAATATCGTTGTCGTAGTTAATACAAACCGGCTATTCTGGCTGCCACTCCAACACATGACCATGGGAAGACAGTGGCCTCAGTGACTTGAACACTGCAAATCACTGAGGAAACCAAGTTAATGAATGCAACAATCAATCTCGTATCGTCATGTGGCGACAGAGACACAGTCTTGTTGCCAACTGAACAAAGCATAGAAAATGTTAGAGAAGTTGTGGATAAAGGAGGATGAATAAATAAAATTTAGATGTTTGTTGCCTTTTTCAATAACGGGACAAGTCATAGAAGAAAATACCTAAATAAAAATTATGCCTTTAATGTGGGATATCTGGTCAACTTTACCCTGGACCAGCTTATTTTAAAAGTTCTATTTTTAAAATTGAATAGGTCAACCTTTCCCAACAGTGAGTCATTGGTAGAACCAAATTTAGCTAAATTCAGGCCACTGAACACCTGCTCTCATAATGTCTTTCTTACATGATTGCAGGGGAAGGGTTGTGTTCTTGTTTTTAACCCCAAATTTATCCTTTTTGTCTTATTTGACTTTTTCTTTTCTGTAAGGCTAAGAACATTTTGAATGGAAGAAAAACTACTCTATCTTAAACAAGTCAAAAGAGACAATAGAGTTCCAGAATAGCTTCATTGTAAAAATTTGAAATTGACCTTTTTTGTGGTGACAAATTGGAACAACTTCATACTATTTTGAACATTCCTCCTTTGCCCCATCTGACCTTTCAGGCACCAACAAAAGCGTTATTTGCCTTGAGCAGCCATGGAACAACTGTTCAAACCTTAGTTACAGATTTCTGCAAGTTTCGACCATGGTATTTTCAATTATTTTCAATTAAATGTCGATAATCAGGAGTTAATCTATAATATGAAGAAACTGAGAGACTAAAAATTAAATTGCTCAACATATTCTCCTAGCAAGTGACATAAATGAAAATTGAGCTCAGGCTTCACTGACTCTAAAGTTTTTTCCTTCCATTAGTAGATTCCAACATTTTTAATATATGGATCTCTATAATCATTAAAAATTGCAAATGCAAATATATTTTAGAGATTAAGAAGTCGGCACAGGCATCAGTTTCCCTGGATTTGGATCTTAACCTTCCAGTCAAGCTATATGGCCTTAAGTAAATGATTTACACTCTCTATAGTTCAGTTTTCTAATATCAAAAAAGAGGATAATAATACCATCAAAATATTCTTATGAACAGGGACTAAATAATCCATGCTAAAATGATTGGTTGTCCCAGTCTTATAATTGCAAACCACTACATGACACCTGCTATATCTTTTTTTTTTTTTTGAGGTGTAATTGACATTCACCATTATATTACTTTTGGTTGTACACATAATGATTTGATATTTGTATACACTGCAAAGTGATCACCACAAGTCTAGTTATCATCTCTCACCATACAGAGTTACAAAAGAATTATTATTTTCTCTTACAATGATAACTTCTAGTGTTTACTCTCTTGGTAACTTTCTAATATATACTACATTATTTGCTCTAGTCACTGTGCTATACATGGTATTATATCCCCATGATTTATTTATCATTGCAAATCTGTAGCTCTTGACTCCCTTCACCTGTTAAGCCCAACCCCAAATCCTCCTTCCCTCTGGTAATTATTTCTGTCCTCCATATCTATGAATTTTGTTTTGTTTTCTCATTTGTTTTCTTAGATTCCACATATAAGTGAAATCATATGGTATTTGTTTTTTTCTATCTGACTTACTTCATGTAGCATAATTCCCTCAAGGTCCATTCAGGTCACAAATGGCAAGATTTCACTTTATTTTTAGGGTTGACATAAATGTCCTTTATGAATTATGGCCTTTATTATTTTGAGGTATGTTCCCTTTATACCCACACTGTTGAGAGTTTTTATCATAAATAAATGTTGAATTTTGTCAAATGATCTCACAACCCCGAGATCATGACCTGAGCCAAAATCAAGAATCAAATTCTTAATCTACTGAGCCACCCAGCTGCCCTTCCACTCTGATCTTTTTTATTTCCTTCCTTCTGCTAATGTTAGGCTCAGTTTGTTCTTTTTCCATTTCCTTAAGACAGAAGAAAGAGGTTATTTATTTGATCTTTCTAGAATTATGAAATTTGAGCCATCAACTTCCATTTTAGAACTGCTTCCATTGAAAACCATAAGTTCTGGTATATTGTGTTTGCATATTTGTTTGTCTCAAGAAATTTTTTTTTCCCCTTTAATCCATTGGTTGTTTGGGAAGTATTGCTTAATTTCCATGTGTGCATAAATTTTCCAATATTCCTCTTGTTATTAATTTTTAGTTTAAAGTCATTGTGTTCAGAGATAATACTTGGTATGATTTCAATCTTCTTGAATTTACTAAGATTTGTTTTGTGGGGTGCTATGTGGCTCTGTCCCTCCCCCCACTTGTGCATTCTATCTCTCTTCCAATAAATAAATAATTAAAAAAAGAAAAACTTTTTCTGTGGCCTAACATATGGTCTACCCTAGAAAATATTCCATGTGCTCTTGAGGAGAATGTGTATTTTGCTGTTGTGGGATAGAATGTTCTGTATATGTCTGTTAGGTTCATTTGCTCCAAATCTACTGTTTCCTTACTGATTCTCTGTTTGGATGATCTATCCAATATTATAGTGAGGTATTAAAGAATGCGACACTCATTGTATTACTGTTTATTTCTCCTTACACCTCTGTTAGTTTTTGCTTTATTATTTAGGTGCTCCAATTTGGGTCCATAAATATTTATGACTGTTACAACTTCTTGCTGGATTGACCCCTTTATCAGTATACAATGAACTTCTTTGTCTCTTTTTACCACTTTTACTTTAAAGCTTATTTTTGTCTAATAAATATAGCTATCCTTACATTCTTCTCCTCCCCCTTCCCCTTCCCCTTCTTCTTCTTCCCTCTCCATCTCCTTCTCCTCCCCCTCTTCTTCTTCTTCTTCTTCTTCTTCTTCTTCTTCTTCTTCTTCTTCTAACCATTTGTTTGAACATTTTTTTCCATCCTTTTACTCTCAGTCTATATGTGTCTTTAAGACTAAAGTGAGTGTCCTAAATAAGTGGATCTTATTCTTTTAATCCATTTAGCCATTCTCTGTCTTTGATTGGAGAATTTAATCTGTTTACATTTAAAGTAATTGTTAAGATAAGGGCTTACTATTGTCATTTTGTTGACTTATTTCTGGTTGTTTCGTAGATCTATTGTTTCTTGTTTTGTATCCTGTTGCCTTTTTGTGTGTGTGTGTTTTCAAGTCTTTTATCATCAGTATGCTTTGACTTCTTTATTATATTTTTTTGTGTAATTTATTAAAGGATTTTTCCTTGTGGTTACCAAGGGGCTTATATAAAATAAACTTACAACACTATTTTAAACGGATAACGTCAATAGAATTTGTAAACTTTATACTTTTACTTTTCCTGCCCCTCACATTTTAGGTTACTGCAGTTATAATTTACATGTTTTTATGTTGTATAATAATAGATGTTTGTAGTTATGATTATTTTTTACATTCTTTTTAAAATATTTTAGAGTTGGTAAGTAAATTATTGCCACTATTACTTATTGCAGACTCTAACGATGACTATATATTTATCTTTACCAATGAGATTTATGTGACCTTTTTTGTGTTTTTATGATGTTAATTAGTTCTACTGTCACTCAAATAACTCCTTTTAGAATTTCCTGTAAGGCAGGTCTGGTAGTAACAAACTCACTCAGCTTCTGCTTGTTCAGAAAAGTCTTTACCCTTTATTTATGAAGGACAGTTTTGCCAAGTATAAAATCCTTGGCTGACAATTATTTTCTTTCAATAATTTAAACATGCCATCTCATTCTCCTGGCCTGAAAAGTTTCTGTTGAGAAATCCAATTACAGTTATGGGGGCTCCCTTGTATGTAAGTTCTCTCTTTTCTCTTACTGTTTTTAAAATTCTTTCATCTTTGACTTTTGACAATTTAATCATAATTTATCTTGATGTAGCTGTATTTGAGGTCCTTTAAGCTTCATAGATCTGGATGTCCATTTCTTTCCCCAGGTTTAGGAAGTTTTAAGACATTTGGGGCACCTGGGTGGCTCAGTGGGTTAAAACCTCTGCCTTTGGCTCAGGTCATGATCTCAGGGTCCTGGCATTGAGCCCCACAAGAGGCTCTCTGCTCAGCAAGGGGTCTGCTTCCCCCTCTCTCTGTCTGCCTCTCTGCCTACTTGTGATCTCTCTCCTCTCTGTCAAATAAATAAAAATCTATCAAGAAAAGGAAGTTTTAAGACATTAATTCTTTAAAGATACTTTTTTTATTTTATTATTTGACAGAGAGAGAGAGATCACAAGTAGGCAGAGAAGCAGGCAGAGGGAGAGGGGGAAGCAGGCTCCCCACTGAGCAGAGAGCCCGATGTGGGGCTCGATCCCAGGACCCTGAGATCATGACCTGAGCTGAAGGCAGAGGCTTTCACCCACTGAGCCACACAGGCACATCTTTTAAATATACTTTTTGTTCTTTTCTCTTTTTATTCTCTTTCTGAAATTCCCATAATGCATGTATTGTGACAACTGTTGTCATAGGAGTGACATTGTGTCATTGTATCCTATAATTCCCATAGGTTTTCTTCACTCTTTTTCATTCTTTTTCATTTTGTTCTTCTGACTGGGTAATTTTAATGTCCCATCTTCCAAGTCGCTGAGTCTTTCTTCTGCATGGTTGAGTCTACTTTGAAACTCTCTCCTGAATTCTTCATGTCAATTATTGTATTTTTTAACTCCAGGCCTTGTTTGTTTGATGTTTATTATTAATTTGTCAGATTTCTCCTTTAATTCATGCATTGTTTCCTTACTTTCATTTAGTTGTGCTTTTTTATAGTTCACAAAACTTCCTTAAGAGGATTATTCTGAATTCCTTATCTGACAATTTATAAACCTTTATTTCTTTAGGGTCAGTTATTGGAGCTTTATTAGTCTCTTTTGGTGGTGTCATATTTACCTAATTTTTCATGAATCTTTTTTTTTTTTTAAAGATTTTATTTATTTATTTAACAGAGAGAGAACACAAGCAGACAGAGAGGCAGGCAGAGGCAAAGAGAAGAGCAGGCTCCCTGAGGAGCAAGGAGCCGATATGGGACTCGATCCCAAGATGCTGGGATCATGACCTGAGCTGAAGGCAGCTGCTCAACCAACTGAGCCACCCAGGCGTCCCATTTTTCATGAATCTTGATTCCTTACATTGGTATCTGCTCATTTGAGTAATTGAGTTCCTCTTTCAAATTTTACAGGTTTGCTTTGGCAGAGACAGTTCCTCACCAGTCAGCTTACTTTGAGTTTCTGGGTGTGTCTGCTATTGAATGCATTATGCAGCTTCCTACGTGCTCTGGTTAGGTTCCCTGGTTGGATAAGCTGAAGGCTATATGCATTGGTAAACAGGGTTATGGGTTCAATTCCCTGACTAAGTACAGCAGGAGAAGCTCCTGTTTCTTCTAGCCAGCAAAGCTCCCTGTTTGTTGTCTAAACTCAAGCTGATCTGTACTCCAAGTTCCCACAGTGAACAGCCCAGTGACTTTGCTCTGCAAGTGATCAGTTCTCCCTGCCCACTTCTTAGCTCAAGCACCTTTTGGCCACTTCCAGGAGTTGTTGCCAACTCTTCTGGTCAAAGAAGGCTAAAAGATACTATCCAAGAGGCTGGGGCTATGTCGAGGCTCTCTTACCTGGACACAAAGGGGCAGGGTCACTCCAGGCCCCAACTTACCAAATAAGCTCTCTAGTTGGGAGTGGCCAGGAGCTCCCCACAGCCAGGCTATGAATTAATTCCTCTGCCTGTGCATAGTAAGACAATGCTCTATGCCTAGTATAGGCTTTGCTCTAGGGTAATCAGTTCTGCCCACTCACCTCTAAGGTAGAGTACATCAGGGCTGCATAGCTTCCAGGAGTTGTCACCAGCCCTTCTGGTCAGATGGGATTGGAAGATGCTCTCCACAGCAGGTGGAGCTGTGAGCAAACCTGATTCTAGTCCCAGAAAAACTTCTTGAGTATCTGAATCAGACACATCTGCACCCTGCCAAGTTCCCTTGTCGGAGTGAGCTTTAGACTTGTTTCTTCAGTTAAGCAAAAAAACTATTGGTTGGAATTACCACCTGGGCACTGCAGATATGAACACGGCCTGCCAAGATGTGTGTTCTGGTTGTTGCAAGCCCCTCCCCAGTTTTTTATCAGTCAAATTCCCAGTGTTTGAGCCTTGCAGAGTTACCTGCAATCCCCATGGTGCAAGACCAGAATAGTGGTTCCCACAAAGTTATCCACAATGCTGGGGTGGAAGGTGAGCTGGTTGTCTCCCTGGGTTCTTTTCCCACTGGAGGAACTGAAAGCTCAGGTGAAACCTCCCCATATGGTGATGCACTAGCCTAGGGAGGGGAGCAATGCAGTACATACGTAGCCTATTCTTTTCCCCTTCTAATACAGTCTGTCTTGGTCAGAAGGTGCTTCAGCTTCACTGTCATATTCTTGGATTCTCTGTGGTGTCTTGTTCTTGAATAGTTGTTAGTTATTCTTCTTGGAAAGGGGAGCAAAATCAGGACCAAACTATTTCACCAACTTGATCCATAAGCCTACTATTAAGTTTCAAGTAATTGCTCAATTCTTGCATAACATGAGCTATTAACATAGCTTATCATGTAGTGTGCCAGTATTGAATTTCCATCTGAGGGGTTATTTAGTAATGGCTTTGAAATAAAAAATGAAATCTGTAAACCCTGAGCAATGTCACTGCTTTTACATGCTCTGCAGTCTGTAATAAGCTATTAGATAAAAGATAGTAATGTATTCTGGAAGAACAGGCCCATTGACAATGAATAAAGGGCATGATTTTATTCTTGCTTCACAAAGAATGATGTCTGTATCTTTCTTAAAAGAATTATAATCTTCAAAAGCTGCCAGACTTATATTCTTTTGCAGCTGGCATATAGCTCCTGTTCTATGCAATATTTTAAGAAGGAAAGCCAGAAGTATTTTAGAATATATGGAAAGGTACCTAAGTACCTTTGTTAAAGTATTTTTGTTAAATGTTAAAAGTACCAAGAATTATAAGGTAATATTATTATTATTATCTACATATCTAATAGAGAACAAAGAAGGGAAATATTTCCTTAATAACATTCATAAGATGTAGTACATATAATTTTTAAAGTTTATTTTCCACTAGTAAAACAAATATTCACAATACAAATGTTTAACCATATATGTATGTATATTTCTTAGTTACTCAAATATTTAATACTGAGATAATTTCTTTATAAATATTGATGAATTTTATTGTTTTAAATGCTTGAAAACAGACTAATAATTCTGAAAGGAATTGACTCTCTCTGATTTCTCTATGATCAGCCAAGCACTCAAGGGCAATGCAGATAGAATTTTCAACATTTCTAAAAGTCAGATCAGAACCCAAACCAAAGTCAAGCACATTCTAGGTCTATGGCTGCTTTTACCCCACAGAAGCTTTTGTAAGAGGGAATTTGAAGATGGCACTTTGTTTACTTTTGTTTAAAAATCATAATGTAATTTTAAATTACTATAGTGATACTCCAATAACTTGTAAGGATTTAAAAGTGTCATAAGTTTCCTTTTTATACTGATCATTTAAAATTCCTCTCTTAAAAAGAAAAAAAATCATTGAACACATTTTAAAAATTTAACAAGTTTTGAAATATTGAGCAAAAGAAAAAAAAAAGTAAAGTACTCTCCATGCCCTTTACCAGCACAGAAATGATTCTGAATGTGATATTCCCCTTTGATTTACAGAAACCATTCAGAATTCTAAATATTGAATTTCACTACAGCTTAGTGATGTCTTTCAGTTTATGCTATTATAGGGCAAATTGTCTTTGATAGTTTGAAGAAGCTCGACAAGTGCTGGCAGTCAACGTTTTCAACTAGATCCGAAGAAGAAACATATATTCAAAGGAAAAATAACAATTTTGCTTATTTGAAGACAGATTATTGGGTTAATCAGAACACAGTCCACTAGTTTGAGAACAAAACCTCATTAAAAAAATCAGGAAAGGCATCACTGAGGCAACTGTTTTAAAACAAAAGGTCTTTTATTAAGGTGTCACACAGACTACAAAATAAGAAAACTAATTGAGAAGCAAGAATCTGTCTGAATTTTAAAAAGAAAATTAAGTACAGGATCATGGTTTGCCCATCTATCACAGGAAAAAAAAATGTTATTTTAGCAAAGTAATGGAAACAATGACTTTGTTTCCATGCAAAACCTGGAATGAATTACTTTATAAATTCAGTCAGCTCCATTAACAGCAACAACTACAGAAAGTTTGAAAATATATTCAGCAAGCTTCTTGAAGCTGGCTGATCTATCTTATACATAAACAGTTATTTGGTATGGAAATATTACATGTATTATAGATGCAAGGCCAGAACAAAAGCAGTTCTAAAGAAAGTTGGAAATGAAGATCTATTTGTTCTCTTGCAGCTTTAGCCTAAAGTTGGGATATTCTAAATTTCCTGAAATACAAGATTTATTTCAAGGCATTGTTTATATGGAAGGTAAATAAATATCAATTTTCTTATCTTTTTTCTTTTTCATTATCCACATAAAGGGTATCATCACAGCCAGCAAACTCACTGTAAAGACTCATTGCAGGTATAAAGAATCAACTGAAACTTGTCATATGATATATCTCATGTGTTCATAATAAAACATTTCAATACTATTATTCAGAAAGGGTTTTTTTTTTAATTTTATAATGAGAGAGTTGTAAGGAATGACAATTGGCACAGACCTAATTCTTGGTGCTAGGTGCTAATCTCTGTACTAATACCAACTATTTTCATTACATGGGAGAAAGTCTGTTTGCCTCTCTAGGTTTTTATTTTTTTACTGACACAAACAAATTTAGCAGGGCATTTTATCTAAGAATAAGGCAAATTTAAAATTTTGTATTTGTTTGTTTATGGAACTAGTGGCTAATGACCCCTCTGAATATCTATCATAGAAGTTGAAATAGCTGGGGGCTTTGTGTTTGGTTGCTTAAAGAATGAGAGAAGCTGTTGATTTTTTATTTTGTTTTATTTTATCCCACCTTACACAGAAGCACATGACCAAAGAAGGAGACCTGAGTTTTCATGTGCCCTTTACCCTCACCAGCATTCCCTATTCAACCCTATCAGGTTTGAGTGACTGATGTGAAGCACTAGAAAAAAGAGAAGTAAAGATAAAAATAAGAAGTGTTTGTAAAATGCTGAGAGAATCAGCTATAAGATGTACCACTGGAGGGTTCTCCTTTGGTATGTCTTCCTACCACCAGCATGGCACCATTAGCTCCATACTCACAAACATACTCATACCTTCCACCACCCCAGTACAACAGGAGTAAGCAGGCACAATATACAGCCATGTTCAGTAGAAGAGCATTCTATGGCAAACACCTGAAAAAATATGACCCTGATGGAAAATGAAGAAGAATATGAGTGGCCTGTGATGTGTTTATATGGGAATGCTCCAAGTACCTGAGAAGGAGAGGGAGTCTTGCATCAGGATGTAGGGATATAATAATGAGTATTTTGTTTTCGTTTTAATGAGATCTCATTTGTACCAGAGACTAGTGAGATAAAACATAGATTATAAAATTATTCTTACCTGGCAAGACAGAAAGTTTGTGGCTTACAAAAACACTTCCCTTAAAGGTGTCAGAACAGAGGAATTCCAGTTTTAGTGAGTAGCATAGAATGTAGGGCAATTTCCTGCTCGTAAGAGTTTAGTATCTAGTGATTCATAGAGGGAAGAGAATCCTGGACACAATATGGAGATCTGAGCTACGGCTTTGAGTTTGAGGAACTGTCCCTTCTTCCTGTGGGCCTCCTCCTGCACTGCCCCAAAGCCTTAGCTTCCTTCTCTACGAAATGAGGGGCCAAGTTTAATTAAATGAAGATCCTTTTGTCACTATTATTGTAATGCTCTGTTGAACAGACAAGACCTAGTAGAACAGAACCTAATTAAGACAGATAGAAAATAATGATCAACAATGCAAAGCCATATATAATGAAATGGTAAATTATGTCCTGAAAACTAAGAGTATTTGTAAAGTTCATCAGTTTACCAGGTTGCAATCTCTTTGAGGGCAGGGACTATGTCAAAATCATCTTTCAAACACGGGTACCTAACACTGGTTCCTGGTACACAGAATCTACTTAAATAAATCACATTCATATCTGCATAATCAATCTACATAATAAATCATATTAAAAACACAAGTGGATAAATAAGACTAATGTATTTCCATAATTACTTATATTTTAGAAGACTAACTTTAAAAGATCTAGATCCAATAAAAGCAAACTAATACTTAGTAAGTACTTACCATGTTCTAGGAACTGCATAAGTATTTTTATGTAAGTTTAAGCTTCACAGCTTCCTTTAAAGTTAGGTACTATTGTTACTATCTGTATTAGTCAGGGTTCTCCAGAGAAACAGAACCAACAGAAGATATACATATATGAGCAGATTTGTTGTAGAAATTGGCTCACATGCTTATAGAGGCCTGGAAGTTCCCACAATATATTGTCTGCAAGCTGGAGAACCAGGAAAGTTGCTAGTGTAATTCAGTCTGAGTTAGAGGCCTGAGAACCAGGGGAGTTGGTTGATGTTGTTTCTCCCAGTCCTTGGCCACAGGCTCCCAGGGGGTTGGGAGCAAGGGTGGGGAAACTGGCTAAAACTTGAAGTTTGAAGGCCAGAAAACCGAGAGTTCTACTAAATAGGCCTAAGGTGATGGTTAATTTTACATGTCAACATGACTGGGCTGAGGGATGACCAGAGAGCTGAGACATCCATTTTTTCCTGCCCTCAGATAGCTCAAGAAGAGAGAGCAAGAATTTGCCCTTCCTTCTTTACCTTTTTGTTCCATTGGGGCTCTTTTTTTTTTGCCCCCAAATACTTTCATTTTATTTTTTCAGTGTTACAAGATTCATTGTTCATGTACCACACCCAGTGCTCCATGCACTATGTGCCCACCACCAGGATGGCCCAACTCCCCACCCTCTCCCCTCCAAAGCCTTCAGTTTGTTGCTCGGAGTCCACAGTTTCTAATGGTTCATCTCCCCCTCCAATTTCTCCCAATTTACCCTTCCATTTCTCTAAGGGATTGAATGATTGATGGCTGCCCACATTGGTAAGAGTAGGTCTCTTTACTCAGTCTACTAATTCAAAGGCTAATCTCTTCCAGAAGCATTCTCACAGACACAACCAGAAACAACGTTTTACCAGCTCTCTGGGCATCCCTTAGCCCAGTCAAGTTGACACATAAAATTGACCATCACCATGTCCCTATTTAGTAGATGATACAGCTGAGGCTACGAAAGGATTTGAAACCCCGTCTGAGTCTGAAGACAATGATCTTTCTATGTGACTTGTGTTCTCATTCCTGGTGATAACTTTCATTTGGCTTACACATACCTCTTAATACTGAATTGAATTTACCTACTTTGTATAAATTTCCCAACCATTCTCTATTTGTAAGCATTTTCCCTCAACGTAATTCTTATAGAAAGTCTATTACTACATGGTGTAGTTTACCATATTAAAGGAAAACCCTTATTTCACACATAGTCCTATCCTTTGAACCTGAGCTTGATAAAAAAGTACAATTAAATAAGAAAATTAAATGCTTCTCAGTTGTTTTCTTGTTTCAGCATTTACATAGCTCTTAAACTAAAAAAGGAGATTGTTTTCAGTGTCACATCAATTAAGTCCAATTTCTGCTTACTGAATGAATCACCTGCTCACTGAGAGGATGGTATCTCTTTAGCTGCAGTTGTAGAAGTATTTACTTATAATGAAAAGAATGGTGAAGACATTTGCCCCAACCAATCAATGAGGAAAAAAAAATCAAGATGTTTGCAGTACAATGTTGCTTTTAAAAGAGAGACTTTAGCTGTTAAATAGGTCATATACTATAAAGAATATTATCCAAAAGCCATCTCCATTCCTATAGATGTGAAATTCCTTTAGAAATGGTCTTTAAAGGCCAATCTTTGATAATTGGTGAATAGAAAATTATAAATCTTTCTGGAATTATTTCATAAAGGCTTAGCCTACAGATGTTTATCCTACTTTGTCTTCATTTGTCCTTCTTATTCTGAATTTTTCTCCTTATATCCAACATTGCCAGATGACTTCTCTATTGAGCATGGTGGATTCACATGTAACGGAGACAGCTGGAAAAAGTTGGTTTTCTAAAGTCCTATCATGAGTTTGTGTGTCTGAGGTAGATTATTTTATCAAGTCTAAGGCATACCTATATCTTCAATAAGAAGAGTTGCCTAGAATTTGCCAGTGATCACTTTAGAATAACTAAAAATTTTGCTAATATGTTAATAATCTATAATTTAACATGTTTGGGTACATCTTTTGGAATGACAGCTTAGAAACCAGCTAGACTAGTTTTTACCATGATTTCTCTAGACCACAAATTCTCCAGATGTAGAGTCAAATATCCTAAAGAACTCTTTGTTAAGGTTGTTAACTAAAAGTAAAGCTGCTTAAAAAACATTAGCCAATAATAATCCTATACTGATTTCTAGTTAATCTGGTCTCTTTCCACTTATAGCAAATGAAATGACTTGATTGGCTTAAGTTAAAAAAAATAATGATTAAAATATGTAGTAACACCCTGACCACAGTCTCATACAGCAAACCTCCTTTTACACAGCTATGGATTCACCTTAAACTGCTAGACAGTATATGGAGAAGTGTAACCTTTCTGAAATGTATATCCCATGCATAAAAATATCTTTAAAATAGTCATATTCCTTAAAGTACTCCCAGAGAATTTCTATTTTTAAAATGTGTGGGCTGGGGCACCTGGGTGGCTCAGTCAGTTAAGCTCCTGACCCTTGGTTTTGACTCAGGTCTGATCTCAGGGTCTTGGGATCAATCCCAGTGGCAGGCTCCATGCTCAGTGCAGAGCATGCTTGGGTTTCTCTCTCCCTCTCTGTCCCTCCCCCTTCTCTCTCAAATAAATAAATAAAATCTTTTAAGAAATAAAATATATGGACTAAGGAAATAAAGATTGATTCAACCATTTAACCATGTGCACTTTTATATCTTCAATGGAGATCATGCCTCAGGACACTTAGTTTCATAAATACACCTACCTTTGCATCATCAATTTCACTTGGAAGACCTACATGTTTCTCAAATTCATATGTTTAAAACTTTTTTTTTATATTTTCCTTACAAATTCCTCCTTCTTTAACATTTTCACTATTTGGCTCTTCATTTTGTCGCTTTCTCGATATAGTAAACTGGAAACTTTTCTTTTACTTTTCTTATCCTCATTCCCCACATCTGTCCCAAAACATAGGTTGGCTCTGTTTCTTTCCATGTTCACGTCTACTACCCTAGTGTAAGCCACCATCATTTCTGATCTCTATTACTAAAACAGCCTCCCTACTGGTCACTCAACTTCTAAAATAGTCTTCCTCAAAATTATTTTTGATTACCAGCCAGAGCAATCTTTCACAGTTTGAAGAGTACTTTCCTACTTAAGACTGTTTACATTTAACAGAATATACAAAATCCTAAAGGAAAGAAGGAGGGAAGGAAAGAAGGAAAGGAGGGAGGGAAGGAGGGAAGGAAGGGAGGGAGGGAGGGAGAGAAAGGAAAGGAGACAAAAAGACAGGGGAGGGGAGGGAAGGAGAGGGGAGGGGAGGGAAGGGGAGGGGAGGGAAGGGGAGGGGAGGGAAGGGGAGGGGAGGGGAGGGGAGCGGAGGAGAGGAGAGGGTAGGAAAGGATGGAAAGAAAGAAAGAGAAAGAAAGAAAAGGAAAGAGGTTCAAGTCAGCAGTCACTCATCTGACTCCAGTCCCCACTACCACCTCTTACTGCATTTCAGCCACATTAGTCTTCTTTTGGTTACTGAAAAGTTCTTTCCTCCCCGCCCCCGGGCCTTTATACTGCTGTTTCCTCTCCCTGGAATTCCTTCCCCTGCCTTTTCCTATTATGATTCCTTTTCCTTTTAAAATATGTGTATGTATATACATTAATTTGTTGAAATTACTAACACTTAAATTTTATATAAAAATATAAACTCTTTAGAAGTGGTATCTTGTTATTTTAGATTCACTAATTCAGCTTTATTAAAGTATAATTGAGATAAAATACACCAGACATATTTAAAGTGAACACCATGATGAGTTTTGACGCATATATTCATTCACGAAACCCATCATCAGCTCAAATGTACCTTTATACCCATTAAACTACTAATCCCTATATCCTCTTCCCCCACCCCACCCCCAGTAATTACCATTCTATTGTCTACTTCTATGTTTGACTATCATAAATGCCTCATACAAGAAAAATCGTGCAGTATTTGTTCTACTATGACTGACTTATTTCACTTAGCTTATGTCTTCCAGGTCCTTAATGTCTTACATTTCTCTCCATGTTGTCACAAGAACTTTCTTGTCATGTCACAAGAAGAACTTTCTTCTTTTTTTAAGGAAGAATAATATTCTATTGTATGTATATATTGTATATAATACATTTGTTTTATCCCTTTATCTGATGATGGACATTTGTATTGTTTCCATATCCTGGCTACTATAATGCCAAAATAATAATAGCAGTAAAAATAATAATTAACAATAATGCTATAATAAACATGGGAATGCAGCTATCTCTGCAAGATCTTGATTTCACTTCCATTAGATAAATACCTGCATCATACAGTGGTTTTATTTTTATTTTGTTAAGGAATCTCCATATTGTTTTCCAGAACAGCTGCACAAATTTACATTTCCACAAACAAGGTGCATAGTTTCCAATGTGTCCACACCTTTCTACCTCTCTAACATTTGTTATTTTTTTATAATAGCCATCTTATTTCCCAGATAATTAACAAATTGAGCACCTTTTCATGAACCTATTGGCCATCTGCATGTCTTCTTTGAAGAAATGTCCATTCAGATGCTTTGCCCTTTTTTTAAAAAAGATTTTATTTATTTATTTGACAGAGAGAAAGAGATCACAAGTAGGCAGAGAGGCAGGCAGAGGGAGAGGAGGAAGCAGGCTCCCTGCTGAGCAAAGAGTCCGACGTAAGGCTTGATCCCAGGACCCTGAGATCATGACCTGAGCCAAAGGCAGAGGCTTAACCCACTGAGCCACCCAGGTGCCTCGCCCCTTTTTTTTTTTTTAAAGAAATTTTGAATTCTGGATTTTTGCTATTGAAAAAAATTTGAACATTTAATTCTTTTAGAGCAGTTTTAGACTTACAACAGAATTGAGAGGAAGATGTAAAGATTTCCTATAGACCCTTGCCCGCAGACATGCAGAGCTTCCTTCATTATCAACTTCACTTACCAGAATGGTGTATTATATATAAAAATGAACCTACAATGACATACCATAATCATCCAAAGTCCATGTTTACCTTAGGGTTCACGCTTGGGTTTGGCCAAATGTGTAATGACATCTACTCATTATATTATGATACAGAGTATTTTCACTGCCCTAAATATTCTCTGTGCTCTGCCTATGCATCTCCCACTCTCAACCTGGCAACCACTGATCTTCTTACTGTCTCTATGGTTTTACCTTTTTCAGAACACCATATACTTGAAATTATACAGTAGGCAGCCTTTCAGATTAGTTTCTTTCACTTAGCAATATGAATTTAAGATTCTTCCTTGTCTTGTCATGCTGAGAGCTCATTTCTTTTTAGTGCCCGAATAATATTCCCCTGTTTGGATATACTACAGTTTATTTACTCAGTTACCTACTAAAGACATCTTGTTTACTTCTGAATTTTGGCAATTATGAATAAAGCTGCTATAAACACACATATACTGACTTTTGTATAGACAGTTTTAACTTTTTTGGAAAAATACCAGGAGCATAATTGGTAGATCATATGGTAAGAGTATGTTTCATTTTGTAAGGAACAGTCAAACTTTCTTCCAAAGTGGTGCATTCCCACCAGCAATGAATAAGACGGTGTGTTGCTCTAAATTCTTGTCAGCATTTAGTGTGGTCAGTATTCTGGATTTTGGCCATTGAAATAGATGTGTAGTAGTATCTCATTGTTAATTAATTCTTTTGCTCCCTTTTTTTTCTGGTTGTTATTGTCTGTTTGTTTTGAGTTGTAAGAGTTCCTTACACATTTTGGAAATTAACTCCTTATCAGATACATATGATTTATAAATGTTTTCATGATATCAACAGAATGAAAAACAAAAATCACAGAATTATCTCAATAGGTACAGAAAAAGCATTTGAAGAGCTTCAATATCCTTTCATAAAAAAAAAAAAAGATGTAGAAAGAATTTACCTTAACACAATAAAAACCATATATGAAAAGTCCACAGATAACATCATATTGGTGAAAAGCTGAAAGCTTTCCCCCTAAGATCTGGAATAAGGCACAGATCCCTACTCTCACCACTTCTATTTAATATAATACTGGAAGTCTGGCCAGAGCAATTAGGCAAGAATGATAAATGAAATGCAACAAATAAGAAAGGAAGAAGTAAAACTATCTCTCTTTGTAGAGGACATAATCTTATAAACTCAACAAAATAACTGTTAGAACTAATAAATTCAGTAAAATTCCAGGATACAAAATCAAAAAAATGAAAGCTAGCTGCATTTATATACTCTAACAATCAACCCAAAAAGGAAATTAAGAAAACAGTCTCATTTACAATAGCACCAGAAAGAATAAGACACTAAAACTAGCCAGAGCAGCAAAAGACTGGAATACTGAAAACTATAAAACACTGGTGTAAGAAATTAAAACAGATACAACTAAATGGAAAGTTATTCTGTGTTTATGGATTAGAAGAATTAATATTATTAAAACATCCAAAGCAATGTACAAATTCAATATAATCTATAATCCCTATCAAAATCCTAAAGACATTATTATTTATAAGTCTTTATATGGATATCTCCATTCACTTCTCTTGAGGAAATGCAGTGGAATGGTTGGGTCTTATCGTATGTATATGTTTAATATTCAAGAAACTGACAAACTCTTCCAAAGTGGTATCAGTTTACATTTTCACTGCAGTGTATAAATGTTCCAGTTCCTCTACATCCTTGACAGAATTTGGTATAGTCAGTCTTTTTAATTTCAAATTTTGAGTTCACTGACATGTTATTATGGTTTTAATATGCCCTTTTTATGACATCTTATGACAATGATATCTGTCATCTTTTCATGTGCTCTTTTGCAATTTATAAATCTTTTTTTAAATAGTTCAATATTTTGCTCATTTATTTTTTAATTTGGTTATTTTTTTATTTTTTACAAGAACTCTTTATATACTACAGACATGCTGGATACAATTCCTTTGCTAGATATATGTTTTGAAAAACTTTACTATCTGTATTTTGTTATTTCATTTTTCAAAAACAGTGTCTTTTAAGAGCAAGAGTTTTAATTTTGATGAAGTTCAGTTTATAGACTTTTTAATATAACCTGAAATTTTTGTATCCTATTTAAGAAATATTTGTATCCTATTTAAGAAATATTTGTCAAAACCAAAGTCACTAACATTTTTTTTATATGTTTTCTTCTAGACTATCACTAGAACTCATACACTTAGGTATAAAATCCATTTTGTGTTATTTTTGTACATGGTGTGAAGTCAGGATTGATGCTCATTATTTTTCAATTTTTCCAGCACAATTGGATGAAAAATCTTCCCCATTCAGTGGCCTAGCATTTATGTCAAAATTTCATTGACCATATACATATGGTTTCATTTCTGAACTTTTTATTCTATTCTGTTGGTTTATATTTACCAATGTTATATGGTATAATTTTTCTATGAAGAAACCTGGCAGACACCATTTTCATAAAGTGATCTCATTTAATATCACAACCAATTAGGTAAATCAACATCCCATACCTTCTGATAAATTACATTGAAAAGGACAGGACATCACTTGGTAGTGTTCTTGACCAAAATGCAGAAACCAAATATAATCCTGAGGAAATATAGTAAAATCCAAATGGGATGTTGCAAACTACAAGATAACTAGCCTAATAATGAGAGCCATGAAAGACAAAGACTAAAGAGCTGTTCAGGTTTAGAAAGAACTGAATAGAATGTGTGAATCTGGATAAAATCTTGGAGTCAAATTTCTTCTTTTGCTGTGAATGACATTATTAGGACAATGGGCAAAATCTAAATATGCGCTGGATATTAGATAACATTTCTATATTGATGTTAGTCTCAGTCTTAGTTTTTATAATTGTACTATGTTTATGCAATTCAATATTCTTGTTAGAAAACAAAATGCACACACACACACACACACACACAGGAAAGCAAAAATAAGACAAATATGGTTACATATTAACTGGTAAATCTGGGTATAACCAGAGTGCTTTGTAATATTCTTTATGACTTTTCTATAGGTCTGAAATTATTTGAATATGTGAAGCTATAGAAAAATGTCATGATGCCAAAGGATAATGAATTGCAAATGAAAGTTTAATTATATACTATTTTTGGTGAAAATAGCAAGGTTTAAAACTACATATAGTATATTCGTATATATTTACTTAAAATATTTACTTAATATTTAGCTCCAAAGGATGGAGTTGTGTGTGATTATAATTTTTCTTCTTTATATATTTCCATATTATCCAAATGCTACAATAGATATGCATTATTTTTATCATCAGAACAGAGTGTTAAACATATTTTATAAGTAATTACATAGTTTAAGGCCAAATATCCATCTCTCGAAACTTAACATGTATTGTGTTCTTTTTTCTTTTTCCTCTGATAATTAACATGTACTTGAACTCTACTGAAAACTGTTTTAACTCTTAAAATAACTTTCTTCTGTGACTATAGTCATAGACAGTGCATCTTTCAATTCCTTATAATTGTAATTATCTGAAAGCAAGAATGGCTAATAATTAAGTGTAGAAGATTACGAGTGAAATGGACTTGGGTTCAAATCTATTTACTAGCTGTGAGATCTAAGACAAATAACCTCATTTCTTAGTTTCTTTATTTTTCAAATAAGGAAAATACTATATATATTTCATATGATTTGCCAAGGGCTGAATTATGTCCCTTCATAATTCATATGTTGAAATCCTAATCCTTAGTACCTCAGAGTGTGACCATATTTGGAGATAGGGTTTTACAGAGATAATTATGTTAAAATATGATCATTAAGATGGGCCCAACCCAATATGACTGGTGCCCTTAGAAGAAAAGGAAGTTTGAACACAGATAAGTACAGAGAGATATAGGGAGTAGATGGCCATCTGTAAGCCACAGAGGGATGCCTGGAACAGAGCTTTCCCTGTGGGCAATCAGAAGAAACAATCTTGTTGGTACCTTAGTCTCAGACTTCTAGCCTATGGAACTGTGAGAAAATAAATCTCTGTTGTCGAAGCCACCAAGTCTGTGGTACTTTGTTATGGCACCCTAGCAAACTAATACAAGGCAACAGGGAGCATTAAATCAGATGAAATAAGTAAGGTCTTAGGAAGTACCTGGTACAAAATAAACTTAATAAATGGTATTTGTCATCATTGTTTTTAAAATATAGAAGTTCTCATGATTAACTACAGGTTTTTTCTGAATGATTAATCTTAAAACAGAGTTGCATTTTTTCATCAATTCTTAAATCGGAGACTGTGACCTGAACAATCTCTCAAAAAAATAATTAAAATTATATATTAAAAGTGACCTTGGAGTTAGACAAGTCTAGCTCTTCTCCCTTTATTTTACTGAGAACAGAAAGATTATATAATTTTTGTCCATGTAAAAAGCAACTCAAAGGCAAAAAAAATTTTTTTATTGCATAGACCCCCAGACTACCATTTAAGTATTATTTCAAAACATAATATGTTACTTATAGATATATTTATCTTATAAAATTTCTGTTTGGCAAAATAAAAGGTTTTTTTTCTCTTTTTCTTCTTCCTACTCTACAAAATTAATTTATATTTCCCTATTTCCGTGTAAAAGGATATCTTTTAATTGCTCAAATTACTTGTGTTGTATAGGAAATACTTGTTTCTTTTGAGTAGGAAGATCATAACTCTAAGACTTCTTTGGATTCCAGGAAGTGTTAGGATATGTCCTTCGAAGCTAATACAGTTACATTTATTGATAAGGAACCTGTCTGAAGCCAATCTAAAAAGTTGACTCAAACCAGTTGGCCACACTGGGGTTGCACTGAAGTAAAGGCTCATGAGCCCAGGCAAAATCCGAGGCAGTTTGAAGTCATGGATGAGGTTGGGTTGGGGTGGTATACCAAATTTAAATGAGAGGCAACCAAGGTCATATCTGGGAAGAGTGCTATGCTGTAAGTCACTCAGAAACGTGTGCTAAAAAGAACCATACGGATTGGAAAGAAACATACACATCAAGATAAATAAATGAGGTTCTGGTCAAATTATTGATCTACTCTATTGTTTTATTACTTTGCCAGCCACTTCCAGCAATCCTGATTATTCACGTAATGAAAGTGAGGACAAAGCAGGGAGAAAAACAGACATAGAAGAAAAGAGTAGTTGTTTTACTAGTAAAGTTGTTCTAGGTTCTCCTTCCTCAGCATGGCCTCCTTTTCTAAGGTGGGGATCACTTGACCTTCATTTGTCAGACCAAGTCCACCTCAAAATCAAGAACCAATTCTGAACAAAAACAGGAGAAATCTAAGAAACGTGATACTATCACTTGGTATTTTTACTAATGTGGTTGGTCAGATCCAGACCGTGAGCTACAAATCCAATAACTGAGACTCTGACTTGTTCCTATGGTTAACCCTTGACTTACACCATGTCTTAACTTGTACTTTGGACTTCCTAGTCCAGGATCCTGTCTTGATTACTAGTACAGTAAGCATTCCTAGGTTTAGAATTCTACATAGTTTACCAGTCCTCCAGGAATGGCAGGCTTAGACCTAAAAGCCAGATCTATAACTAAACTCTACTTTTCCCACTACCCAAGGCCTCCTCGGTCTCTGGGCTGTACTCTTTGTCCATCAAAAGGCACCCGTCATTTCATTTGGTATTCCCTCTAATACTAGCTGTTGTCTTGAATAACCTCTTACCCCATGTTATATGTTTTATATTAGGAGGTCTACTGATAGTCTATCCTCCTACTGCCTTCACCTGGCTCACTGTTCCAACTTCTTTTCCAGGGTCACTCTCTGGTTGCATCATTTTTTTTTTTTTTTTGTCCCCAGATGGGTATTTCCCTGCTTTGTCAGTGATCTAGATTCAGATGTTTGTCAGACTATTCAAATCAATGGTGTCTCCAGCAGAGCAATGAACTTGAAAGTAAAGGGAAAATACACTAATATACCAGGGCTAGAAGAGCAGTCTCTCCCTACCCTGCCCCAAGACTACATGAAATGCACAGAAATGATGTGATGTTCATTTACCAATAAGAAGGAAGAAATATTCTTGGAGGTTGTACAGAATAGGCTATAGGTTATATTATTCCACAGTAACAAATACTTCTGAGTCTCAGTGGTTTAAAAACAAACAGGGGCACCTGGGTAGCTCATTTAGTGGGTTAAGCATCGCCCTTTAGCTCAGGTCATGATCTCAGGGTCCTGGGATAGAGCCCTGTGTCAGATTCCCTGCTCAGTGGAAAGTCTATGTCTTCCTCTGCCCCTTCCCCTGTTCCGGTTCTCTTTCTTTCATATAAGTAAATAAAATCTTTAAAAACAAATAAACAAACAAAAAATATTTCTTTTAGGCTCATACCGTATATTTATGTGGGATTGGTAAGGAAGGATCTGCTTATTATAGTTACTCTGGACCTAAGTTTCTCAGAGAAGCCAATACCTTGAACATTCCCAACTCTTGTGACAGAGGAGAACGAGGAAATTTATTTATGCAATATTCAGCCAGTAAGTGATACACATATTTCTGTCTACAAGTTATTGACCAGAATTAGTTACTTGACCTCACATAACCCCAAAGAGGTCCCCCCCAAATGCAAGATACCAAATGCTTTGAATAGGGAGAACTGGACATTTTTGTCAAATAACACTAATAACTCACTGTGGCCAAGCTAACTGTTAGCATCAAGCCCTGCCTATGCCAAAACCAGGAAGCACCAGATGAAAGAGACAAGAAGAAAAATAAGTTCCCAGAAGTCAGAAAATGAAATACAGCAATGAACTGCTGGAGTGGTGAGAGCCAGGAAACAAGAGTTATAGAGATGATGAACATCTTTACTGACAGAAAAGAAGTGAGACAGATCAGCGGAATCACTAGAAGAGGGGAAAGCACTACAGTCTGCAGGAAGTGACAAGGTCAGTCCTCTCTGCCTCCATAATCTCCATTTAGTGTTTGTTTATACTTTGTTAACTAGAGTTCCTAACAACAAAAGTTCACAAGAACATCATCATATTAAAAAGAACCTAAATTATATCTGCTTCACTGTGCTAATAAAACAAGTTAACACTTTCAGTATCAAAGACAAAAATGTGAAGTATTGATGTAGTAAGTTTTCAAAGTAACACTAGTTTGTATATGTGCTGCCGAAGCGAGCACAAGGTAACACTGGTTTGAAGAATAGGACAGAAGAGTTCTTTGGAGTATAGATACACTTTCCTTTCAAATCAATGGAATGTGGAGAAGGCTATGAACTCAAGATATTGCATGTAAAATTATTTTTTGGCTCAGAATTAAAAGATGGTTTAGAATTCAAGAGTTCAATGGCTCACTGATTTCAATGTCACTTTAGAACACCCTGACATGGAATCCTGAGGACTGGAAATGGAAACCCTAATAAGTCTTTATTTGACCACAGTAAGATAATGGCCACCCCAGGATGGTTATGACACATAGTTTTGGATCTTTAGTGCTTGTACCTGCAGTCATTCATATCTCTTCTACTTCCAAAAATGGTTTGAAATAAGAAATACAACAAATAAGCTTTTTTTTTTTTTAAGTTAAAAAATGGATGAGGGCCAAGGAAACCCTTAGGTAACAGTATGAAAAATCTTCAAAATATATGTTTGGAGTGAAAAAAAAGGCAAAGTGCAGGGCAGGGTGATGTGTATACTACACTTTTGGGTAAAAAGAGGATGAAAACTAATATGTATTGCTACTTACTTATGTATTTATAAAAATATTTGGGAGTATATAAAATTATAATAACAGTGTTTGCTAGCAATGGGAGGGCACTGTGGAGTGGGAACTTAGAGGTCAGCAAAAGGGACTGAAAGGAGAGTTTTTCTAGCAGACACACACACACACATGTATATACATACATACACACACACATATGTATGATACATATAATTTTTATCTCGTAAATATTTTACCTAATTAAAAAAATTTGTGTTTAAAAGTAAAAGTAAGGGGCACCTGGGTGGCTCAGTGGGTTGGGGCCTCTGCCTTTGGCTCAAGTCATGATCTCAGCACCTGGTGATCGAGCCCCACATCGGGCTCCCTGCTCAGAGGGAAGCCTGCTTCTCCCCCTCCTACTCCCCCTGCTTGTGTTCCCTCTCTCGTGTTTCTCTGTCAAATAAATAAATAAAATCTTTAATAAATAAATAAATAAAAGTAAAAGTAATTTCTCCTTAATTAAAATTAAAGTAAAATAATGGTAAACATCAAGTAATGAAACAAGTATAAAGTTGAGTGTGGGGATATTTTGATATAATCAATTTCAAACATAGTGATTTAAAGCTCAGAACAAATATAGTGGTTGCCTAAAATAGTCATCAGATTTTAAGTACCTAATTCTGATGATTTATGGAGTTTAACAAATAAACCAAGTCAGAAATGTCAGCATGTTTGTGTTTAAATTCATCGTTTCATTTTCACAAGAGTAATTTTGAGGATTTTCCAAGAATCAGAAAGCCACGTTAGAGTTTGTAATCTCTCTATAATTTGACCAATTCATCTTGTAGAGTAGTTTCAGAAATAGTCACTGAATGCTGAAATATAGTGGTGAAGCTCCTTTAATAAAAGTTATAGTTTACCTGAGCGATAGTTTATCTGAATGAAGCCAGCATTACAAATCCTCTCTGTGGTGAATTCTTTGCTTAATACAGTTTAAGAAAGAAATGAAGGACAACAAAACATCCCACAAACTTGAAACTCTGACATGTTTCACACTATATAGACCGTTTACCTACATGTCATTGCCAGTTATCTCATTGCCAACACATTTGTGCTACTTCCCTTGTTTAAGCAGTATGGCCTCCCTGCAGGCCTCCATGACTTCAATAATCTAAGTCTTTCCTTCAAAGCTCACACAAAATTCCATTTACCCTCCTTGTTTTTCACTATCTCATCTTAACAATTTGAGGTTTCTGAAGAGCTATGACTGAGATACTTGATAGATCCAGATAGCAATTATTCGGTCTATGCCATGGGCATACATTATTTGCCAGACACCCTGAAGTTACAAGGCGGTTAGTGAGTAAGACATTAGTTTCATTCAAGAGACTGAGTTCAAGTACTGAGACTATGGATCCCACCTGACCTTCAAAACCAACAGGCTGGAAAGTAGAGTGGCAACATAACATATCCATGCTTATGAGGAAAAATTGTCCTCAATACCCAGTTCTTAGTAAAATATTACGTATATAATATGTGCTCCCTACTCAATCAATAGTTGTTGAACTAAAGAATAAACACCATTAGTTTCTATAAAAAAGAGCTCCAGGAAAATGCATATTTACTGAGAGCGTTCCATCCAAACTAAAGTTATGATGGCTTCTTTTTCTGGTAAACCAGTAACAGCTGCTTCTGACAAATCTATTAGTGTGTGGACACCAAATTAAAACAAGTGTGAATTAATCATGCACATAAATGTAGAACATCATGATTAACAAGTCAGGTAAATGGGCATTATGTATGTGTTGGTGATTTGCCTTACCTGTTTTATGTGAGATTCCTGATTGCAAATTAGTTTATCAATTATCTTCTCATCTAAAGTGTAACCTGTCAAAGTGAGGACCTCATCTTTTCTCTCGTGAATGTCTAATTCCACACATGTGTGAGTGTTGATTAAAAAAATAGGACCTTGGGGCGCCTGGGTGGCTCAGTGGGTTAAAGCCTCTGCCTTTGGCTCAGGTCATGATCTCAGGGTCCTGGGATCGAGCCCCGCATCAGGCTCTCTGCTCAGCGGGAAGCCTGCTTCCCCTTCTCTCTCTGCCTGCCTCTCTGCCTACTTGTGGTCTCTCTCCCTCTGTCAAATAAATAAAATCTTTAAAAAAATAATAATAAATAAATAGATAAATAAATAAATAATAAATTTAAAAATAGGACCTAAAGAGAAGAAAGTTAATCATAATGTGCTGAAATTACCCAGGATTAAACATACTTCCATAGAAAATTTTGATCAATCCCAATAACATCAAGGAACAATTATTCAGCAAGAATATTTCTCTTGCCAGTTCTCTAGGAATATTGCCCATTCCTTGCTTTAAACTTGAAGGTGAGGAAGTAGAATGAAAACAAAACAAAACAAAGTATATTGGCAAGGTCCTAACTAAACCACCTTCATTTCTTTGATTTTCCAAAGTCAACTCTTAGAGACTGGTCTACTGGCACTCTTTTGACTAGCTCCATGCTAATGTCCACTTATGGCCTTATAGTCCAACAGTTTGGCCATTTATTACCAAGCATAATATTACTGTAATAATCCTACTCACTGTACTCAGTTTTCACTAAGCAAGAGCTAACCTGATTTGATTTTAATCTAATTATGTTCTAAGATAGGTCACATTTTATCTAAAAGTTCAGTCAGGGACATATTACTTCTTAATAATGTTGAATCATAACCAAATCAAAGTCAAGTAGCAATGCTTGGTATGAGGAAAGGTCCTTTTCATTTCAATTGCTACTGAGTAAAAGTTTAAGTGGTTTAAATTCAAACTGTTAACGCAAAAAGTGTGTTTAGAAAATACGTGGTCCAAATCTCTCATTTTCAAAGAGCTCAGGGTCTTGGGAAAGTTGAACTCAGTCATCTTGGGAAAGATGAATTCACTCAGTCCTTGCTTCACATACCACTTCATGTGGTAGAAGTTTGAATAGAAGCTACATTGCCCAACTCTTTCAGTTCTACAAATACGGAGATGTGTGTGTGTGTGTGTGCGTGTGTGTGTGTCTGTGTGTGCGTGTGTGTGTGTGTGTATTTGGTCACACCATACTTTCTAGCAATAAGTTTAAGTAATTTGATGGCACAATTATATTTAAAGAAGAAAACATGTGAACACATTATTTTAATTTGCTTATATGTACATTTTCAGTTATAGTGAAAAATCAAATGTAAGCATATTAAGTGAACAATGAAATAGAATACTTTTGTTTATAATAATTTTTCATGTTTGTGATTTTGATATTATTGTTTCATATAGAATTTAAGGTGAGATTATATTTAAATTCTAAGTTATTAAAATATGTGTGTAACTTCTACTACAGCATTAACAGAAAAGGCTGGTCTTTAAATGTTGATGGTAAAAATGTAATTGCCCTTATAACTAATTTTTGAACCATATGTTTCTCTCAATTTCATGGTTGTGCTAATAATAGATCTGTGTATGTTATATTTGAGAAATGTCTATTAGAATCCTTGTTTCACATATGCTCAAGTTATGCAAGCAAGGTTCAGTATAATAAAGAGATTCTTATAGCTTAGGTGCAATAGCTAAGTAGGTCTCTTATGGCTGAGGACAGGGTGAATTCATTTGAAATTATGAATCTCCATTCCATTTATAAGTGTTAACATGTTTTTTAAGCTTCAGTAGTCAGAATATTTTATAGCAGTCATTGCAAAAGAATCACTTCTTTAAGTGAGGGAAATATTGCAGACCCAAGATAGTTATTTTCCTTCTGGAACCGTTATTTTTAGGGGATAAATATAAATGTGTTTCTTTAATGATACACACAGGAAATTTCAAATAAAATGGGAGTTATGCAGAGAGATTGAACAAAAAGTAGACTCTATCATGGTTTAACTAAATGGAGCTCAGTCTCTCAAAAAATGCCACTATTATGATCGTTGTGAACTTGAGCAGATATTCAACTTCTGCAAAAGAATATAATCCGAGGGATGCCTGGGTGGCTCAGTTGGTTGGGCTGCCTTCGGCTCAGGTCATGATCCCAGCATCCTGGGATCGAGTCCCACATCGGGCTCCTTGATCGGCAGGGAGCCTGCTCCTCTCTCTGCCTCTGCCTGCCTCTCTGCCTGCTTGTGTTCTCTCTCTGTTAAAATAAATAAAATAAAATCTTTAAAAAAAAAGAATATAATCTGAGATATTGTCAGTTTACAGAGGTTTTTCTATATATTCCATAATATATAGAAAATTTTTGATCAGTTTATCAATTTATATACCATAATAGTTTTTTTTGTTTGTTTTTGTTTGTTTTTTTTGTTTTGTTTTTTTACACAGAGTAAAGTCCCTATTGCCAGATCTGATGCAAACTGCAGAAAGTAAGATCATCCACTATGGAGAGATGTTTGCTGATGTACTGGGAGAAAAAAAATCATGCTGGGTAAAGTTAACTCTGAAAAAGAATACAGATAACTACCACCATAAGAGTACTCAGGGCAAAGTGCCAATAAAGAATAAAGTTTAACTAGAAAACCATTTCTTATTAAAGCAACAAAACGGAAAGACGGTTTTCACTTGCTGAAAAAATATAACATTAAAACTCCACTGAGGACTGGGGAGGTCCAAGATGGTGGCATAAGAAAACCCTGAACTCCCCTCCTCCCACAGGCACACTAAATTTATAGCTACATATGGTACAATTCCCTCTGAAAAAGACCTCAAAACTAGAGGAACAGTTCCTCCATGCCAAAGGATAAAAGGGCTACATCTAGAGGAATAGGAGGGACAGAAGCAGGGTTTCACCAAAAACCCCTCCTTTGCTGCAGGGGCCTACTATAGGGAGAGATCTCACAAAATAGGACCTTCTTCCTAAGGACCAAGGGGTTTGTGCCTCACAGCAGACAACCCAATGCTTGGAACCTGCACCAGAGAGAGGAGCCTCCAAAATGTCTGGCTTTGAAAGGCAGTAGCACTTCCATCCTTCTATCCAGGAGACCCAAAGGGTTGTCTAGAATTGAGATACCACAGTTAAAGGGCTTGAACTCAGACTCACTTGCTCTGAGGCCCAGAAAAGTGCCTAGACTATTTATGAAAGAGATCAGTTTGCTAATCTTAAAGAGCTTCTAGGATTCACCCAAATAGAGGCACTGGCAGACATGGTTTTTTCACTCCTCCTCTACTTTGCAAAAGGCAGATGCATGCGGTTCCCTCACTCTGTTGCTGCTTGGCTACAATCTGCAGCCACATGTCTTCCTGGGGAACAGGCCTACTTACTCAGCCTGCAGCAATTAGACAAGAAAAAGAAATGAGACATCCAAATAAGAAAGGAAGAAGTAAAACTATCTTTACTTGCTGATGAAATGGTATTATACACAGAAAAGCCTAAAGAATCCACCCCAAAACTGTTAGAACTAAAAATCAAGTTCAATAAATTTGCAGGATACAAAAATCAATATATGACAATCAGCTGTATTTCTATATACTAACAAAAAGCCCTCAGAAAGAGAAATCAAGAGAACAGTTCCATCTGCAATTGCATTAATAACTGTGGTTTTAAAACTTATAATGAAGATCATAAATTTTCCCAGAATATATCCTATTCTTATTCTCACTAGAAACCTTATATTAGGTAACCGTTCAAGGATTCAGATGTTGAGGATTCTAAGGTCATAGGTCTTTGCCAAATATATCTTATTTCAATTCAACTTACAGTTTCATCTCTGTTTTTTCAGAAACACATCATACTTATGGATTAAAATAGTCTGGCTCCTAATTTCCCTCACGAAAGAAAGAAAGAAAGAAAGAAAGAAAGAAAGAAAGAAAGAAAGAAAGAAAGAAAGAAAAGAAAGATAAAAGGAAAGAAGGAAGGAAGGAAGGAAGGAAGGGAGGAAGGGAAGGAAAGGAGGGGGAAAGAAAGGAAGAAAAGGAGGGAGGGAGGAAGAGGAGAATTTTCACTTATCAATAAGTGATTCAAGTTGAATTGTAAAAAAAGAATGCAGATTTTTAATTCATGATATATATAAGCTATTCCTCCTGAAAGCAGGGGTAGCAAGATTCAAAAACTTCAGGGTATATGTCCTCTCAAGAAATTGCTCTCTGAGGGGAACAAAGTAATATGTTCATCCTTCTACCTCATCTAAAGATAATTTTAATATTTTATCTTTCTTTTTCCAGAGAGAAGGAGAAAGTGAACTATAGAATATAACTAAGTGAAATAAAGCTAATTCAGAGTAAAATTAATGGTTCCTGGGGATGGAGAAGATTAGTGTACAAATAAGAGTTCTAGAAATCAGCATAATAAAAATTATATTATTTAACATACAAATATATGCTACAAGTAGACTTTTCATAGTTCAGCATACCAGAGAGCGAAATAGAAGGAGAGGCTGTTGCATTATAGCAGAAGCGTGCTAGACACTTGGGATTGAATGGGCTTCTGTGCACAACAGCAACTTGCACTGACAGATTCTAAAAGGAGACCTGGCCATGACGCAGCGGAACAGAAAGCTGGTCAGGGTCAAGCAGTATATCCTGTAACATACAAATGTAGAGCTAATGAAATCTCACTTCATCCAAGGTCAAGCAAGGGCCATAAAAAAAATTGGGAACAAAGGAAAGAAAAGAGTATTCAGAAGAATTAAAGAATATGCTGCTGAAAATGATTTAATGCCTAATTTGTAACATTTTTGACTAACTCACTAGAATTCCATGAGGTGGGGCCACTACCAGTTAACACAGTAAGCCACATGGAGAAAAAAATACTGAGCTGAAAATACAACAAAGTAAGAAGAAAACTGGATTTATCAAAAAGGCTAATAGGCTACATAAGACAGAAAACAACAGGATGGGTTTCCTGCTCAAGTAAGATGAAGAAATCTGGAAAGAGCATTATTCCCACCCTTATAGCATGATAAAGCTGGATAATATACAAAACCTTAATTTTTTAGGAGAATTGATGGCCAAAGTAACTAGATATCCTCAAGTTTATGCAAAGACAGGTGCCTGCCTTCAAGGAGAGACAGCCAGCACAAGCACTGGCTCAGGTGGGGCAAAGCATGATGGGAAGTCAAGGCCATTATAAAAGTGAGCAAGAACTCAGCTAAAACCTTTTAATGACTTCCCAAAGGCTAAGAACAGGCTATATGAGCATCCTACTCTTATAAGCCTCAGACACAAGGAGGGTTTACACCTGTCAGACTCTACTGCACAGACCTTCACTAAGTAGTCACCAAAGAGGCTAGGACTGTAGTGGAAGACAGGAGAAAGGTCCTGCGGTGGTGCTGGCCGGGTGAGGGGCACGACTACAGGTAGAGGGAAGACCAGAAGCAGTGCCCAGTTTCATCTTCCCTAAAGAAAGGCACAACCTGTCATCCCCACCCAGCGCACGGGAAAAAAACACTGTGGCTGGGGGAAGGAAAGTGAAAAATCCTTTATCACGGAGGAGAGTGGCAGGATTGTGAAATTTATATAGAAAGATAAACTGGAATAGCCAAAACGTCTTTGAAAGGGGACAAAAATGGAATTTCAATCTACTTGATATCAAAGTTGGCCATGAAGCTATAGTGTGGTATTGGTAAAAGCTTTATCAAATAAGTGTGAAAAAGAAAATGAGCTTCAAGAAAGATGATTATGATCCTAATAGATGGGTGATTAGCACTGAAATCGGTAACATGAATTTTAACAAATTTCATCACATAACTGATTTTAAACTTAAAAATAAATCCCACAGTAGAAAATATCTAACGTAAAATGTACTTTCAGTAAGTGTAAATAGACCAAGAACTCCTATTAAAGGACAGTAGAAAATATATACTCACGCTGACTTAAAATTCTACTTTCTCTAGTTTAGATTATGACTCTACAATACACATTCATTTTCCAGTGAAATTAATTCCCTCTTGAGTACTCTTCCATCCCACATTTTCTTAGCTATTTCCAAATAGCTATTTTCACACATTTCTTTCTGATTACTTTTTCAAAAATTTATCAAGCTCTAGAAAAATAGTTTATTGAGATTTTTTGGAAATATCTTTAATTTATCATTCAATCTAGGAAGAGTTGACTTCTTTTTATTATATTGTGCTGCCCTTAAAACGGGTTTTGAATTCTTTTTAGTGTGTCTCCCACAGTTCTAGTTACTGGTTGATATTTGTTTCCCATTATTTCAGTTTATTATTATTGTTATCATTGAAAAAGAACTTTTATATAATAATTTCCATGCTGTTAATAGAAGTAGTATTATATTAAAGATCTTTAAGAAAATAGTTTTGTTATTAAAATATTTCAACGTTGTGTTTCAATAGCACATTGGTTTCATTTTACCATATACTCTGCCACCAAAAGCCAGTACATAATGATGACATTTGACCCTATATTAACTACTGACTGAATTCTATGATACTACACTTGATTTATTAGTTAATTTATAAGGAGCTTCAATATTCCACTAGGGAAATTCTTGGAGCCAGCCATTTTTATCATTTTTCCACATTGTATACAGGGCATAAATGCAGTATACTTAAATGCAAATTCAACTGCCATATTCTGAGCACCTGCCATAGCTTAGATTCTGTGATAAGCTCTTATACACAGTCTTAATTACTTTTCACAACAACACCATGAAATGCATATTATTTAACTCCATTTTTCAGCGAGAACATATTTTAAATTCTTAAAGAAAGATAATGAATGAGATTTTAAATTCTAAGAAACTTTTTCTTACATTTCCTACGTGGTACTCAAGAACATACACAAAACAACCTTTTAAGATATTTTCCAAGTATGACTTTTACTAAGCAGCATGTTTCTTATGTTATCCCTTACATAAAGTAGTGATTTTCTCTCAACAGCATTAAGTCAGCTACAGAGAAAACTACAGTCCATGGAAGTATTTATATGACTGTAAAGGAAGTTCAATCAAACAAGACGTGATCCTTCAAAAAGCTTGAATATTCTAAGTTTTAATCTAAAAAACAAAGAGAAGAAGTACACAGTGATGTAGTAAGTTGTAGTAATTCAGAGTTCCCTATTCCTGCCAAAGGCATGCTTAAAGAGATGTTCTCCATATTTTAATTTTTTTGTCATTTTCAAGGGAATTGATCTTTACCCCCAAATGAGGTCACTTAATGGTTATTTACCTAGTTATTCAGATTCAAATGCAAGTTTCTTTGAAATAAGATAATTTATGCCTCGTTGAGCTATTTAGGATAGTACAAGCCAGACTTTGAGAATCTCCCTTAAAATCACTTTCACCAGGCCACCAACTGCTTATTCAGAATGAGGTTCCTGTTTCTTTCAGACTGAAGTTTAGGGCTTGAGAAGGAATCACTAAAAACAATTACCATGGTTGTACTACACAGACCCAAGTGTGTAGGTATAGGAGGAGGGATGGAGGGATGAAGAAAAGAAGGTGGAGATGACAAGCGGAGTGGGGGAGGAGGAGAGAGAGAGGAAGGTAGTGATTGGGTTTAATGATATATACAGCTATGACTAAGAATTACAAGCCTTGCACCATAAAGCCAATTTTTGACTTCCAGAGTGAAACTGATCATTTTATTAAGCTATCCAAGCGATATCTTTCTTCTGTGTGTTTAATCATGCTTCAAAGAATAGCCGATGAAAAGACACTACATATGATCAGTTTGGTCCATAAATAAAGGTACTCATTCATTCACTCCTTTATTTAATTATCCAACCAATATTTAAAACATCTGTGAAATACAAACCATGATGCTAGATATTGTACATCCAGGTGTGAACATGATGGGGAGTGGGGGTCTGACAGAAACAAATAATTACAAAATGAATTATGAATTTGTAACTTGGTAAGAGAGATATGGAAGAGAAAGACAGCATGCTCTAAATTCCTGTGACATGGGGACCTGTTCTAGGAGGCATCTGGTATTTCCTCTTAATAAGTCTTGTAAGTATGTGCCCTGTATATCTGTGTGTAACTCTGGGCTCCGATCAATAAAAGGCAATTTGTTAACCATGCAAGGGATGGCATGTTAGAGAGAAGGGCAGGGATAAAAAAATGTCTCATTTTCTTCACTTCTAAGATTGTTCTGTGATATTTCTTCTGTTATTTACCTTTGGCTGACTTAGAACTATCTTAAGATTTGGAATCTCTCTCAGAATTCCCCAGTTGAGTATGTCATCTGGTGGTTAATAACCTAACTTGGGATGCAAATATTAAAAATAAATAGAAACTGGGAAACAACTAATCTTTGTCCTTTATCTGGAGAAAAACCTTGAAGTTCTGCTGACATACGCTACTCTCCCTATTTTGTAGAATAAGAGAAGGTAGAAGAGCCTCTGTGGTCCATCATCTCACGGAGTGATATTATTGATGAAACTGTGATGATACTGCTTCCAGAAACATGGCATTTAGAACAATGGGAAAATTGTTTTGTATGTTGAATATAATTTGGGTATGGTATTTTAGGATGTATACATTTATGTGGGTTGATTAAAATGCTGAAGTAAGTTGATGTAAAGTTATTTATCAGGAGGGATCTGGGAGATTATCCAGTAAACAGTCTTTTTTCCTCCCAGAAAAAAAAAGACCCTGAAAATTAGACATTAAAATGATTAGCTTGATGTGAAAATTGTGTTATATTTATGGGGGCAAGGTGGTTTTTGTTCATTTTTTGGCTTTTTGGTTTGTTTTTAGGCTAAAGACACATGCTCAGTCCTTCCCGACATTTCTCATTGTACGTCTTGCTTCTCTTTCTAATTCAAAAATATTCTTTAACGAGAATTAAGCATTAAAGTATAAAATAAAAATAAGTAAGGAGAAGCAAACATTTTGTTGGAAATAATCAATTTTGCTTTTCGTTTCCTTCTCTCTGCTTCCTAGGTGCAGCCATCAAAATTTCCACTTGGAAGAGTGAATTCTTCAGCTCTCAGCATCTGCTAATTTTGTATTGCCTTCCTCAGTTTCATGATGGAGCATTTAGGGAGAGAAGCATAGCTGGCAGTGGCTATCAGCCTATCACTAGCAGAGTAGTTAGAGGCAATAGATGAAATGCTCCTGTTAGCATTACAGCAGCTGCACATCATACTATCCAGTCCTAAACTGAAAGTTTCCAACTCATCCTTGTGGAAAACACACATACACGTGATTACGGAAGTGACAGATTAAATCTCTAAGAGCAGATGTCTGGTGGGAAGAGGCTGGAAAGTGAGACCATCGCTGGGGCCAATGATGCTGGGTTGGACGTTGTAGCTTAAAAGAAAGTAGCTAATCCTTGATTTTCTATTTCAACTCTTTTGGTTCTATGGCACCAGGGACAAAGATTCAATTTCTCCCATATCAGCTCTTTCTTTTAAAGGGTCAAATGTTCTTAGAAATAACCAAATTCTAGATAGATGCAACTGCTTTAAACTTGGAGTTTCTATACATCACATCACTGTCTGGCCCTTTAAAGATGCCTGCAACTAGTCTGCCCATGCCCGCAAAATATGATTTGACCATGCACTTAACTCATCTTACTTCTTATTCAAAACCACTGTCCTCCTGCTAGTTCCAGTGTATGGATTAATTATAAACCCAAAATTTCTATGTAATAGATAGGCTCAAACACTCCCCTGAAAGTTGGACACATTTTTAGAAAGCTCTGCCAGACTCTAAACCTACTTCTTGAGTTGCTTTTAAATTCATTCACATGTAACCACTGTTACACCTTGCTTACTCTGATAATACAGTTGACCCTTCAATATGGGACCCAAACTATATGGATCTACTTCTATGTGGATTTTTTTCAGTAAATATACATACAGCATGGTAAACATATTTTCTTTTCCTTGTGGTTTTCTTAGTAACATTTTATTTTCTCTAGTTGGCTTAATTATAAGAATATAAGATATATATATATATATATATATATATAACTGTGCACACATATAGCATAAAAATATGTGTTGCCTTAAGGCTTCCGGTCAACTACTGTAGGCTACTAGTAGCTATTAGTAGTTAAATTTTTAGAGAGTCAAAAGTTATACATGAATTTTTCAACTGAGGTGGGGGGGATCTGTGCCCTAACCCCTGTATTGTTCAAGAGTCAACTGTTATTCCCTTAAGGGATTCTTTTGATAACTGAAGAAGTATCTTAAAAGAGTTCCTGGCACATAATGGGTGTTTGATGAATGACAGCTGCAGCATGGAAGAGTGGGAAGACCTTCGATTTTGCTTTCAGAAGAACTGGGTTGATAGTATATCTCCATGGCTTGTCAGCTGTACAATCCTGTTTTGTATCCTAGCTGTACAATCCTTAGCCTTTTGAGCACTGACTTCCTCCATGAGT
The DNA here is from genome assembly GCA_028533885.1 of Nasua narica. Taxonomy (NCBI): domain Eukaryota; kingdom Metazoa; phylum Chordata; class Mammalia; order Carnivora; family Procyonidae; genus Nasua; species Nasua narica. The sequence continues at coordinate 145,465,909 of CM052799.1, forward strand.
CACAAATAAAACCTAGCTTGCCATGATAATTTGAAGATTGATTGGAAGTATCCTCAGAAAAAGTTGGGATGCTCTATAAATCATAGAGATATCACCAGTACCATCATCATTCTTAACTCACATCAGGAGCCTGAAATCTTCTCATTGGCTTTTAAAAATGTGTTTTGCTTTCCAAACAAATGGGATGGTAAACTCAGAGTCTCAATTAGAGCTTGAAAGAACTCAAATCAGCAAAACAACATGGTACAGGTTGGGCAGGGCCCCTAGAGAGAGAGAACCTGGCATGAATGTGGACTCTAGCCCCAGTGGTGTGAACTTGAGCCAGATGTTATGTAACCTATGTCTCCTATTATTTAAAAAAAAAAAAAAAGTATTTTCTGGTTAATTCGCCAAATATTTAAGGCTACTATACACAAGGACACAGGCCTGTTCCATGGCCTGGGATATATGACAGAAATTATCCCTGTCCTCATGGACTTTACTTGGGGGAAATGGACAATAAGCAACTGAATGCATGCCTAGCTTCTTTGTTTTTTAATTGAAACTATGAGTGCTAGGAAGGAAAAGTACAGAATGCCATGACAGCATTTAATGAGCACCCAACCTAGCCTAGAAGAGCACTGTGCAATATAACAGCACTTTCTGCAATCCAGTCATGAGGATTAACTGCTACAATGCAGGAGGATTAATGAGGATTAGCTGTTACAAAGCATTTAGCAAGATGACCTGGCACAGAATATGGGCTCAGTAATTGTTTGCTATTAAAGCTATGTTTATTGAGGTCTTAATGGATAGCTTGCACAGAGATAAAAACTCTAATAAATATAAAACAAGGTGAGTTAGGTTGCAAGCCCTGTCTTCCAAGGATTATACCATTTCCCTGAAGATGCAACTAGGTCATATAAATATGGGATTAAATGCCCAAGCAATAAACCTCCATTCAAATAAAGAAAATTATCAAGTTAGTCCGGAGTGGTTGAAAAATGATCCCAGAGGAAGTAGAACTTAATCTAGATCCTGAAGTAAGAGTATGTTTTGTAGGTAGGGGCACCTGTGTGGCTCAGTTAAGCATCTGCCTTCAGTGAAGGTCATGATCTCCAGGTCCCAGGATCAAACCCCGAGACTGGCTCCCTGCACAACAGGGAGTCTGCTTCTCCCTCTTCCCTTCTCCCTCATCCCTCCCCTTCTGCTTGTGCACTCTCTTTCTTTCTCTCTCTCTCAAATAAATAAGTAAATAAACAAATAAAAATCTTCTTTAAAAAAAGAGTAGGTTTTGTATAGATAGAGAGTAAGAAGAAAAGATTAATATTAATGTGGACGTTTCTCTTTATTCCCTCTATAGGTGAGTTCAGTTTTAATATTTTTTAATATTTTTATTTATTTATTTGACAGAGAGAGAGAGAGATCACAAGTAGGCAGAGAGGCAAGCAGAGAGAGAGGGGAAAGCAGGCTTCCCGCCGAGCAGAGAGCCCAACGCGGGGCTCGATCCCAGGTTGCTGGGATCATGACCTGAGCCGAAGGCAGAGACTTTAACCCACTGAGCCACCCAGGCACCCGGAGATCAGTTTTAATGTATCACTTGGTAGATGATTCTAGATTGGCCTAGCAGACCAGTGATGTCATTGAGGACTGAGGTTCCTTTCATACTCCTCTATCATTATGAGAGTATTTGGGATATCTGCCAAACTAAAAAACCATAGCAGCTTCAAACACATGTAAGTCCCTTCAAAGCCAAAGAGAAGAAGACTGGTTTTACCCCAGTAGCCTCTTTTTTTTTCTTAATCCGAGAGGAAAATATTTTCCATAAGCACCCCAACAGACTTCTTATCACATGTCAGTGAGCAAAAAGGATCACACCCATCCCTAATCCAGCATCTGACAAAGAATGGGAGGACCAGGAAGGGCTTAGATGGGTCATGATCCATCCTCTTAGCAGGCCATCAGGTGTCAACAACAACAAAGAGTTATTCAATCAAAAGACAGAGGGAAAAGTGACTTTTAGGGAAGCAATTAACAGCCACTCTTCCTCTCTCATCCTTTATATATAAATTCTCCTCTCATATTTATCTTTCTTATTCATCGCTCATTCTTGGTGTATTACACCTGCCCCTCACGAGCTGACCATACTCTTCTCTCTAAGAAAGACTAACAGTTTCTGCTTCTTCATGTAAGCCTTTCAAGGTTTAGATAATCAGCTAGAATTTCTTCTCAAAGAGGTTTCACATTCGTAAGTTTACACAGGAGTAGTGTGAGAGATGGAACACATGGGCAGAGCCAAGAAAACCTTGTCTAGAGGCATATGGTAAAGTCATGTTCAAAAGTGCCTAACTACTAGAGACTTCCATCCAGAACCTGTTTTGGAGGATGGATGGTTAAACAGTCTGTGGCATCAGGAGGGCTAACACTGGGCCCAGACTAGAAGTGAACAAAGTGAGACATGAAGAAATAAAATTTACATTTGTTGTGCAAAAACATTAGTAATCACTCAGGTATGCAAATTCTTTCCACTTAGAACAAAAGGTCACTCAGTATAATATTTGGCTGAGCATGTCATAAAGTATGAGTTGGATTATCTTTTTGCAAGTCTCAGAGTATTGCAGTAGAAAATTCCATACCTCTATGTTTTGCCTTTACGATGTGCCACTTACACAGTAAGTCCATCTGTTCACAACATTAGATGTTTAGAATGTATATTTGTAAAGCAAGAAATGTTATTTACCTGACCCTGTAATCTGAGGTTGTTAGAGCACAGTGTAGCATATGATACCGAAAGGACTTATCAAGTGTGTCAAGTAGGGAACATGGAAGTGGGGAATTTATAGGCAACATACAAGTGTAAAGGAGAACTAAAAGTTGCTAGAAAAAAGATTTAATTGATTAAATACAGAAAAGAAAAACTTTAGGAATTTGTAGAAACTGAGTGAACTCGGGCCTTACTGAGTAGGGTCATTTCCGCTTCCCACTACCGACTACAGGAAAATGCCAATTACATTTAATTTTATTAGTTTATATTTTTATAAGCTGCCACATACTTAGCATCTAAAATGGCCAGTCTTTTGTTTCTGAGATGGTGCCATTGGGCTAAAAGAAGGCATGGCCCTACTAGTCCTGGGCATCTGCAGTATGAAGGACTGGCAGATATAGAAGTATCATAGAAAGGGCTGAATCAGTAATCTCTGCTTTCTGCCCTGCTCCTTCGAAGTATTTAATCTGCCCATACAGTGTTTGTCACCAGAAGTTCAGTGCTCTTGTGCTCGCCTCTACCTTTCATCAAATATACACAATACTCATTTGCTTAGGACCAGATCTGTGGAGTGAAATATTTGGTTTGGCTGGGAGAAACAAAGGAACCAAAAATAATGGGACACGAAAAGGTATTTCCATGGAGAGCAGAAAGTAAAACAAGGTCACTGGAAACCAAGAAATATCCTATCCTTCCCAATGCTCTGTGGAGATTAAAAGTTTTTTTTTTTTAAAGAGTTTATTTATTTATTTGACAGAGAGAAAGAGATCACAAGTAGGCAGAGGGGCAGGCAGAGAGAGAGGGGGAAGCAGGCTCCCTGCTGAGCAAAGAGCCAGATGTGGGGCTCGATCCCAGGACCCTGAGATTGTGACCTGAGCCAAAGGCAGAAGCTTTAACCCACTGAGCCACCCAGGCGCCCTGAGATTAAAAGTTTTAATGCAGAATGATTCTTTCCAAAAGATATGGTGCCCTGCCTGGCCCAAAGATGGTGGTAGAGTCAGGGAAGGGCAGATCCAGAAGCGTGGGGCTATCCCTGCTGCCTACTGATGCAGATGCTTCACCATTGCTTCCCTCAGGGGTTGAAATGGTAGAGGTAATGCAACCCCACTTTCTTGAAACTGGGCAATGGATATATAGGGATGAAATGGTCAGGGTTGTGGGGCTAAGTATATCTTTCTTGCTTCAGGAAAGGTACTTGACCAGGAACAAAAGCAAATGGGCACCACATTTTAAACAAAAGTATAGAAACCACCTCTAGGCGCTCATAGGCAGGAAATAATCAATGGGGTAAAAAGAGAGAGATCGGGAGCGAGGGACAGAAACTCAACTATCCCATTTTCTTCTGTCTACCCATATATAGTGAGAACTTGTTTCTCTGAATTCATCAAACACTTTGAACACACTGATATTTTTATAAAACTCAGGATAACACTTCATGGTACATTTTAGATTTTAGAGTAAGAGTAAATTCTGGGCAATAGGATGCTTTTTTTTTTTTTTTAATATATGATTTTGAGCTACCAGTGGTGGATTTTCTTTGTGAAGCATTCTGTCTAACACCTAGCATGTCAGTATTTTATATTTACATGTTAAAAATCTGTTGCTTCTCGGTCTAAATTCAGACTCATCATCCATGAATGCACAAGGATGGATGGAATCAATTTTAAATCAGTGAGCTGAACTGCGGGAATGTGAACTAAGTATAAGCTGTCATTTTATAGAGTTGACTCAAGAAAACCAGGTCCTTAAGAAATAGCCTGTGATTGCAGTGGGTCTTCTGGTGAATAAATCAGCTACTGCTGTTAAGTATGTCTCTATAATACACCTGACTAGAAAGAGGAGAAGCAAATGATGATCTCAGGAATAAAAACAACTACTTTCAAAAAAGGTAATACATCCTGGAAAGTCAATCTCCATTCTACTTGCTAAAAGATAGCAAGTATTGCAATAGTCTGTTAGTAACAGTTTATGTGCACTGAACAATTACTGTGCTAAGAAGTTTACATTGATTATCTGGTCATATCCTCAAAACATTTCCGTGATGGTAACATTATTGGCATCCTCGTTGTACATATAAGTTAACTTACATCAGTGTCCACGATCACAGAGTTCCTCAGTGATAGAGTTAGAATTTGAATGTAATAAATCTAATCCCTGAGCCTACACTCTTAGCCACTAGGCAAGGTGAAATATCTAGAACAGAGCCCGGCTTTTGATGAATACTACTAACAAATGGATTTTTATGGTGCATTTGCTTTTTTCTGTACCTGTCACCTGCATTTACCCACACAAGAGTCCTGACAGATGTGCAAAAAGGTCAACTGACTGCAGTTTTTCAGTCCATGAAATGTCCACAAAAGCAGATTTCTAGGTCCTCTTGATTCTCTGTCCATAGTCATGCCTATATCTTGCTCCCTGTCTTAACTCCATTGGGGCTGCTATCACAAATTACCACAGATTAGGTAGCTTAGAAACAACAGAAATTTATTTCCTACAGTACCAGAGGCTGGTTGGGTGAGAGCCCTCTTCCTGGTTCATAGCTGGCACCTTGTCACTGTTTCCTCGCATGGTAGAAAGGGATTAGGGGTCACTCTGGAGCCTCTCTTATAAAGCAGTGATCCTATTCATAAAAGCTCCACTCTGATGACTTAAGCACTTCCCAATGGCCCTATCTGCTGATATCATCACCTTTGGGAATCAGGATTACAGCATATGAATTTTGAAGGGAAATAATCATTCAAACCATAGCCCTTCTCAACAGGCACAACTTGACGCTTATAAAAAATACACCAATTTAGAATCATATTGAATATGATATTTTACTCTTCTTTTATTCCAATTGGAAAACACTGTAACTCACACTCTTTTACTAATACAACCCAAGGTATATTCTCTGTAGTCTGAAAGATTCCCACTGCTGGCTGACATTTCAGAATTTCAAAATCAAACACCTATATTCTCTCCTTTCTAACCAAAACAAGTAAAAAAGGATTCAATTCAAGTGATTTCAAGATAATACAGATTTTTGGATGGAATGCCAAGCTCTTTGAGGGCCAGGAAAATGTCAGAGAAATCCTTTGTGCTCCAACCCCTTTCCCCAAGTTTGATTAAATAAAAAGAGCAGTGACTGGCCTTTCTGTTACTAGTCCCACTGTAGCCACTTCAGATTTTCTTCAAACACTCTATTGTTATGCCTAAAATAGTTACCATTTCTGCTAACCAATAATTCATTTTTACTACACAGACAAAATACTAAACAACTGTCTTCAGGGCCTAAGAGCAAATTACTAGATCAAACCTAACCAACTCTTAATTTATTTTCCCAAAGGTCATAGCCTTTGGCAACAAATAAACATAGGACTGTCCTTTGGTTCTGTGGCAGTGACAAAGAACATGGTACTTTTAGGAAACAAAGTAAAATCAGTATTGCTGGATGGTCTAAGGCATGGTAAGGGAGAGATGAAGGGCAAGGCAAGAAAGTGGCAGTTCAGGAAGGAACTTCTGTGACAAAGACTTTAGACTTTAGTATTCAACATAAATTCATAGAGTGTCTATTCTGTCCTGTGTACCATTTGAGGCATGGGACCCACAACACTTCCCAGAGCAGAAATAATTCCTGTGCTGACAGAACTTAGTGTCTCACAGACACAGTGCACAGTCATCCCCAGTGGGGAGGCATTTATAGAGCTTTGCACAGGGAATGGATGTCTTTTTTCTACTAATACTGACTTTGGAGAACTCTGGAACTGCTTTTAAGATCAGTTTAAAAATAAAATCCAGGTAATTATTTTAAGATCATACGTTATTTCAGTGCTTCTCAAAATGTGGTTAAGTAGACCAGCAGCATCAGCATCACCTGGAAAGTTGTAAGAAACACAAATTGTCAGACTACCTTATTTAGGGAATCACAGCTTCTGACGGTGAGACCCACCTAAGCCCCCCAGGTGATTCTGATGATGCTTGCCTGGGGATCCCACTTTGAGAGTCACTGTGTTATTCTCCAGTTTAGTGTTTTTTTTTTTTTAATCATACCCACTAAATGTCCTTAAATGACTGAATAGCTTCCAGAATCCCCACCTCAGAAGATGAAATGCCCCCATCCCTGAGGTTATCCAAGGGAATATGCTGCAGGATGTCAAAAAAATTGTAAAACAAAACAAAATATAATGACAACAATAATCAAGAGTAAGAATAGGGCAAGTTTCTATAACAAGGTTATTTAGGAGGAGATACCACTAGTCTGAACAAACATATACTCACTCAGTCTTACAACATATGCTTATAGAGAAATTCGTGGCCTTATAATTCAAATAATGGAACTCAATTCACACTTCTCTTTTCTGCCTTACTTTTGGTCAGCTTCTCTCCACAATATGTGTAGAAAACAGGCCATCAAACTAGAGTAGGTTAGGCAACTGAAATGTGCTATTTTATACTTGACTGTTAAGCCAAAGAACAGTTTTCATCCCCATCACCTTATCATTCCCCCTCACCCATCCCCACCCCCGGAATCAGGCTGCTGAGCACGGAATCTCACGGGCATTAACTCCCCCGGTTGGCAGGGGGCATTTTTACTTTCTACTGCTCATGCAAGCCCTGAAGGAAGCGCTAAGGCTGACATGGCAGCCACGTGAGGAGGAGGTGTGCCGGCTTTTCTAGGCTTTAATTTGCTAAGTCCGTTAAAATGTCCTTTTACCAATAAAGAATCTCATATGCATTTGGTACCTGTAAAATGATTAAATGTTTTGAAGGGACGACTGACTTCTTTGGAAATCTGTTTCTAGGTGCGTTGCTCCTTCTTTCAGACACACAAATTCAGAATAATGCGAAGGGAGACAGTCGTGATTTTAGTAAATGAGCAAATTCATGGAAATATTACATAATCAAAGGGGTTTTGTCTTTACACAAGTGGTTAGAATTCTAAATAGCCCTAAAGTTCTTTTTTTTTCTCCCCAAATTTGTTTATTTTAATCTTTCAGTGTTACAGGATTGATTGTTCATGCACCACACCCAGTGCTCCATGCAGTACGTGCCCCTCTCGATACCCACCACCAGGCTCACCCCCCACCCCCTCCCCTCCAAAACTCTGTTGCTCAGAGTCGACAGTCTCTCCTGGTTCAACACCCCCTCCGATTTCCCCCCATTCGCCCTTCCCTTCCTTCTCACGATGCCCTCCATGATTTTCTTTATACTCCACACGTAAGTGAGACCATAAGATAATTGCCTCTCTCCGCTAAATAGCCCTAAAGTTCTATCACTATTGATTGATATTCAGATCTAAACAAAACAAACCACCCTACTCTATAAACCAGGAAAGAACGAGCAGGTGGACAGATGATCCAGACATCCCAGCTGCTATATCAGCAGCTTTCCATCCTCAGGTTAACGGACAAAGGGGTTCTCTCCTGACATCTGTGTTTATGTGCCACAAGCAAGACAAACAGAGACAATCTACTAACCAGCAGGAATTGCACATACATTTCTTGTCACTCATTACCAAATGGGTTATTGTTGCCCTCAGAGAAAGGTGAAACATTTTTCTTTAACGGAACAAAAGTCTGGACACACTTAATAAACTCCCTTTGAAACAAGGAAGTGATGTATTTTTATCGCTTGTCCTTTAGACTTTATTTCAATTATTTCTTTTTAAATACCCTATTCTCTGGTGTCTAGGTACCAGGGAAGAAATTTACTGTGAACTCCCACTTATCTTTTGTTAAATTCTGGTTGATGGCAGAGAGAATATGTTTGCTCTGTGGGTGGAATGGGAAGAACATGCAAGATGCAGAGATTTAATGGGCGAAAGGGAAGAGACCTCTGTCCTTCTCCTTCTAACTATCAAAATGTTTTCTTATTAGGAAATCAGGAGGGCAGCCTTCTCTCACATCAGACATGCCTTCATCACTGACAAATTCAGAATGCCTCTTCTACTTTCTTTTACCTTACAAATGAAAAATAATATTAAATTGCCAAAGAGAAAAAGGAGATAACTACAAAGAAGTTCAACAACAATCTGCTGTCAGGCAGGCCTGAGACAGATTTCCAGTCCGCTACATTTCTCCTTCCCATCCTAGCAAAATGCAGAAAGCCACAGTTATTCCATGGGGAAAGGCTAAGATTCAATGGATCAAACTGGGTTTTGTGCCAAGCCTAACTCCAGGTAGATAGTGATAAAGTGTGTATTTAAGAGAAAACTTTGGGCTATTATAAGGAGACAAGAATTTGGTTGAAGAATCTGGTTGTCCTTAGGTGTAGCTTAGCAAGAAAACCATTTGGGTTAATCTTACTCTCAAAGTTCAATCAGGAAATATTGATTATCTATATCTATGTGTTAAGGAAGAACCTGAGTTCCATGAAGCAAGTATGAATGGAGGACTATTTGATCAGGAAGATCTGTCATGGATGGGAGAGGGGCAGGGTGGTCTTGTGCTAAGGGTTATAATTCCTACTGGGAATCCCTAATGTGAAGAGACAATGATGATCCAACTGACACTCAGATGCTCAATAAACATCTGGCTCATCCTCCTATAACTGAGTTCTCACGCTCTCCCCATTCTCACTCTGACTCCCACCATTTTCCCTATGCCAGTTAAAGAGAGCCTCATCCTTCCAGCTGCTCAGGCCAAAGACCTTGGAGGAATCTCTGATTCCTCTTCTTTCAGCCTGTATCCAATCTCTCAAGATATCCAGTTGGCTCAACTTTCAAAATAAACACAGAACCCAGTTATCTCTCTGATAAGAACTACTATCATCTCTTCTAGGAAACCTAGAAACTCCAGCCATCCCCAAACACATAGTCTATTTGCAACATTAAAATCAAAGTGAGTCTTTTAAAAACTTGAGTCAGATTATGTCATATTCCTTCTTGTTCTGCCAAGGGTATCCTTTGACTTGGTTGTTCCCTCATCTGGAATGTCCAGCCCTCTTTCGTAGGTGACTACAAGGCAGATGCTCTGTTCCCTCAAGACCTTGTTCAAATGTTGCCACTCTGGTCTCACTGAAATCTGTCCCAGCAGTCCTAATTCTCTTTCACCGGATCTATTTTTTCAATAATATTTATATAAGTGGAACCTTAAACAACATGGGGGTTATGGGCCCTAACATACCATGCAGTCAAAAATAATTTTTAACTCCCCCAAAACTTAACTACTAATATCCTACTGTTGACCAGAAGTCCCACTGATAACAGAAATATTCAATTAACATATATTTTGGCTCAGGTCATGATCTCAGGGTCCCGGGATAGAGCCCTGGGTCAGGCTGAGTGCTCAGTGCGGAGTCTACTTGAAGATTCTCTCTCACCCTCTCCCGCTTCCTCTCCTTCCTCTCCAAAATAAATAAATCTTTAAAAAAAAAAGTCATAAGGAAGAGAAATTTACAGTATTACATAGTATTTATTTTTAAAAAAATACAGGTATGTGTAAGCCTGATGATTCACAGACCTGAACCCCTGGGGCAAATAATATATTATATGTTAATGAAAAAAAAATACAGATATGTATACTCATGCAGTTCAAAACCATGTTGTTTGAGGGTCAGCTGTATTAACACACCAGGTCATTTATGTACTCATTATTTTGTTTGCTGCCTCTCTTCTTTCACTAGACTGTATGCTTCACGGTCAGGGTATCGGGGGCTATTGTGTTTACTAATGGGTCACAAGTGCCTGAAATAAAGCCTGACATACATTCAGCTTTTAATAAATATCCAGTGAGTGAATAAATTATGTTCACATATGAGTGCAGAGGACTATATTCAAGGACTATTACAGATATTAAAACTGCAGATAGAACATTGAATGTACATACATACATAGACATGTATATTTTCATAATAATCATTTTTTAGTTGCTTCTCCCTATCCGGTTTACAAAACTATGCATACAGAGATGAAAGCTTAGTAGACTCCTATGGAAGAATCTACATAAGTACTTCAGATGAAAAAAAAAAAAAACCTGAAGAGATTGCATTAAATCCTTGAATTTCTACAGTGCCTAAATGGATTCTTCTCCTTGTTAGAAGTTTATTAAATGATGAGTCAATTTCCTATGTTTCTATAATGTTTTTTCCCAAACTTTTATTGCAGCATATGTTTTTAATCCATAGTTATAATAATATAGTTATTAAATTAAATGAGTGTATTTAACATAATTGTCTTAAGTAGATGAAAACTATATTTTCAGGCAGTTGGTTCCAGATTGCATTCTTTATTCAATTTTATGTTGGTGATCAAATTCCCCTTTGCTGTGAGCTAAAACTCTTGATCTATCCGTCTTCTTCCAGCTCTACAGAACTTGCCAGCTGACTCTAGGAAAGAGCTCTAAAAAGAAAGAATCTCATTTAAAAGTAACTGAATTGTGTTGTGTTAGATGATTATGGTGTTTTTTAGTACCCACCCTGGAAACGGCCTTTCAAAAACCATGTTATTTTCGCGGAATGTGCCTAACAATGATGCAGTTAGGCATAAAGAGCAGGGAACTATCGGAAGACCTTTGTAACACACTGGAAAAGATGTAGCAAGGTTAAACTCCAAGCCTAGGCATCACTCTAACAAGGAACACATGTCCAAGGTAACTCCCACGGAAAAAAGACACATGCAGGCTCCTCGGCCTTTAACATACGCCCCCTCGTGGCCATGGCATGAATGACTATATGGACTGTGCTGATGGAAATGCATTTGCTCAGAGTTCAAAAGCAATACTTTTTATCTAATTAATCATGGGTTCTTCATGTAAGGTAACATTAACTTACTGGATCAGCAAACTTTAATCTTTTAACAATAATATATGCCCATTCCACAGCTAATTGAAATAGCTTTTAAGAGACCAGGGTCTGGATGCAAACTCCTTTCACAGCTACTAGCCATGTAAAGTGAAGATAGCAATCACACCTATCTCATAAAGTTCTGTGAGAATTAAATATAAAGCAGCTATCACAGAGTTTGGTGTCTAGATGCTTAACAAATTTTCATTATTAATATTATCTCATTCTTCCAGATTTTTCAGAAAAGCTTTCTCAGAAAACCTGGACTGAACCCTCATCAAAAATATAGAAAATTTCAGACCAACTGGAATTCATGACAAACTGGCTTCTAATCTAGAAACAAAAAAGTATATTTGCTTTTGCTTTTGGCATGAAATCCATTAAAGTTTTCTATAAATGAAACCTTATCTAGATCAAGTAAACGTGCTCAAGCCCAAAAGGCTAGGCAAAGTCTAGAACATCAGCTACTGCTTTCAGAAAGTTACACATCAGATCACAAAGAGGTAACTTGCTCTTTTATCTCATTTAAATTTATTAGGCACTAAAATATCATAACTAAATATTCAGGCCCATTTAGCAATTTCATTTGTTTTATTTTAAGATTAATCTAATTATGGTGATTTAAATACAAGTCAAGTCTGCTGCATTGTTTGATGAACTAATAAAAATCCATCTGGACTCTAAGCATGATAAGAAAATAAAAGATACATATTAATGTTGGAATGAGCACCCAGGTACCAGAAGATTAATATCTTTCAGTTCCTAACATTACAAATTGTTCACATCGCTCTTGCCTTTTTTATAATTCCTTAAAGTTTTAATCATGTTTAATAGTCGAGAATAATATATGATAGAATGAAATAATCTACACACACATTTCTCACATTATAGTTACTGATCTTTCTTTGTTCAATTCACTAAACTTTTACCAAGGAATACTATGTACTAGGCTCTGTGCTAAAGGGACACTGGGATTATAGAAATGGATAGCAGATGGTCCCTGCCTTCAAGGAGATGAGAGAAATATGCAAAGAAATCATTAAAATTCCAAGTGGCATATGCAATCAAAGAAATGTTTGCAGAGTGCATAGGTTGTAAAATGGTTGTCTTTGTTTGAGAAGGAGAAAGGGCATTTGGACAAAAGGAAGATGGTTCATCAGAAGAATAAGATAATTTTAGAGTAAGTGAAAGAGTGCTGTCCATGAAATGAGACTAACGTGGGTAAAGTAACAGTGGCAGGAAATAGGTCCATTCAGATCTCCTGAATCTTGTGTTTTGCTGGGACATAGGTTGGTGTTTTTGCCATTAATATACTTTGGACTTTGACCTGACTGAAATCATTCTTTTGATTCCTAGTCCTGGCATTTTTTCAGCATATAAAATCAGTAAGTCCTGTTACTTTATACCCAAAGGGTCTACCCAAAACAGAGCATAAATACAGATTCTACTGTTCACCCCAAAACAGATCAAAAGCAAACGTGCAAATGTCACTGTTGTACAATATTCCCCTAGGTCATTTTCTGAAGCTTTAAACAACCATTTTTTTTTCTGTTTCTCTTTGACAAATACTGTGAAATTCTGAGTTTTTAATAAACTTCTTTTTAGTATCTCCCATCCTACACCTACACTGAATAGTACATTAAAGTCTTCCAACTGAATAACGAATAAGTCATATGGTCATGGGCAAAGGAGTAAGGTATTCTGGATGGGGAAAGCAGTTTGCCATGCGGTTCTTTACTCTAAGCTAATCTTCTTAACTTCAGGGCAACTTCAATAGGACCTAAACTCTATTGTTACAGAATAAAAAGAAGGAAGGAAGGAGGGAAGGAAGGAAGGAAGGAATCTATTTTACAAAGATCTTATAAAGTATCTTCCCAAAGATCTATTTTACAAAGAAAACTGAAATATGGAAACGAAAGCATTAGCACATTGGATACTCTAGATGCCAAGGGATAAAGGAGAATCATCCCCACTAGTCCTCAGAATATGGTCTGGCTTAGTTCTGAGTACTAGAGCAAATGTAGTATACTTTTGTACCCAAAGCTTTAGAAGCACATGGAATTAATACCCTGAATAAAAAGATCAATAGCCTCAAGGATGTCAGAAGTTGCAGTGTCAGTTATGATAAACATTGTTAAAATGCCTCATGAACAACAGATAAAACACAGATTGGAGGCAACCAAGACATCCTTCCGTAGGTGAATGGACAAGTAAATTACGATTCATCTCGACAATGGAATATTATTCAGTGCTAAAAAGAAATGACACTGTATGACACCAACAGTGAACACCAAGGTAAACTACGGACTTTGGATGATTATGATGCTTCAATACAGGTTTATCTGGTGAGTGGTGTTGACAATTGGGAAAATTATACACGTGTAGGGGTGGGGGAAATGTGGCAAATCTCTATACCTTCCTCTCAACTTTTTTGTAACCCTAAAACTGCTCTAAAAAATATAAGATCTGAAACAAATAGGTTGGAGATGGATGAGTAAAATAAATTATAGGAAGATGTGAGAAACCCCCTGAGACTTGCAAAAATAAATGAACAAAAAACAAGACAGAGATTGGTTCTATTACACAATTAGGGAATAAATGGATGAAATTCAAACTATTATTATTATTATAGTACTGTTTGTACCCATAAGCATGCAGGACTTAAAGAAATTGAGGTCATATGTTTTTACAGCAACAATAAAGACAGACACAATAATTAAAATATATTTCATGGCTACTATATGGAAGAATCTCAGGGATTTTGACATATTTGATCCTGAGAAGAATGCTCTGAGGTGGGTATTATCATCCCTATGATTCTAGTGAAAAAAAAAAAATGAGACACAGACATTTTAAGTGCTTTGCTCTTGGTCGTACAAATAGTGAATAGCAGAGCTAAGTTGGAACATAGGCTATCTTAACTCAAAGTAGCCACTGTTTTTCATAAGATATGGAGGCTCAGCTGTTACTTAGTTACACTTCAAAGTGGAGTCCAAAGAAATGAAATCATCAGTCCCCAAAACAGTAGGGAGGAAAACATTCTCAACTCTTCTCAGGCCCCCAAATTAAGTTTACCAGATAGAGCAAGTAAAAATACAGATGCTCAATTAAATTTGAATTTCAGATGAGGAGTGGATTTTTTTTAGTATAAATATATACCAAATATTTTAAACTAAATGTTTGCTCTTTATCTCAAATGTAACTTTAACTGGGTATCCTGTATTTTATCTGACCAACCACACTTAATACTAAATTGTGGTACTCCCAGTTTTAATTTGTATTAAACATATTAAAGATGCAGAAAAGTGAGAGTCAACATTCTAGTCCATATGACTGTTTCTTCAAAGCATCAGCACATGGCTATGTGCTCTCTGTTGTTTTCACTGAAGCAGCCAGAAAATATTCCCAGAATTTTCTCTGAATTATTGAGTCAATTTACAAAACAGAACAAATACAGGGGGAAAAAAGCCTTTAGAGAAGCTTTGGTTATCCTGTGTAGCTCGATGTAAACTATTCTGGGGATTCTCTAGCATGTGATTCACTCTGAAAAGAAAAACGAGAGAAATAATTGGTGTTTACTGAGACTAATGTTTGTCAGCCCGAACCTAGCTACCATCATCGTTTTATCCCACACTGAAGCCCTGCTCCTTCTTAACATGCTGGACAAAAGATGAAATCATCCTATCTAACAGATACTATAGCAACAGGAAAACTCTGTGCTTTCAGAATGTAAAATTACTAAGCTTTACACATAATTAAGAAACGGGGGTTCACATCAACTTCTTAATATTTAAGATGTACTCAAAATCCTAAAATCTGATGCAGTCATCCATTTTATCTTTATTTTCCTGGGACTTGGGGGTCTGCATTAACTTAAAGAAGACTGGAATCATTCCAGAACCACAGCCACCTCTGCCAGGGGTAAGTGAATTCCCTTGGTGGATGACAGTATAAGTAAGCTACATTCCTGACTTGGTCCTCCCCTTGCATTTGCTTTATGATCATGTGCAAATTCTGGAGCTTCTCTGTATACAGTGTGGGTGCTGAAAGCCTGAGTGTTGGGACCAGACTGGTGTTAAATCTGGCTGTGCCTATGGCATGTGTGTGTGACAAAAGCATATCATTATGGTTCTACCTCGCTAAGGATTGTTGGGAGGATTAGAAGAACACTTAGAAGAGCCCCAGGCACGCGATAGTTCTCCATAATGCTATTTATTTATTTTCTTAGCAAAAATAGTCTTATTGCACACAATATAGTACAAAGATAAGTGCCAGTAATTAGCCTCATGCCTTGTGATAGCACATGAAACAATTCTGGATCTCCATTTCCTTCACAGTAAGATGAGGAAATTTGAAAAATGATCCTTGAATAATGATATGTAAAATACTCTATGATACTTAATTCCAATTGCTATTGACCATTGGAAAGCATCTTTGGAAGATGTTTCAGATGGCAAAAACAAAAACAAAAACAAAACTCAGCACTTTGAGGAATGGAGTAAAGGCCCTAAAGCTAAATTTTCCCATTCACTTAGTATGTTTCTGCCCAGGTTCCTTGGTCTGTAATCATTTTCCAACATATTAGCATCTCCAAGAGCCCCAATAGATATAGAGATTATCTATTAAAATCCTGGAACTTGTAAAAAGAAAAAAAACAAAAGCTCCAGGAGGCATAATGTTTTGCTTACATTCAGTTAGCAAGTTGGTGACTGTGGTAGCCACTCTCCCAAAATGGGCCCACAGTGATCCCACCTCCTGGTATTTTCATGCCCTTACATAGCCCCTCCTGTAGTGTGGGCTGAACTTAGCGATTTGCTTTGAATGAATATAATACGTGGAAGTGAGGGTACGTGAAATGTAGGTCAGAAAAGTCAGTTCTCTCTCTCCGCCCCAACTCCCCACCATGCTCATTCACTCCGCTGGAAGCCAGCTTCCAAGTCATGATCACACCAAAAGAGAGGCTCGATGGCAAGAAAATGAAGCTTTCTGCCAACAGGCATGTGAGAATTTGGAGAAAGAACTCCCATCCCCAGTTAAGTCTTAGGATCAACTTTGCCCTAAGCAGTAGTTTGACTACTTCATGAGAGACTCTGATTCGGCACCATCCAGCTAAGCGGCTTCCAGATCCTTGACCCCAGAAACTGTATGAGAAAATATTTTCATTGGTTTAAGCTGGTAATATTTAGGTAAATTTGTTATCCATGAATAGATAAGCAACACAGAGACAGAGTTGTTACCAGAGCATAATGTTCTTGCCGAGAAGATAGCAATTTCTCTGAGTGAAGTGTGGAATAACCATTGTTCATTCCTAAGTTTTCACAACAGGCCCAAGCAATAATGTGAAATTGAAATTATCCGTTTAAATAGTAATTAGCCCAAATTAGTTCGAAGTTGAAATTGTTATTTCAAGTAAGCTCATTCAGCTATAAAGAATTGAAAGCACTGAGAGCATTCCTTATTTACCAACCATCCCTGGCCACAGTTAACATTTCTGGCTATTTACTCAGGCTCAACCTAATCAGGGCAAACCTCAAATCCACCTCTCCTATTTAGGGTGGATAAGCATTTCTTACAAATCCTGCAGGTGATGACAACTCCTGCAAACACAGTATACACAGGTGGTTTGGATTTTCTATATTGTGACAACAAAACCCAGATCAAAGGACTTAAAATAGATTATATTTTCAGACACAAAACTATTTATATGGTGATCTTTTCAGGTATATCGGTATTTTAGTCCTGCCTTTACACCGTGAGAAAACATAGTAAACAGTCACTCCCAGGTTATTAAAAATATATAAGGCTTCAGCAAGCACAAAAATGGGGGTAAGGATGAATCCATACTGAGTCCAAGAGACATTAAGTCATAACAGGTGAACAGATGGAGAACACCCCCTAAAAGTTGATTTTCAGGAGGTCTGAGAGACTTCAAACTACATTCAAAGCTCACCATGACTTCCTAGATGGAGAAAAAGACTGAATACAGATGCATTTGGAAATTGAGTGAGCTTCTGGGAAAGAAAGCTTTCCAGAGGAAGAAGGATCAAAGCCGAAGGAGTGAGATGCAATACAAACGCCATGGTTCTCAAGGGCAAGGGGCAATTTTGACTATAACATGGAATCTGCATCACAGTATATCTCCCAGACGTCCCCAACTTCAATTCACTTTTGGACCCCATGGATAACAGGGGAGACCTAAATAAAACATGATGCAACTGTCACATTAAAAACTCTATCAGAGGGCCACCTGGGTGGCTCAGTTGGTTAAGCGTCTGTCTTTGGCTCAGGTCGTGATCCCAGGGCCCTGTGATCAAGTCCTGCATGAGGCTCTTTGCTCAGTGGGGAGCTGGCTTCTCCCTCTCCCTCTGCCTACTTGTGCTCTGTATCTCTCTGTCTAATAAATAAATAAAATCTTAAAACAAACAAATGAACAAACTCTATCACATATTGGGAGCACTGCCTTGGGACTCATTTACAACAGAGTATTAAGAAGAGAGCTATTTTTTTTTTTCCTTAAAAATTAACCCACACACTGTGACACTAAAAGGTTCAGTGTTTTGTGGTTGCATCCAGGAGGGGCCAGTGTCACTTAGAGCAGAGCACAGTATATACCAAATGTGTCTGCTGGAAATAACCTTTGGAGTAGTATGGATCCCAAGTGCAGCGTAATCCCCAGCAGAAGTGGACTGTTTTGGGAGCAAACGTAAAGCACCTCTGGAGACTCTCAGGAAAGGCTGAGATGTGGAAACTTGGCAAAGAAGAGACAAGGACCAGTGAATCCTGAATTACAATTGCCATGACTGTAGAAGTGTTCAAAGGCTGATAAGGTTGGAAAAGAATTGGGTTTCATGTACAAATGCATGTTTAAACAGAGCTGAAAAGGACGGGGCACCTGGGTGGCTCAGTAGGTTAAGTGTCTGACTCTTGATTTTGGCTCAGGTCATGATCTCAGGGTCATGGGACAAGCCTCCTGTGCGGCTTCTCATTCATTTGGGTGTCTGCTTAAGATTCTCCCGCTCTCCTCCTGCCCCTCCCCTTGCTCCCAAGCTCTCTCGCTCTCTAAAATAAATAAATCAATCTTAAAAAAAAAAGCTGAAGAAGGAAAGAAGAAAGGCATTTTCTTAGAATGAGATGGCTAGGCACAGCTAACAGATGCAAGAGTTGCAATTATTAAGCCACAAAGTTTAGTAACTTCACATTACAATCTAATATACATTCATATACAGAGAAGCTGCATTGTTTCAGATTTTTTTAACACTGCTTTAAAAAATTACCACAAACCGTAAAATAACACAAGTTTATCACATTACAGTCCTGCAAGTCAAATGTCCAAAATCAGTTTCACTGGGATAAAATCAGGGTGTTGGGAGATATGTATCCTTGTGGAGGCCCTAGAGCAAAATCCATTCCACTGTCTTGTTTGGCTCCTGACCTTGTGGCCCCTTCCTCCATCTTCAAAGCCAACAGAGTAGCATCCTGTCACCTCTCTGACTTCTGTTTCCATGTTTACATCTTCCCTCTCTAATTCTGACCCTCCTGCCTCCTTCTTATAAGGACCCTGGTGATTACATTGGTCAACCTGGATAATCCAAAATAAGCTTCCCATCTCAAGATTCTTAGTCACATCTGCAAAGTTCCTTTCACCGTGTAAGATAACATATTCACGGGTTCTGGGGATTAGGGCATTAACATCTTGGGGATCCACTATTCAGCCTACTACACACATGGATAGGAGCCATAAATTTATACCTCACAACAAATTCCATCCTCTTCCATTTTTTTGGTCTTTCCCCAGGTAAATTTTTCTTCTTCATTTATCTTACTTTCCTTAGCTTTTAGGACTCTATAGCAATTTGACTAAGTTCACAGTTGTCATATTTGGGTTTATCTTAAACAGAAAGAGATATGTTAAGCTGTCCCCTTGTGAGAGTATTCAACAGTATTCTTGCAGTAAGCAAGCTTTGATTACTTTTCATATGGAAGACAAAGTATTTAGCATTAGAGATACACAACATACGTGCTAGAAGTTCTCCAATCTTCTGGGGCCATGTCAGGCTCAGGGCACCAAGGAGAACATTAGAGAGCAAGAATAAGGTGATGATCACAAATGTCATGACGACAATGGCACACACTTATAGGGTAGCTTCTACATGCCAAGACTCTCCTAAGTGCATTGTATATGTACATTTATTTAATAGAAAAAACGATAATCCTGAAATTGTGAGTTTAACCCTCTGGAGTTATCTATCTGTATCTGGGCATCTTGTAGGTTTTATCATATAGACTGTCTTGTGCCTAAAATCTCTACATCATGACTTGATATGATGGAATTTTCTAGACCTTTGAAAATAAATTGCACAATTTCAGTAATAGATATGATTCCTAAACATCTTAGGTTATCTAGAATATACTCCCTCCCCTCTCTGTGTGCAAGCCGTTCTAGCAAGTCCAAGGGGAGGATCAATTCTTAGATAATAAATTAAGAGAACCACTACTGCCTCAAAAGGAAAACAATAGTTAATGTTTTTCCCCAATAGGAGGTGAAAAAACTGTTCCCTTCGTTTTATCTGATAATTTTTAAAAGTTGGTACCTTAAAAGTCAGTTTTAACGATCCCTGATCTGTGCGACAGGAATCTCGGGATTTAGCCCTGACTCTTTCACTAACTAGCTCCTGTGATCATGGATAAGTAAGCCCCCTGGTGTGACTCTCTTCATTGGAAATACCAGTTTGTATAAAATGGTCTCCTCCAACTCGGTCATCATCAGACTATTTCTTGCTAATGGATATAGAAAGGAAGGAAGAAAGGAAGTTTTGTTGATAATTTTAAGTTAAAGGCTCTTTTTAAAAAATTACACCTAATTTAATTTTTAGCCCACTGATTTTCTAAGGGCACATTTGTTTTCACTGGTATAGAACAACAGATATTATTTCTAAATTATCAAATGCCATGAGCATGGATCATCTACATCAACTCAGAGAATACACAACTATATGACTCCTACAGATAAGCCAATATTTCAAATTCTTCATTATTGCTCTCTTTTCCAGTGTGGCTTCCCTGTATCATTGCTTTCTGAATATAAAAACATCATCATCATTAATTATAATTATACCTAATCGCCAGCTGGTGATTATTTTTCCTTCTTCATTCTCAACTTTTTGTATTTTGTATTTTTTTTTCTTTTTAAATTAATCTTACCATCTGCAGTCTTTAAAACACATAATAGTCTTTGTCTTGCAAAAAGTCTCCACAAGCCCTGCTTTCAAGGGACATATAAGTGTATAAGGCTAAAGAACATCAAAATTACCATGTTTCTACTGCTCACATCTCATTCTAGCCCTTGAACTTCTGTGCAAATCGGTCTCTCCTCAAAGTGTTTCCATCTCTCTCATCCCAAAAGTCATATAAAAGGATTCTCCTCTTTAAGTAATCTGGCTGAGCTTGGTGAGCTCTTTTTAGACACTGTCTAATCTGCTGGCACTAAGATAACTATGTAATGTTATTGTGGATGATGATCTGGCCAATTTTTTCATAGGCCTACTATGGTATTTTTTTCCCAGTTTGAGAAATAATTGACATGCCTCACTTTATAAGTTTAAGGCAGCCAGCATAATGGTTTGATTTACATCTATTGGGAAATGATTACAACAGGTTCAGCTAATATCTATGTTCTCATATAAGTACAATAAAAAGAAAAAAAAAGAATAGGAAGAAACCTTTTTTTCTTTATGTGATGAGAACTCTTAGAATTAACTCTTCTAACACCTTTCCCATATATCTTACAGCAGTGTCAACTACAGTTACCATGTGTACATTGCTTCCCTGGAACTTACTAATTTTATGGCTGGAAGTGTGTACCTTTGTCTACTTCCCTCCAACTCTCCCTTCCACCCACCTTCCACCTGTAGTACCAATTTCAATCTTTTTCTCTATGAGATATTTTGGGGTTTATTTATTTATTGGACTCTAGATGTAAATGAGATCATAAAATATTTGTCTTTTTCTGTTTGACTTATTTCACGTAGCATAATGTCTTTACGGTCAATCCATGTTGTTGCAAATGGTAGGATTTCCTTATAGTTTATGGCTGACTAATATTCCATTACACACACACACACACACACACATACCACAACTTCTTTATCCATTCACTCAGGTTCTTTCAATGTCTTGGCTATTATAAATAATGTTGCTATGAACATGAGACTGCAGATATCTTTTCAAGCTAGATTTCATTTCCTTTGGATATATTCTCAGAGGTGGAATTGCTGGATTATATGGTAGTTCCATTTCTAATTTTTTGAGGATTCTCCACAGCATTTTCCATACTGGCTGTACCAATTTACAGTTTCACCAACAGTGCACAAGTGTTTCCTTTCTCCACATCATACCTGCATTTGTTATCTCTTTCCTTTTGATGATGGTGATGGCCGTTCTAACAGATGTGAGGTGATAGACCACTGTGGTTTTAATTTGCATTTTCCTAATAACTAGTGATCCTTAGCATCTTTTCATGTACCTGTTGACCCTTGATACATCTTCTTTGAAGAAAGGTCTATTCAGGTCCTTTGAACATATTAAAATTATTTTTAATTTTTTAATTTTTATAATTTTATTTCTTTTTATTCATACAGTGAATTATACATACAATGTCATATTAGTTTCAGGTGTGCAATATGATTCAACTAATAATTCTATATATTACTCAGTGCTCATCACGATAAGTATACTCTTAATCTCCTCTGCCTATTTCATCCATCTCCCCATCCACATCCTTCCCCTCTGGCAACTATGAATTTGTTTTCCTTTCTTTTTATTTTTTTTAAGATTTTACTTATTTTAGAGAGAGAGAGGAAACATGAGTCAGGGCGTTCGGGGGGGACAGGCAGAGGGAGAGGACAGAGAGAGTCTCAAGCAATTTCCATGCTGAGTACAGAGCCCGATGTGGGCCTTCATCCCATGACACTGAGATGATGACCTGAGCCAAAATCAAGAGTCAGCTGCTTAACTGACTGAACAACCCAGGTGCCCTTGGGTTTGTTTTCTATATTTAAGAGTCTGGGGTTCTTTTTGGTTGTTTGTTTCTCTTTTCTTCTTTGTTCATTTGTTTTGTTTCTTCATTTCCACATGAGTGAAATTACCGGTATTTGTCTTTTTCTGTCTTTTCTGACTGACTTATTTTATTTAGCATTATATCCTCTAGATTTCTTTCATGTTACTGCAAATGGCAAAGTTTCATTCTTTTTTATAGCTTATATATATATATAGAGAGAGAGAGAGAGAGACTATGTATACATGGACTATATATCACATCTTTTTTATCCATTCACCTTTCAGTGGACACTTGGGTTGCTTCCATATCTTAGTTATTGTAAATAAAGTTTTAATAAACATAAGGGTGCATATATCATATGTATCTTTTTGAATTAGTGCTTTTGATTTCTTTGGGTAAGTATCCAGTAGTGGAATTACTGGATCATACGGTAGTTCTATTTTTTAATTTTTTGAGGAATTTCCATATTGTTTTCCATAGCGGCTGCACCATTTGCATTCCCACCAATAATGCATGAGATTCTCTTTTCTCCACATCTTTGCCAACACTTGTTATATCTTGTGCCTGATTCTAGCCATTCTGACAGGTGTGAGGTGGTATTTCACTATGGTTTTGATTTGCATTTCCCTGATGATTAGTGACATTGAGTATCTTTTCATGTGTCTCTTGGCCATCTGTATGTTTTCATTGGAAAAATGTTCATGTCCTCTGCCCATTTTTAAATTGGATTGTTTGATTTTTAGGTGTTGAGTTGTATCAGTTTTTATATTTTTTGGATCTTAACCCCTTATTGAATATATCATTTGTAAATATCTCCTCCCATTCAATAGGTTGTCTTTTTGTTTTGTTGATGATTTCCTTTGTTGTGTAAAAGATTTTTATTTTGTGTAGTCCCAGTAATTTAATTTTGTTTTTATTTCCCTTGCCCAAGGAGACTTATCTAGAAAAATGTTTCTAATAGCTGATGTCAAAGAGATCACTCCCTGTTTTCCTCTAGGAATTTTATGGTTTTGGGTCTCACATTTAGGTTTTTAATGTGGTTTGAGTTTATTTTCGTGTAGTGTGTAGGAAAGTGGTCCTGTTTCATTCTTTTGCATGCAGCTGTGTTTTGCATTTTTCCCAACACCATTTGTTGAACAGACTGTCTTTTTCCCATTGTATATTCTTGACTCCTTTGTCAAAGATTAATTGGCCACAAAAGTATGGCTTTATTTCTGGGCTCTCTGTTCTGTTCCATTGATCTAATTGTCTTTTTTTGAGCCAGTACCATACTGCTTTGATTACTACAGCTTTGTAGTTTATCTTGATATCGGGGATTGTGAAACCTCCAGTTTTGTTCTTCTTTTTCAAGATTGCTTTGGTTATTTAGGGTCTTTTAGTGATTCCATACAAATTTTTGGATTATTTGTTCTAGTTCTGTGAAAGACATTATTGGTATTTTGCCCATTTTTAAATTAGGGTGCTTTTTTTGTTTGTTTTTTTGTTTGTTTTTGTTTTTGAGTTGCATGAGTTCTTTATATATTTTGGATATATATCTTATCAGATATATGGTTCGTAAATATTTTTCCCAATCCATTGGCTTTCTTTTCACATTGTTGATGGGCTTTTTCTTTGAGGAAGCTTTTTAGTCTGATGGAGTCTTACTTGTTTCTTTTTTATTTTGTTGTTTGTTCTGTAGGTGTCATATCTAAAAACAAAAAAAAAGGACTGAGACTCATGCTAAAAAGTTTTTCTCCTATTTTTCTTCTTTCTTCTAGAAGTTTCATGGTTTCAGGTCTTACAATTAAGTCCTTAATCCATTCTGTGTTAGTTTTTGTCCATGGTATAAGATAGGGATCCAATTTCATTTTTTTACATGTGAATATTCAATTATCACAGTACCATTTATTGAAACACTGTCGTTTCTTCTTTGAGTATTGTTTCCCTTGTCAAATATCAGTAGACCACACATGCTTGGGTTTATTTCTGAGCTCTCAATTTTGTTCCATTAGCCTATTTGTCTATTTTTATGCTAGTACCATACTGTTTTGATGACTATAACTTTATAGTATAGCTTAAGTCAGGAAGTGTGAGGCCTCCTACTTTGTTCTTTCTTGAGACTTCTTTGGCTATTCAGAACTTTTTGTGGTTCTACATAAATTTTAGAGTGCTTTGTCTACTTCTATGAAAAAAACACTATTGAAATGTTGATAGGAATTACATTAAGTGTATAGATGGCTTTTGGTAACACTGACATTTTAAAAATATTAAACTACCAAGCCATGAACATGGGACACCTTTCCATTTATTTGTGTCTTCTTCAATTTCTTTCATCACTGTCTTAGTGTTTTCAGAGTATAGACCTCTCACCTCCTTAGTTTGATTTTAAGCATTTTATTATTTTTAATGCTATTATAAATGGGATCAATTTCTTTTTCTTTTTCAGAATATTCATTGCTAATGCATTAAAACACTCCTTATTTTTCTATGTTAGTTTCATATTTTACTGAATTCGTTTTTTAGATCGAACATTTTTTTGGTTGAGTGTTTGTGATTTTCTGTTTATAAAAATCAGGCAAATTGGGCGCCTGGGTGGCTCAGTTGGTTGGGCAACTGCCTTCAGCTCAGGTCATGATCCCGGAGTCCCGGGATCGAGTCCTATATCGGGCTCCCAGCTCTGCGGGAAGTCTGCTTCTCCCTCTGACCTTCCCCCCTCTCGTTCTCTCTCTCTCTCTCTCAAATAAATAAATAAAATCTTTAAAAAAAAATCATGCAAATTGAGTCAGCAATCAAAAAACCCCCAACAAACAAAAGTCCAGTACCACATAGCTTCACTGGCAAATTCTACCAAACATATTAAAGAAGATTAAATATCTATTCTTCTCAAACTATACCAAAAAATAGAAATGAAGGAAACTTCTAAATCCATTCTATAAGGCCAGTATTATCCTGATACTCAGTAGACTGAAAGCCTCCTTGTTCCCCTGTATCTCTAAAACAGTGGTTCTCAGCTGGAAACAATTTTGCCCTCCCAGGAGATATTTGGTAATATCTGGAGACATTTTTAGTTATCACAACTGGGGCATGCTTTGGCACCTAGTGGCTAGAAGTCATAAATAATCCTAAACTTCTTATAATGCATAGGACAGTCTCCCATAGTGAAGAATTACCTGGCCTAAGTATCAACAATAGTGATTTGAGAAACTCCTTACTGAAGGAGTGAAATACTAACACAGTGAAATACTAACTCTTCTAATGAGTCCAAAAACAAAGAGGAGACAAGGAAAGAGAGTCTGTTTTTTAACCTCTAAGCCTCAGAACAAAAGGTCTAAGCTTCCTCTACTAGGTCATGTCAGCCTATCTTATACCATCTTCATAGGACAAAGACTCAATCCAAAGGCAGAGAACCATAATAGAGAATATGAAACAGGACAATAAAGGGAGAGAATTTACTCCTATGAAGATTCAGACATTTTTCTCTTTCCTAAAAATATGGAAATATCTATAACTGTTATGAAGACCTAAAGATGGAGTAAAGACCTAAAGATGGAAATTTACCTCCCCCAAGAGGTCAATTTTCTTTCTTTTATTTTTAATTTTTTTCTTTTATTAACCATTTGAAAGAACCTTGAGGACTTAAATATAATTTATTTCTATCTTAAAACTCTCTCATGATTCATATTTTTATAGTATATCATCAAAACATCTTTTTTTTAAAGATTTTATTTATTTATTTGATAGAGAGGAGAGAGATCACAAGTAGGCAGAGAGGCAGGCAGAGAGAGGGGGGAAGCAGGCTCCCTGCTGAGCAGAGAGCCCAATGCAGGGCTTGATCCCAGGACCCTGAGATCATGACCTGAGCCGAAGGCAGAGGCTTTAACCCACTGAGCCACCCAGGCGCCCCATCATCAAAACATCTTAACACAGTATGAGAAATACTTCACAAATAAGCCCTTTCTTATTTCTTTAAATTCATAGCCTGTTACTTATTTCTGCCTATTCCACAGCTCATTCATATCACACTTATGGACTTTTCCTGAGTATATTATATATCAATATAACTTTCATAAGATTTCATTAACCTGGGATTGTTTTGAAGCCAGAAATTGCCAAGTCATCATTCAAAGCTCAAGTCAAGGGCTTCACATCTGCACACCATTTTCAGTCTCTGTCATTCAGAATGGTCTCTTTTCTTTCTATTCTCCTGCAGCACAATATGCCTGTCTTGGCTTGGTACGCATTCCATGTGGCATTGTATTTACTTAGTTGTGTAATGTTAACTCCTAGAGAACAAGGTCTTAATTTCTGTATGTCCATGGCATCTGGCAGAGTATGTACTCAGTAATGGTAGCTAAGCATGGGAAGGATGCGGCAGAAGTGGAAGAATACAAACAACCAATGGACTTCAATTAAGTTTTCCATCAGCCTGGATCTTATTTAAATATAAATTTTTCTAATGAGAAGGGGGAAAGCAGTAGCTACTTGCAAATGTTGTTCTCACATGTATTTCATAAGATATTTGTTTTAGTTAAATAAATTATCTTCTGTGTTTAACAACTACTGGGAGTTAATAACTATAAATAACCACATAGGGTCAAGACTGGAAGATTCCTTCATGAAAAACTGGACTCCTTTTCCCCTTTAGAGAATAGCCCATTGTGAGGAGACTTAATTTAGATATCAACCCAATGGCATTTTTGGCAACATTCAAGAGAACTTGAAAATATCCCACTGGCTTGCCCATATGTAGAAGCTCACGAATCAAAGATTTAGGTGGCAACTTTTGATAAGATGATACTATACCTAACTTATAATTTACCAATCAAAAAAAAATCAGGTGTGAAGAAAACATCTAAAAAATGGTTTTAGGGAAAGAACCCATAATTCAGAATATATTGGAATAATATACTTATTTTCATATGCTTTATGTAATGAGGATTATGATAGTCCCAAATCAAAACTTTTTTTTTAAGATTTTATTTATTTATTTGACAGAGAGAGAGAGAGAGAGAGCACAAGCAGGGGGAGTGGCAGAGGGAGAGGGAGAAGCAGACTCCCCACTGAGCAGGGAGCCCGATGCAGGACTGGATCCCAGGATCCTGAGATCATGATCTGAGCCAAACGCATATGTTTAACCCACTGAGCCACCCAGATGGGTCAAAACTCAAATCAAAACTTTTCTGTTTTTACCTTAAAATTAATGAAAAATTAAAAACAGCATACTTTGGCTAACTATGTCAATTATGAAAATCTGTTCTTTTCTCTTATTTGCAGTATTTTCAGATGCAAAGTAGTATCAGATACATTTCCTATTAGGCTATGTCTAGTCATAATAACTTTAGCTAATTTATGAGAAATAATTTATTCATGAACTTCTATATATAGGTAAGCCAGTGGGATATTTTCATGCTAATGTTTTCCTACTAAGTCTACAAAAATCTACAAAATCAAATTTAAATTTACAAAATCTAAAAATCTCAAATCTAAATCTGCTTTTGCTAAGATGTATAATTAAAGGGAAAAAAAGAGACAAAATGCAAACATTTCCCTAGACTCTTGATCTTTTAAGATATCATCACTTCCATTTTTTGGATTTATTTTCAACTGTTCATAAAGCATTGAAACAGATTATATATAACAACAAAGAGGGTAGAGGAAATCGATGTATTACTATTCACTTTACAGAAATTTTAAAAATATGATTCTGAGGGAATACTATGAATAACTGTATACCAAAAAATTAGAAAACCTAGATGAACAAATCTTAGAAAGACACAAATTAATGGCGCTGACTCATGAAGCAATAGACAATCTGAATATCCAAAAACAAAGAAATTGAATTAGTAATTCAAAAATTTTCCACAAAATATTCGAGGCAAGAGGGTTTCACAGGTAGACTATATCAACATTCAATATTCATCCTTCACAAAATCTTATAAAATCTGGAAAAGAAAAAAAAAACACTTCTCAATTCATCCTAAGAGGCCAATAGTACCCTGATGACAAAACAAGACAAAGACAAAACAAGAAATGAAAACTATTCGCTAATATCCCTTATAAATATAGACGTAAAAATTCTTTTTTTAAACATCATTTTCTTTAAGATTTTATTTACTTGACAGGGAGAGACACAGTGAGAGGGGAAACAGAAGCAGTGGGAGTGGGAGAGGGAGAAGCAGTCTTTCTACCTGAGCAGAGAGCCCAATTCAGGGCTCAATCCTAGGACCCTGGGATCACAATCTGAGCAGAAGGCAGATGCTTAATGACTGAGCCACCCAGGCGCCCCATAGATGTAAAAATTCTTAACAAAATACTAAGAAATTGAATCCACAAAATATGAAAAGGATTATATCCCTAGCCAAGTAGAATTTAATCCAGGAATATAACATTGTTTTAACATCTAAAATTCATTCAATGTAATATATCATAGTAATAAACTAAAGGACAAAAAAACACATGATTATCTTAACAGGCACAGAAATAACATTAAAAAAATCCAACATCCTTTCAATACTTTTATGATTGAAAAGAACAAAAACAAAACAAAACAAAACAAAAAACCCTCAACAAACTAGAAATAGGAAAGAACTATCCCGACCTGTTAAAGTGCATCTACAAAATACCCATAGCTAACATCATACTTAATCCTGAAAGACTAAATATTTACAACTTAAAATCAGTACCAAGACAGTGATGTTTGTTCTCATCACTTTTATTCAACAGCGTATTTATGGGTTCTAGCCAGGATGATTACACAAGAAAAAGAAATAAAAGGCATCCAGATTGGAGAGGAAGGCACAAAGCGCTATCATCTACAGATGTGATAGGACCTTGTACGAAGAAATATGGTAAATATTTGGAAGAGCTGCCCCCTTTTTATCCACAAATAAAAACTATTATAAGTAGTGAAAGAGTTCATTAAGGTTGCATGATATGAGATCAATATAAAAATCAATTATGTTTCTATAAACCAACAGTAAACAACTTAAAAATTAAATTTAAAAATAATGTAAATGCAGGACACCTGGGTGGCTCAGTTGCTCAAGTGTCTGCCTTTGGCTCAGATCATGATCCCAGAGTCCTGGGACAGAGCCCCACTTAGAGCTCTCTGCTCATCAGGGAGCCTATTTCTCCCTCTCCCTCTGCCTGCCACTCCCCTTGCTTGGGCTCTCCCTCTCCTTCTCTCTGTCAAATACATAAATAAAATCTT
Organism: Nasua narica; assembly: GCA_028533885.1. Lineage (NCBI taxonomy): Eukaryota > Metazoa > Chordata > Mammalia > Carnivora > Procyonidae > Nasua > Nasua narica. The sequence goes on from CM052799.1 coordinate 145,495,660, forward strand.
TTTTAAGATTTTTTTTTTTTTATTAGGAAAGAGAGAGAGTGAGAGAGAGCAGGTCAGAGTGAGAAGCGGACTCCCCATGGAGCTGGGAGCCCGATGTGGGACTCGATCCCGGGACTCCGGGATCATGACCTGAGCCGAAGGCAGTCGCTCAACCAACTGCGCCACCCAGGGGCCCCATAAATAAAATCTTTAAAAAAATAACAATGTAAATGAAAATAGCATCAAAAAGAATAAAATAATTAGGAATAAATATTACAAAAGATGTGCAAGACTTAATATGAAAATTATTAATGAGCAAACTGATGGTTACTGGAGGGGAAGTTGGTAGAGGGATGGGTGAAATAGGTGAAGGGGATGAAAAGTACTTATCCTGATGGGCACTAAGTAATGTACAGAATTGTTGAATCATTATATTGCACACCTGAAACTAATGTAATACTGTATGTTAACTATACTGGAATTAATTTTTTTAATTAAAAAAATAGAAGCTATTAATGAAGGCAAATATCTTTGAAATAAATTAATGAAAAGCCAAAAAAATGGAAAGACATCCCATCACCATGGAGTGAAGACACAGTGAGATACTAAGATGGCAGTACTCTCCAAATTGACCTGCATATTCAGTGCAGTTCCCTCTCAAAATTATACCTCGCCTTTTGGCAGATATTGACATACTGATCTGAAACTTACATGGAAATTTAAAAGCCCCAGAACAGGCAAAACAACCTTTAAACACATTACAAATTTGGAGGAGCCATATGTCTCTTTTCAACACTTACTACAAAGCTACAGTAATCAAATTTATCAAGTCAGTTAAATGGGATAAGAGCTATGATTTCAACAAAAGGTCCTGGGACAACTGGATATACATGTGTAAAGATAAAATGTACACAAAAGGATCCATAGATCTAAAGGTAAGAGCTAAAACTATAAAGACCTTGGGGAAAAAGTAGGTGTAGTATATAATTTTGACCTTGGATTAGTCAAAAGTTTCTTAGTTAAAAGTGCAAGTGACCAAAAAAAAAAAGTAAATTAGACTTCATCAAAACTATCTTTTACGCTGCAAATAATTCCATCAAGAAAGCAGTAAGGCAAGCCAGTGTTATTACCATCAGACTGAAAGACCAAAGAAAGGAGATAGTGTTATCAGATCATTAACCAAAGTTGGGTTCCCTATCTAGAGTTGGGACCAGGAAAAAGGGACAACTCTGACAGAATCTGAAGCCAGGAGAGAGAACAAAGCCACTGTCCAATGTCTGAGGCAGAGAGAAAGGAGACATACCCTGGCTTTTTCTTTCTCGTCCTTCAGTGTCATGCCAGTTACTCCTATCAGCTGAATTCTGATAGAAGCAACCAAATATGGTAAATATTTGGAAGAGCTGCCCCCCTTTAATAGAGTACAACAGATGAAGTATGAGGGGACATATCAAGAGGAAATAGGAAAATAAGTGCCTGGTATAATACAATATTATCCTCTGGATTTAGGCAATTATGGTACAATTTATAACAGTTCTACAACAGATAAAATACAGTGAGATGGAATAATCATACCACAATGTTTCTTTTCCTAGATCTATTTGAACAGCATGAATTTCTAGCCTGAGTTTGTGCTTGAGTGCATGAGTATACACGTGCATATGTGCCTGTAGATATGTTTTATATCTTTAATTACAAAGGACCTTGGGGAGGTGTTGGTTGGTTGGATCCTGTATAGAAATAACACCCCTCCCTCCAGTTTATCTGTTAAATGACATTAATAGTACCCATTCCAATATATATATAAAATTCCTAGTACAAGATCTGGCACATAGAAAGTGACCAAAAAGTAGTTACTTTCCCATTTTTGTCTTACAGTTTCATTATAGCAGTGTCCTAGAGGCTTTCTGGTTTTGGTAATTTGTGGGCTGAAGCCACAGAGTCAGAATTTGGTTCATATTAAAAAGCTCTGGAAGAGTCTATCATGTCATCAATGATGCTCGGTATACAACTTGAGGGGTGTCATTTTATCTGGCAACTTTGAAGACTGCTGCCTTGGCAAAAAGAAGTGGATGCTGGCCCGTGTGATTTACATTACATGGACCTCTGCTCAATTGTGATTTGCAATCTGGCTAATCTGTCATCCATTCATCACAAATCAAATACATGTGTGCAAAATTAGACCAATACAGGGAGGGCTTGACTAATAAAAGTAAAACTGGTGTTGGGGAGAATGGGAGAACTGTTCCAAGTGGCAGCGGAAGCAGTATTAAGTGCTTATAGATGGTCCTCACTTTGTCATAAAATACTCAATTCCTCTGTAGAAATTCACTGGGCAGTTTTGCAGTTTGCTACTAGCAGCCAAACAGCACTGTTACTATCCTGTAAAATTAGTCATTTAATTGAAGCGAATAATTTTTGCAGGGGTCCTCATTATCCTCATGGCATTCACAGACTTCTTAATCCTTGATTCTGAATCAGTGCCCCACAGCAGGGGTTGAGGGAGAGAACACCCCAGCACTGCTGTTAAGAAGTTCTTCTTGTGGATGGAGCATAAAACTCAAGGTCATGACCATTTGTGTTCATTAAAAATCCCACAGAATTCTGAGATGGGATAGGAATATTCACTCTCTCTCTCTCTGGTGTCCTGGCTAACTTCCACCTGGATAATTACTTTCTGCCTGCAAAAATGATCCCCCTGCAGTTGGAGTTGGCTGGTGTCTCTATTTATTTATTTATTTTCCCCACTTGCAGTTTGCATCTGTTATGAAACCAGTACTGATTTCATGAGGTCAAAGGCAACCCGCTCTTTCTAGAATAAGTTACTAAAACATTCTCTCCTACCCTGAGAATCTTCCTTGGACCCCAAAAGTTTGAAGTTTTTATGTTATATAATCATGACCTCTGCCTCTTTATCAGTAAGTTTTTTAGAATTGTGGGAGAAACATTTACCATTTTCTTGAAGTTATGCCTCATTGAATTTTATTACACTACACACATGTATACATGTTCAATATTCTACAGCTTTGTTCAGAACTTTGTTAATATATATGCAGACATGCCAGGATAGATGGATATACAAATATTACATCACAATACATTGTTCATTTTTCTTCCATTTGTATTATATTTCTATAAGATGTATTTGCATATATTAACATATATATCCCTTCACTACAACACATATATCTGGTTTCAATCTAAATTACTTATGACCTTTATTTAACACAATTATCTCTGAAGAGAAGAAACCTAAAAAGGATAACATTGCTCCCATCTCTTCCCTCATAGACAATTTTTTAATCAAGTGGATTTTTCTCCCCTGGACTTCTTGTTTAGCAATACCCATGAGAATCAAAGAGAAAAGCATACTCGAAATTTACCTGGAGGTTGACTGCTATTTATTAAACAACAACAACAAAAAACTGATTGAAGATTGATTTCAAAATAGGAAAAGGTTTCTTTCTCCTCTTTTTAAAGCACTCTTCTCCATTTGTGTCCCTTTCTTGTATTAGCGAACAACATTTATTCTTAAAAGTCGGAATTCATAGGTTGACGAGCCTTAAAAAATAATTTCTCCTAATAGCTTTCATGATCAAAAAGAGATCAAATATATTTTTAGATCCAATGTAGGGTAGGCAGATTTTTTTTTTTAAGAAGGGAGTCTTTCCTATATAATTCAAATCAAAGTGTGTTACGTTAAGTCACTTGAAAATCCAGTCTTATATGTATGTCTGGTATCAAGATTTAGATTAATCAAAGTCGGATTCTGAAATGCTCTTAACAGTTACCTGCACCAATCTTTCAGTGATATAAACAGGGAAATTAAAGTTATTGCTTCAAAGTCACAAAACTGAAAGAGTTGAGGCTAAAATCTAATTATCATTGTGACTTTTTCAACTACCTTGAAAATCTTCCTAGAACCTCAAAAGTTCCAAGTTTTTATCTGGTATTATCGTATCCCCTATCTATTTCTTAGTACGTTTCCTAAAATGATTGAAAAAATACTCTGCTTTTCTTCCTAAAGTTATTACCTCTTTTGCACTTTATGACAGTGCTTGTTCCCAGCAAAGACTATTTCATATTTATATTATCATTTAAGAGATGGGACTCATCATTTTCTGTGGCATAAAATAATGTTCCATATTGACTCCCATCTACTTAAAAAGTATGGAATATAGGAGGAAGACCCTGAACTACAAAAGCATGGAATCTGTGGTACAGGAGGAAGACCCCGAACTACAAAAACTGTCAGACATGGCATTTAATGGTTCATGTCATTCAACTTATCAGTACAGACATGGAAAATTGGTTGCTACATGAAAGGGAGGAGCATGGTCCGTAAAGGTGATTTTGAAGACTAGCCTTAGGTGGTGAATAGAGCTTATGACCAGGTGTTCCATGAGAGAGAGTAAATACAACAAAAGGGAAAGTCAGTTCATTCCATGGGAGTTGCCAGTCTGGATTAGATTACTGATCCATAAATTTTGGATACCTTCCCATAGCAACAGAGGCCTATTCTAAGAGCTTATCAAGAAGTCAGAATTCTTTCATCAGATTCCAAGCCAAATGAACTATGCAAAGGAAAGTCCATTGCAGAAGAGGGATCAATGAGATTTGAAATGGAAAGTCTGAAACATGGACCACTCATTTTTTTAACTAATCAGTTATAACATTCCCTTTGAATATGTGCATTACATATAATATACTTTGATGTATAATATACATAAGTTCAAGGAAGCAAAAGGGAAGGGGGAAACTGGTGGTTAAAATTAATTTTATAGTTTATCAAAAAGATATTGATATCTTTTTAAATTTATTTTATTTATTTTTAAGTTTTTATTTAAGTTCCGGTTAGTTAACATGCAGTGTAATATTAGTTTCGAGTATAGTGATTCGACACTTCCGTTCCTCACCACAAGTGCACTCCCTAATCCCCATCAACTATTTCACCCATTCCCCCCACCCACTTCCCCTCTAGTAACCATTAGTTTGTTCTCTATATAAGACCCTGTTACTTGGCTTGCCTCTCTCTTTTTTTCCCTTATGATCATTTGTTTTGTTTCTTAAATTCCACATAGGAGTGAAATCATATGGTATTTGTGTTTCTCTGACTTATTTTGCTTAGCATAATACTCTCTAGCTCCCTCCATGTTTTTGCAAATGGCAAGATTTCAGTCTTTTTATGGCTAAGTAATATTTCATTGTTCCTCTTCCTTATCCATTCATCAGTTAATGGACATTTGGGCTCTTTCCATAATTTGGCTATTGGTTGACAATGCTGCTATAAACAGTAAGGTGCATGTTTTCCTTTGAATTCGTATTTTTGTATTCTTTAGGTAAATACCTAGTAGTGCAATTGCTGGATCATAAGGTAGTTCTATTTTTAAATTTTGAGGAGCCTCCATACTGTTCTCCAGAGGGACTGCACCAGCTTGCATTCCCACCCACAGTGTAAGAGGATTTTCCTTTCTCTGCATCCTCACCAACATCTGTTATTTTATGAGTTGTTAATTTCAGCCATTCTGGCAAGTGTGAGGTGATGTCTCATTGTAGTTTTGATTTGTATTTTCCTGATGATGAGCAATATTGAGCATCTTTTCATGTGCCTGTTAGCCATTTGGATGTCTTCTTTGGAAAAATGTCTATTCATGTCTTCTGCCCATTTCTTAACTGGATTATTTGTTTTTTGGATGTTGAGTTTGATAAGTTCTTTATACATTTTAGATACTATCACTTTATCACATATGTCATTTGCAAATATATTCTCCCATTCTGTAGGTTGCCTTTTAATTTTGTTGAAAGATATTGATATCTTTATAATATTGAGATTACTTAAGAACATACTACCTCATCTTGTTCATTCACATCAAAACTTATATTTCATTAAGTTTCATTTAGGTATTTTATATGTACTTATTTTTCTATCTATTTATTTACTGCTACAGCAGTGGAATCTTTTTTTCCTTTATATCATCTTATTGATATTTGTATATGCAAAGTGTATTGATTTTTTAAGGTTTTATTTATTTATTTCACACAGAGAGAAATATAGAGAGAGAAGGCACAAGCAGGAGGAACAGCAGGCAGGGAGAAGCTGGCTCCCTGCAGAGCAAGGTACCTGCCACAGGGCTCAATACCAGGACTCTGAGATCATGACCTGAGCCAAAGGCAGATGCTCAACCCACTGAGCCACCCAGGGGCTCCAAGGCTATTAATTTTTATATGTTAGATTTTATAACTTGCTATATTTTGAAATTCTCAAATTATTTGAAGTAAATTTCCCATTGATTTTGTTTTCTACATACTGCCATAACTGAAATTACCCCAATAACCACTTTTATCACTAAAAGAGAGACAATTACACATTAAGTACCATCTAATGGAAATACACAACACCATCTATGAAGAGTACTAAGTAAAACAAAAATCAAACCTGGAGCAGATCAAGCCTCTAGATCCAATTACTAATTGAAAGATAGTACAGGGGATAGCAGAACATATTAAATGACAATACAGGGAGCAATCAATAAAATTCCTAACTGAAGGAAATTCTATAAGGAAGTAAACAATGTACTCAGCAAAAGGGTGAAGCAACATATAGAAACTTACCATTTGAACATTTCAATGAAAATAGAAAAATTATCATTTTATGTTATACTTCTTTATAGTCATTTAAATATATGTAATTTATTTTATATTAAATTTTGTAATCATAATTATACTAATTCAAATATGCATTTTATATATTGTACACTGAAGAGTGTAAAGAGTGTTTAAGTTAACTTTCCCTTTAACTTTTCCCTAGGGGAAAGTCACATAATAAAAATTTATTTTGAAAGCAGACAAAATGAAGAATAAAAAGGAATATAGAAAAGATGGGACATACAGAAAACACACCACAATATGGTAAATATAAGCCTAAACATAACTATAATTTCATTTAAAAAATCCAATAATATGCTTCTTGTAAGAGACACCCTTTAAATATAAGAACATCCCTTAAAAATAAATATAAGGGGCCCCTGGGTGGCGCAGTTGGTTGAGCGACTGCCTTCGGCTCAGGTCATGATCCCGGAGTCCTGGGATCGAGTCCCACATCGGGCTCCCAGCTCCATGGGAGTCCGCTTCTCACTCTGACCTTCTCCCTTCTCATGCTCTCTCTCATTCTCTCTCTTTCCTAATAAATAAATAAATAAAATCTTTAAAAAAATTAATAAATAAATAAATAAATAAATATAAGAATGCATCTTAAATATAAATATAAGAGAAGTTGAAATTAGAAGTACAGAAAAAGGCATATCATACAAACACAAAGCAAAATAGAACTGGTAAAGATATATTAATACCAGACAAAGTAGACTTTAAATCCAGAAGACTTACAAAAAATAAAAAGATACATCTCATGGTAATAAAAAGGTCAATCCACAAGCAAGATATCACAATGTACAATCCATGTTCCTATATCAGAGCTTCAAAGTACAAGAGGCAAAAATGGAAAGGAAACAGAAAACCCATGCAACATATGAGAGACTTTAAAATAAACCTCCCTTCATAGCTAATGGCATATACAAACAAATAGATTAGAAAAGATACAGAAGACCTAAACAAGATTAATGAAACTAACCTAACTGTCATATAAAGAACACTAAATACAACTATGATGGAATAAACATTTTCTTCAAGTGTACATGCAGTACTTACCAAAATGATAGTATGTTAAGTGTGAAAGTAAGGTCTAAAATTTTTCAAAGCTTTAAAATCATCTCAAAGCATTTTCTCTGACCAGACAGAAATTATGCTATAAATAAGTTTAAATAGAGGAAACCTAACATACCCAACTATTAGAAGTTAAGCAATTCTATTCTAAAATATATTATGACTAAACTAAGATATCACAAAGGAAATAAGAAATTAATTTGAACTTAGTGATAATGAAAATAAAATATGTGAAAACCTGGGGGTACAACAAAAGATATGCTTGAGAGGAAATCTATAATATCAAATGCATAGATTAGAAAAGGAAAAAATCTAAAACATAATGATCTAAAATTTCTTCTCAAGGACTCAACAGAGGAACAAAAAATTAAACCCAAAGAGAAAAAAATACAGATAATAAAAAGAAAAAAATGTATGAATTAAATAGAAAACACATACATGAAAAAAAATCAACACTATTAAATTTGGGTCATTTTTTTAAAAGATTTTATTTGTTTATTTGACAGAGAGAGAGAGAGAGATCACAAGTAGGCAGAGAGGTAGGCAGAAAGAGAGGGGGAAGCAGGCTCCTTGCTGAGCAGAGAGCCGATGTGGGTTCAATCCCAGGACCCTTTGACCATGACCTGAGCCGAAGGCAGAGGCGTTAACCCACTGAGCCACCCAGGTGCCCCCAAATTTGGGTCATTTGACAACACTAATAAAAATGATACATTGCTGTTCAGATTTGTTAAGGAAAAATTTAAAAAAGAAGGAATAAATTCCTAATCAGTAATGAAAAATGAAACATCAAGTTAGAATCCTAAACATATTAAAATAATTAGATATTATGAAGGAATTTTATGCCAGTAAACTTGAAAATAGAGATGCAGTGGGAAAGCCTAGCAAAACTGAATCCAATAGAAATAAAAAATCTAAATAATCTCATATCTAGTAATTTGACCCTTAACTATAGATCTTACCATGAAAAAATTTTAAATTTAGACAACTTCCTTAATGTTCTTCCAAAGATTTATTAAAGAAAAAAAATTACACAAAATGACCCAAAACAGAGAGAAAATATGTCTAATTTATTATGGGAGGCCAGTATAAACTTGGTATCAAAAGTTGAAAATGTTGGGCGCCTGGGAGACTCAGTTGTTAAGCAACTGCCTTCGGCTCAGGTCATGATCCCGGAGTCCCAGGATCGAGTCCCACATCGGGCTCCCAGCTCCACGGGGAGTCTGCTTCTCCCTCTGACCTTCTTCCCTCTCATGCTCTCTCTCTCTCTCTCTCAAATAAATAAATAAAATCTTTTAAAAAAAAGTTGAAAACGTCATTACAGTGTAAGAAAAAAAGCATTACTGGGGAATCTGTTCAATAAACACAGATGTAAGACTTAAATGCGAAGATTCTGAACAAAATATTAGGAAATCACATTCTTTCATCCATGTAATGACCATACTGACCAAGTGGAGCTTATTTCACGAATGCTAAGTTGGTTTAACACTGGAAAACCAATACAACTCACCACATTCACAGAAAGAAGAAAAGTTATCATCGATCATGTCAATAATCCTTTCATGATAAAACTAGGAAATGAATAATTTTTTAACCTGATAAGTAACATCTATAAAGACCCTACAATATACATCAAAGTTAATAGTGATATTTAGAGCTTTCTTACCAAGACTGAGAACAAGACTAAGATGCTAGTGTCATCACTTTTATTCAACTTTGTACTGGATCTTGTAGGAAAAGGAAAATAAATAAAAAATATATGGCTTTATGAGGTGAAAAATAAAACTATCATTATATGTAAATTAGAAAATTTTTTAAAAGTCTACAGATGAATATCAGAATTAATAAACAGATTGAGTACAGGCAAATCATAAAACGGGTTCTTTTTTTTTAAGATTTTATTTATTTCTTTGACACAGAGAGAGAGCACAAGTAGGCAGAGCCGTAAGAAGATGGAGAGAGAGAAGCAGACGGCCTGGTGGGGAAAGAAGCCTGACGTGGGGCTCCATCCCAGGACCCTGAGCCAAAGGCAGACGCTTAACCGACTGAGCCACCCAAGCTCCCTAAAATGGGCTCTTAACTATAGAGAACAAGCTGAGGTTCACAGGGGAGAAGTAAGGGGGGTGGGCTACATGGGTTATGGGTATTAAGAACTTGTGATGAGCACTGAGGGTTATATGTAAGTGATGAATCACAAAATTCTATTCTGAAATTAGTATTATGCTATATGTCAACTAACTGGAATTTAACTAGAAAGAAGAAAGAAAGAAAGAAAGAAAGAAAGAAAGAAAGAAAGAAAGAAAGAAAGAAAGAAAGAAAGAAAGAAATTAGGGAGAGAGGGAGGAAGGAAGGAAGGAAGGAAAAGTCACAAGGTATAAAGTTAAAGCCCAAATATCAATTGTACTTTTAGTATGAGGAGTAAACAGAAAATGAAAATTTTTTAAAAATCACAACTTTTACAAATAAAACAAATAATCAAAAACAGTAAGAGTAAACTAATGAATTATGTTCTATTTCTTCAGAGGAAATCTCTACTAGAATACTACAAGACGTTATTGAAATAAATAAATGGAGAGCTATACTATGTTCTTGGATGAGAAGACTCACTAGTATAAAGATAACCTGGTTTTTTAAATTCACATAGTTTCAGTGAAATTCTAATAAAAAGATTAGTAACCTTTTTGCTTTTTAATTTCTGGTGGAATTTGACAAGAATATTCCAAAATACATATCTAAATGCAGAGGATCAAGTCAAGACAAACTAAAAGAAAATTTCTAGAAGACTTACACTATTAGATATAAAGCTGCAGTAATTAAAATACTCTAGTATTGACACTAGATTGATATTGTTAGGAGCTCTATATACACAGTCTCCTAACAAATGACAAAGGTGCCACTGCCTTGTGAAGAAGGATATTCTCTTTAATAGATGGACAATCCAATGCCTATATGAAAAAAAAATGAACCATATCCCCCCCACTTCTCATATTACATAAATATAAATCCTAGTTAGATTGAAGACAAATGTGAAAGTTAAAAAATAAAGTTTCTGGAAGACAACATATGTTTTCATCCATTGAGGCTACTAAAACAGAATATCATGCATAGGGTAGCTTATAAACAACAGAAATTTACTTCTGTGGTTCTGGAGTTTGGAAAGCCAAGATCAGGGTGCCAACTTGGTTAGATTTTGGAAATGGGCCTCTTCCAGGTTGCACTTCTCACTGTGTTCTCATATGGTGGAATGGGCTAGGGAGCTCTGTGGGGTCTCTTTCATAAGAGCAATAATCCCATTCATGAGTGCTCCACTCTAATGACCTATGTTCCTCCAAACGTTTCTAATACCATCATATTGGGCATCAGGACTTCAACACATGAATTTGGAAGGACAAAAATATTCAGACCATAGCAACATACAGTAACATAAGTAACATATCTGTGACTGTGGTATAGGCCACACTTTTTTCCAGTGGACAGAAAAATTACTGGCTATATAAAAGACAAATATTGATAAGATAAACTATAACAAAATGAGACATTCTATTTATCAAAATACACCATAAACTCAAAATTCAACAAATTCAGAAATGGGAAATGGTATTGTTTAAGCACACACAAACACGTAAAAGCAAAGGACTCATATGGAGAATATATAACGCACTACTATAAATCAACAATAAAAGGCTACCCAGTAGAAAGCAATAAAAACATTTATTTAGCCAAGCACTCTCAAAAAGTTACATCCACTTCGTCAACTTAAAAATGTGACATACCTATAAGTATGTTTGGATGAAATGACATGATAGCTGAGATTTACTTCAAAATCACCCAGTGCCGTAAGAACCAGGAGCATGAAAACAGAAATGTGGAAAGAGTGGAAACGGTTGATGACTATTGCAGCTGTGTGATGGGGCTACGGGAGTCCCTGAACTAGAGTTGAGTCTTAACATATTCCAGGATAAATATGCAAGAAGAAAAATAAAAAGCGTAGGTAAGGAAAGTCAGGACAGAACATGGTTCTGAATAATGACCAAGTACTCCATAGAAGCTTTGCTACATTCAGGGGTAGAAGCACTAGGACCCACAGTGGTCACGTAGTGAAAAGATGAAATTGTTTTTGAATCTTAAACTCCCGCTTATTTTTTCAATAAATTCCAATATTGGATGTTATCTTAGGCTGTCTCTGCTTTGTAACCTTAAAGACTTTCATATATTGAATAAATTCATTGAGAAGAATTATTTGCTCATTCATTTAGAAAGTATTTATTTAGTATTTGTATGCTGGGACAACATATGAAATATTTGCACAACATGGCTTTATTCTCTAGGATCTTTCAAGACATGATCCATCAAAATAACAAGTTGTATGTATATTTATGTGTGTATGTGTGTGTAGAGAGAGCAAACATGTAGTGACTGTCTTGGGGCTTTAATTTTTTATTCTGACTTTTGATCGTTGTGAACATACATATGTCTAGAGGCTGAAGGGACAAATCAGCTATGTTCATTCAACTAACATAATTGAAACAAAAACAGTTTTTTCATACCTGTTACATTCTCCCAAAGGATGCTACAGCAATTAACTGAACTGTATTGATTCACAATAGCATTTTCAATTTTAAAGATAAAAAATGGGAAAAATATTCTATTTTATATTAACTTCATTAAAATAAAACATAAGGTGATATAAAGATAATATTTTATATCATTTCTTCTTTGCCCTCTCCTCTAGGTATATAAATTCCAAGAGTCTATATCCTATAAAATTTTATATCCTTCCAAATGTTGCATAAGGTAAGCACTTCAAAAGTATCTTAATTAAAATGAAGATATATATTTGTATATTATTTTTAAAAGAGTGTACTATTATTTCAAGTAACTTATATTTAAGCATTTCCTGAGATCACGAAAGTAAAATCATAGTATTTTTTAACATTCTCTGTATAAAATGTAACTGAAATGAGTATTAATTATTTGTAAAACTCATATTATACAATTACAGTAATAGAAACAACTTTATATTTCCACATCCATTATTAAATAGAGGTTTTTTTTTGTTTGTACTCATTTCCTAAAATTTTTCAATTTGAAACTGGAATATACTGAGTCTTAATTTCAAATTCAGTGTATTCCCTATCTCAAAGTGTATGTGTTCCTCTTTATTAAACTGCTTGAAAATTTGCAAGTGTCAGCTGATTGAAGGCTAAAGAAAATTGGAGTACAACTGAATAGTGTGCTGTTGATGAATTCACTTTAATTTGTACCCATAATCTGAGTATTACCCAATTTTAGAAGGCTCATTTTTAGGAAGTCAGAAATTAAAATTCCCTGGAGCATTGTCGCATTTAGGTCAAATTCAGGTTCCAAGCCTAATGATTTGATTTACTTATTCTTTACCTTATTATATTACAAGTACAAGAAATTACGTCTTCTAATAAAATTATTTGAGTACTGTGATAGGCAGAAAAAAAAGAATGGTCCCCCAAAGATGTCTGCATTTTCATCCTTGGTACTCATTTACATGTTATCTTCCATTGCAAGGGAGTATTAAGGTTGCAGATGAAATCAAGTTTTCTAATCAGGTGACTTTAAATTGGGAGATTTTTTTCCTTAATTATCTGGGTGGGTCCAATATAAACACAGGGGACATTAAAGGATAGAAGTGGGGTGAGAAGTCCTTTCAGAGTAGTGAAATGTGAAAAAGACTTGATTGGACATTTCTGGCCACATAGATAAGGAAGGTTAGTTTGGGTTTTATTTCTGCTTACTGTATTCTTGACGACCCAGTTGTCTATTATTAAAGATTCTGCCAAATTAGCTGCATATACACACATTGTTGGAGAGCATAGGAAAACTTTCCACAAAGGGAACTGCTGTGGACTGAATTGTGTCCCCCTCCTCCAAAATTCGTGTTTAGAAACTTTAACTCCCAATGAGACTGCATTTGGAGTAAAAAAGTGATTACGGTTAAATAAAGTCATAAGGGTGGGGCCCTGAAAGGATTTGGGCCCTAGTAAGAGACACCAAAGAACTCACTCTATGATGTAAGGACACAGTAGGAAGGAGCCTGTTGGCGAGTCAGGAAGACAGCTCTTTTTAGAACCCAAATATAATGGGATCCTGATGTCAGACTTCTAGCCTCCAGAATGGTAAAATACAAATTTCTATTGTTTAGGTCACCTGGTCTATGGTATTTTCTTATGGTAGCCCAAGCAAATTAATACAGAAACATACTGAGTGAGATGAACGCAAGGCAGATTTTTTTATTGCAAAATTCTTAAAGATTTGAATTCTTGAATTTTAGAGTGACAGTTACTGTGGTTCTCTTACTCCTTGAAGGCTTGATTGACCTCATGCCTTAGTTTCTTCCAGCTTCAGCTCATGTAATTTGTGGGTCAGTCCTCCTCTGCCTCAGGGGTTGTTATGATGTCATTCAAAGTGTAGTCCCTTCCCACTCTCTTACCCTGTGTTTCCCTGACCTTCTTGAAGTTACTTCAAGCCTCAAGCTTGCAAGGTACTTTTCCCTCTGTTTCTTTTCAGAAGTACATTTCCATAACTGGCATGTCTTACTCATATGGATCCAAAACTACTAACAAGGAAACAAAATAAATGGTAAAAGAAATTAGAGCAGGATACACAGAAATCGTTGCACCCTGCACTCTAGTGGCTGCATGCACGGTTCCCAGTGGCTGTGGCTGTGAGTAGATATAGACATAAATAGAGAGATAGAGAGAGAGGGAGGGAGAGAGGGAGAGAGAGGGAGAGAAGAGAGAAAGACAGACTTACTTTTTTTAGACATTTCAGTGATTCATCAACAATGGGGAAGGTTGTTCCATGGGGAAGGTTGTTAAGTGGAATATGGGTATAGTAAATAAAAATGTTTGATTTTTCCTATGCCTTTTGGATTTTATTAGTATCTTTTTGTATCAAGGAACTAGATCCACTAAGAACTGTCTTTGCCTAAGATCTCATGAAAAGGGGAAAAAAATTACCGTGTTTTTTATGACTCAAATCTTATCCTTTTATTAATTCTTTGGTTACCTCCTTTAAAGTATTGCCTGGTTCATTAACAGTCATAGGCAAAGAAGCACAGTGTGTGGTATGTGATGAGGTGTGTGGCAATAACCAGGGCAGATAAGGAGGGCCTCCTCTTCCTTGATCACTCACAGCAAATGGGAAGTGGAAGACCAGTTCTTTGTCCATAGACAACTCTCACTAAGGCACAGTAAACAAATGTGTTTTTTCTGTACACTATATATCTTATTTTGTCTCCCGGTTCTAGTTTTAATCTCTGTGTCATCTCTCTTTTGTATACCAGTGATAGCGAAAGAAGGAAGGAGACCTTTTTCTCATTGCATAAAAGCTAGGGAAGAAAATCTCTGAAGTTGACAGGGAGAGAAATTTGTGCTCTCTTGGAAAATATAAAAGAAAACTATGGGTATTAAGATCTCTGAATACACTTTATAATCATTAATAATTTATAATCATTGTAATCATTTATAGTCATTATTTATAATCATTAATTATCAAAGATTTTATTAAATAATAAAAGATAGCTCCACTGGCCCTTTGTTAAAGATCATTCAGCCACACCTAGAAATCAAATTAGAAATTTGGTATCCTTAAATCTGTAGATCTTTCTTGTGTGTGCTGAGTGTTTAGAATTCACTCATCATCTAAGGAATTGCCATTGTGCAATGACTGGAGGTGACTTTGGGGAAAATAGTATGAAATGAATGAGACAGAGAAAGGTATTCCTTTTTCATCCTAAAATGCTTAGCACCTTCATACTCAGATACACTCATTTCCACCAAAACAATCTGAAGAAAGATCAGTCTTTGCCTTATCCAATCAGTGAAGACAACACTTTTATTATCCGACTGTTGTATGAAGGTTCAGGATCAATCACCAGAATCTCTGCCTCCTGGAATGTCTGGGAAGATGCTGGGAGGTGACAACTGTAACTGCAACATCAACCACACACACACACACACACACACACACATCCTGCTGCACACCAGTTTAAGCTGCTTCCAAAATTTCCTTTCTTCCCTCGTAGTGCCAGCATCACTATTTTGTTTTCCAATTGCAATAAAACAGACTAGGAATGGATTTGTTCTGGCCAGAATACAGAATTAGGGACTTAAAAATCACAGGAGGAAACACATTCTTCTTACTCAGGCAACACCCAGGCAAGAGGAAGTGACATCAAAGAGATGTCTCTTAGTGCATGCGCTGTGTATACGTCAGCCTGAAAGCCCCCAGCACATGCTTCTTAGCCCCACTGGGTTTTATTTATGAAAACGTAAATTCAAAGATAACTTAAAAATTTCAAGACAGAAACTTCAAAACATCACACCCCAAGCATGAGCCCCACTTAGTCTGGGATCCTGTGTGACTCACGGCAATAAATTTCTAGACCCAAGATGGAACTGTCCCTGAGTGGGGTGCCGTATCCGTAAGCTGGAACTTAGGTAGCTTCTGCGTCCTTGGAAATGCTCCTTTCGACCAGAATGGTGCGTCTACTCAGGCAGTCCCCAAAAGCCGTGCCAACTCTGGGCTCCATACTTACATCCTGGTTCCTTCTTTTGTTTCCTTGAAAAGCTTCCTACCTTCGGCCCCATTCTGCAGTTTCCTGGACGGCTTTGTGAGGTTTTAAATAAAGTTTGTTTGTATAACCTAAATTGCCTTCTTTATTTTTTAGCAGACGACACTGGTAACATACCCATAAAGCCAAACCTAGGTGGATGGAATCTGGATAGAGAAAGGATGAAAGTACGTGCGAGTAAAATGAGTATCTGCTGAAGAATTCCAATTTATTTTCCACACAAGGAAATCTTACTTATCACTTATGTTTTGAAATAGGAGGACTTGATCCATCACTTTCCCCAAAGATCTTTTCTTTACTAGATAGAATCCCCAGAAAATTATCAGTATTGCTAAAAACTAAAACTCACATAAACCACCTACAACAAAACAAAAACAGCAATAGAAGTATTATAAAAGTCACATGGTAAAAGAGCAGTATTTACAGACTTTATAATATAGAAGGTAATTCTGAGAACCAACTTGATGTTCGTGACTCAACTGCTCGGTGTCTCTACCTTTAAGAATTTTTTCTTCACCAGTGTGAGAGCAGAGGACTGTAATTTATAAGCTAATGTAACTATGTCCTAGAGATCAAATTCCCATTACAGCACATGCAGAGTTGAAATCCAGGAATGAAGACGTCAACTGGAACTGTGGCCTTCGAACCCCAAATATAGCCAGGCTTTGAGAAATAGTCTCACAATTTGTGCTTATTCCTTATCAAGAAGATGTTTTTCAGAAAACAGCAAAAAAAAAAAAAAAAAACCCCAAAAACCAAAAACCAAAAAAAAAAAAAAAAAAACCACCAAAAAACAAAAAAACAACCCACATATTTTGTTTTGTTTTGTTCTGTTTTCTAAAGGAAATAGGGGAGTTCCCAGATTCTAAGTGATGAAGTTTTAGAATATAAGGGAGGTTTGGTGGGGAGAGGTCCGGAGTGGATGGCCAAGAAAGAATTCTTCAGACATTTTTGGTGCTTTGGTGCAAAATGGTGCTTTATTAAAGCTGGGGTACAGGACCTGAGGGCAGAAAGAGCTGCTGCCCCGAGGTTGTGTGGGTGGCTCATTATGTACTATAGGGTTGGGGGAGGTCAGGAAAAAGAGAGGTTTCAGTAGAACTTTCATATGCTAAAGATGACCTACAGGATAACAGAGGCCTTGCCTTTGTCAGGTTAAGGTTGTTTTTCCCCTCTAGCAAGGTATTAACATTAAGATAGTTGGGAGATTCCTGGAAGAATGTCGCAAAAGTCCCACCCAGGTGGGGGGAGGTTGCAGTTTACGCTTTGTCTTCAACCAGCCTTCTGTTCCCGCATCATAAGCAGTATGCTTGTATTCCTAATCATCCAGAAAACTCTCAGAAAAGGTTAAACCAACCAGTTGTTCTGTTTTTTAAGATCAGGAAAATGCAGCATTATTAACACTTCCCACTAAAGTAGCAGCAACTTCCATAGAAACTTGCCTGTACAAAGCTCTTGTTTCACAGCAGAGACAGGGGAGGAGAACGTTCAAGCATGAGAAAGGTGAGGGTAAATTCAAAATCACAGGCGTCCGTGGGAGCGACACAGTGGCCAGAGAGCACAAAAGACCACATAGTGAGCTTTTGACACTCTGAGACTAGCTCAGGAGTTCTTTATTATTCAAACAAAAAAAAATAAAAAGATTATTTTTCCCTGACAAAGATTAGTATAGGCCATTGAACAAGAAGGAGCTCTTGGGACCACAATGCGCTACGTCTTGGTTCTCATAGAAGTTTTGTTTCCTCTAATGAATGCCCAGTGAAATCCTTTGCGGTGCCATCCTGAAAAGCCATGCCGTAATCCCCATGAAGGAGACTCCAGATGGAGCCACTCTGTTGCCATCTCTCTGTGCTCTCTTATGTAAGCAGCAGGGAGACCCTTAAAGCTGGAGATTTGCAATGTGAAGAAAAAGATACAGTTTATTATTCAGCCCGATATTGCCCATATGTCCACGTGGGACAACAGTGTTCTCTTTTCCTATATATGGCTTTAAAGGAGTAAATAAATGCCAAGCCTTGAGTTGGTATGGGGCACATGAATGCCCTCTTGATGTTTAATTGCAGGGGAAGAGATCCCTGGAAATGAGCCAGGGTATCTTGTAAATCCAACAGCCTTCATTTAGTGCTGCCTCTGCCTCACTGACAACGAGGTGCTATGATCTTATTCACTGCCCCATACCGAAAAGCTGTGTGCAATTTTCTGCTCTGCCTGGTAAGGATGACTTAGCCATTGTTATGTTTAGGTCATAGTTAATTTAATCACTCCTAATGTTAATGCATTGTAATGCATATGTTAATACTCCTGGCACTCTGCTTTGGGGACCTTTGGGTTATTTAGTGTCAGCCCATTTCACTGGCATAGACCAGGCTCAGGAAGTTTCTTTCACAAAAGTATTTAGCACTCATTAATTCTTACAACGCTCTTGAGTGTGAGGCAGATTATACTCAAAGCTGTAGCAGCAGTAGAAGAAATAGTTTTTCCTGCTACTTTCCTACATGCGTAGCCTACCTTGACATTCTTTGCCCCCCCCCCCACCTCCAAATCCAGTTACCAGCTAGGGATCACACTTCTGTTATCTCCAGCCTGTAGCTGGTGAAAGTCTTGTGTTAGTTCCCAGCTGAGCATGACATGGTGCTCAGAAAAAAATCCCTTCCCTGATACACTTGCAAACGTACCCATTGTAACACCATCCTATCTGGAAGGACCGCAATCACCCAGACATTACCTCTGACCACAGCGTTTTATTTATAGTTCCTAAGAAAAGTTTTGATTTATTTCAGGTATCATCAATGAATCATGGACTCCTATAACATTATATCTAAAAGCTACTCTAGAGATCATCTCATCAATTCCATATATATATATATATACACATATACATACATACATTTATATATACACACACACACCTGAGTGTCAAAGAGGATAGGTGAGTTTCCCAAGATCATTCAGCTAATTAGTGTCAGAGATGGTGGTAAGCTGGATTTCCAGAATCTCTGACCCTTTACTCCCCAAGCTCTCAAGAGTCTACCAAAGCCTTGACTGAACTCTGTGGAAACCTTAGATCCTAAAGCCAGGTCTCTTAGGTAGTGTAAATGATCATCAGCCATTCGACCAGCGAGTATTGAGCACTTACCATGCGCCGGACACTGGGCTTAAGACTGGGGACACAGATATTAAAGCCATATGAAGTCACTATGTTCAGAGAAATCTCTATTTTAAGCCTTAACTCTGGCACCCAAGCTGCCATCTAATTTTTTTTTAGATGGCTCTGGAAAAACTCCTCTTATTTTGTTGAGTAGAATGAAAAGATAGAGGGTAAAGTCCATTTTTAATGAGACTGTCACCTGCAAGTATAACTTCATCATTTTAGAATCTAACCCATGAAATAGGTAAATATGCAGGTGGGATGACAACATAAGCAATTGGCTTTAAATAAATAATGAAAATAAAGCCAAAGTGTCTTTTTATTAGCTATAAACTGGGGGGATAAGTGCATTTAGTAGGTACAGAGAACAGAAGAAGAGCACAATGGAAGTGACATATTGGAATTAATCATTTCTTCTCTAATTTATTAGAACTGCTTCCTGCGGGAGATGAGATTTCAAGACCTGTTTGAGTGATGAAGAAAAGGGAATTTGTCAGGGAGAATCAGAAGTTTTGTGAGAGAAAGCAATTTGCTCAAGGTCACTTAACTAGCCAGTGTCAGAGTAAGGAATTAAATACACTGAAAAGAAATGAATGTTTCTATAGTGAGTCTCTTATAAGAGCACCTTCAAGCTGATGTCGAGAATTTCCTCCAGGAGGTAGATGAGAATTACAGTAACCTTCATGAAATTACACATTGTGTCTCAGAGAAAAGGGACTCTGAGATTTTTCGACTGAGAAATCTGGGTTCCAAGGGCAGATCTAAACCTCCTTTCTGTATTAGCCACAGAAATGCTCTCCAAATTTGTATTGAACCTAGAGCAAGATGAAAACAGGCCTCTGAAAAAGATGAAAACTTACCTCACTTAACTTTTCTTCATCTGACAAGTTAAATCCTCATTTTCCTCTTGGAAATAATAGTAATAAATGAATGCAAACATTCACAACCGTATATCTGTCAGGAATCTCTCCCAACTAATTAACCTGAGTAAGAATGGAACAAAGCAAGCAGCTTGGCTGATCACAAAAATGCCAAGTCAAAGAGAAATTTCTTTCAATTAGTCATATCGTCTGGACCTGCAAATTTACTTTCCTTATCATCTCTGCCCTTCCCAGTCCCTGACTATTCTGTTCCCTGCCAGTTCTTCATAGCAAGCATACCTATTTGAAGTTCTATTACTTTTT
>CM052799.1:145516788-145544989 GCA_028533885.1 Nasua narica
GTGAGACCATAAGATAATTGCCTCTCTCCACTTGACTTCTTTCACTCCGCATAATCTCTTCTAGTCCTGTCCATGTTGATACAAAAGTTGGATATTCATCCTTTCTGATGGAGGCATAATATTCCATTGTATAGATGTACCACATCTTCCTTATCCATTCATCTGTTGAAGGGCATTTTGGTTCTTTCCACAGTTTGGCTATTGTGGCCATTGCTGCTATGAACATTGGGGTACATGTGGCCCTTATTTGTACTGCATCTGCTTCTTTGGGGTAAACACTGAGTAGTGCAATTGCAGGGTCATAGGGTAGCTGTATATTTAATTTTCTGAGGAATCTCCATACTGTTTTCCAAAGTGGCTGCACCAACTTGTTTTATTTTTAAAATAGATAGATCCAAAGCTGGCCAGCGATCTTAAATATAGCCTCCTATACTTTCTTAAACATATTAAAGTCTAACTTAACATTAGGATTTTACTTCATCAAGATAGATTTTTTATTGTATGGTGTAAGATAGAGATTTGTTTGGTTTTTTTCCACTCTGGATAACTAACTTTCCAATAGCAGTTTCTCAGTGATTCATCATTTCCTTGTAGATTTACATTATCCCTGCTGGGGTATATGAAGTGTTTATAAGTGTGCAGGGCTCTATTTGGATCTATTATTATCTCTTGTGATAATTTCATTAATTTAATTACTGAAGATTTACTTTAAATATTGATACGGGGTAAGGTGAGTCCCTCTCAATGACTTCAATGTTCTGGTTTGTTTTTTTAGGTTTCACCTCTTCTCGATATACAATACTTGATGATTTTTGAAGACTCAACCCTATTTGAAAGAGTATTTATGATTTTATTTATCTGTAACTCTATCATTTCTAGGTGCTTATATTAAGAGGCTTCTGAGGTGATTTTGGCAGATCCTAATGCATCTTTATTGCATTTTCCTTGGATTACTTTGAGCTGCCTAGCAGAACAGGCAACATTTGTGGGGCCCAACATGAAATGAAAATGTGATGCCCCTTAATCAAAAATTATTAAGAATTTCAAGATGGTAAAAAAACAGAGCATGGAACCAAGTACTCTAGCCTTCTAAACATTGAGGTGTCATTTGCACGGAGTCACCTCTACTGCCTAGTCACAGGACTCTGTCAATTGCTATAGGATTTTGATTCATTCCTCACCGTCTCCCCATCAGCCAGTTTAATGCCTCTTTCTGGAGGTTCCAAGCAACTCCATAGCCATTGCCATTCCTACGATTCTCTTCCAAATTTCAAGTCCTGTCTTTCTCAATTTCACATCTAGTGTCCCCAGTTATAACTAGGGCTTCACAGAGCCCAGGATAGTTCAGTTATCAGATCTGCCATACACATCTCTCAGTTGTAGCAATATTTGCAAATGTAAATGTAAATATCAAAACTATATGTCTGGTATAACCAGCAAGGAGGCATGACATATATAATTAGAAAGATAAGTCTAACACAATTTGCAAAACAGAAAAAAAATAGAAGATAATATAAAATAGAAATTAAGAGCCTATAATATTAAGACAGAGTTGGGTTCATATCTCAGCTCTACTACTGCTTAGCTTCGAGCTACTTAACCTCACTGAGCTTTAGTTTCCTCTTGAAAAATAGGGATAAGAATACTGTTCGCCTCACAGTGTTATGTGGAGATTAGATACAAAGTCTATAAAGCACTTGGTGCAATTACTAGTAAATAATAAACAACAAACAATCAGGACTGTTTATTGTAGTTATTAAATTATGAAATTGTCTTATACAGGAAAATGTTTATGGGAGATCAGAAAACAGAGTGTGTCTAAGCAATAAGAGAAGGGCTCATGCAGTATACAAGACAATCAGGTCTTCTCTCCATCTCTATCATGATCCCACTTGTTTAAGTAAACACCACTATATCCTCAAATTCTCAGAATAACCTTTTAACAGGTGCTGCTATTTCTACTCTTAACTCTTTAGAATCCATTCTTCACACAGTAGCCTGTGTGATATTTTTAAAACATGTAACATTTCACACCCTTCCACTACTTACAAGCGTACAGTAGCATTCCAAGACACCCATAATCCTTGCTATGGCTTATAAGTTCCTACATGATCTGCTCTTGTTACCACTCAGAATTTTTCTTCTGTTGTTTTCCATTCTGCGGAATGACTTCCTGATATTTTAAGTTTCAATGGCCATCTTTCTGTTCTTCAGGTAATTAAACTTGGTTCTTGACTCAGGCCTTTGTACTCAAAGGTCTTTCTGCTTAGAAAGTTCTCATCCCACATCTCCACAAGGCCAGCTCCTTCTCAATGCCAAGGTTTTAACCCAAATGTCATCATCCTAGGAGCCTTCTATGATTATTTTGTCTAATTAGGTCACTTCAGTTATTTTCTATTACATCTTAAAAAATTTTTTTCATAGCATTATCTGAAATTGTATTATTAATTTATTTGTTAGTTCATTACAGGTCTCTGCCCACTAGAACCAAAGTTCTTTAAGAGAGAAGCCATGCTTATTTTGTTCAGCTCTCTATTTCCTGTGTTTAGTTACTATTTTAACAAGTACATGTTGAACAAATTCTAGGGTTTTAAGAGGTAGAGGCTGTGGGGTTAGTCCGGAGCTTTCCAGGGGAACAGTACTATACACAGGACAGTGGAGAGGAATGTGGCATGCAAAAAGTGTGAGGAGACTTCAGTGGGCTGTTTCCAGAGCCTCAATGTTGAAGCCATCACTTTTTCAATTATACAGTGAATTCGTTCAAGTCAGGGAACTGGTGACCCCCGATCCCAATGCAGTGTGTAACTTACACTGGGTTTTCGATAAATGGTTGTTGAAATGAATTAGTTGATTTCTCTTCAATAGTATACAAATGCATTTGCAGGTCCAGTCTTAAGCCCAGGAAAGACTCCTTTCTTTTTTCCCTTATTAGAGAAAGCTCTTTTGCATTAGTTATCAGCAATGAATTGTGACTAACAGCAGGTCGCACAGGTGTATGAACAAGCATAGGCTTTATTTTACCACCGGAGAAGGCATCGAACAAATTTATCAATTGAGGTTTATGATGGGGATTGGGCTAGAGATTCACTTAACCATGTATATTTGAAGGTAATCTGTGCATTCATTTGACATCAAAGCTTAAAAGGACGACTGTTTGGGCAGGTTGCTCAGGGGACAGAAGGAACTCCATCCACCCTCAGCTGAGTATGTCACCAGTGCAGCCAGTCTGCAGCCACCCTCAGTAAGTGAGACACTCGCAACAGCTGCCAGACCCTCAAAGGCCAGAGGCACCCATAGGCTTCCTTGGCGTGTCAGTGGCAGAGACATGCGACTGAAATGTATTTAAGTCCAACATGAAGCTTCAGTAGGTGAAATTACTCTCACTTCCTCTGAGTGAATATAAAGGGTCTGGGTTAAGAGTTGGAGATAAGAATGAGAAAGAGAAATAACTTCTTGTTTGCCAAGAGAACAACGTAAGCCAGTATTTTAAACACAAGTTAAATGCAGATCACAACAACCACTCACGAGAAGTAGGTGATATGAATTTGACTGCCCATTTAGTCTTGAATCTCACCGACAATTGCAATAGATCATTTATCTTTCTCCTTCAAAACACATAGCAGATATGACTTTAGAGAGTGAGCATAGAAAGCTGCTCAATTCAGAAAAATGGGTCATGCACTGACTCTGACCTCACTGGCTGATCTCTTTTACCAGCCTTTATTCTCATGTTAAACAAAGATTAACTGAACACTCTTCTGTTCAAGATATAAGGTTAAATCCCAGATCTCGAAGATTTTAATACATGATAGGGAAAGTCTCATAAGTATAGCAGCAAATACAATACATATGAAGAACAAGGGCCATAGGAAAAAAAAAAAGAACAGATAAAGTCCACCTGAATAGTATTACAAAGTAAAATTTGTTTTATTACTCTTTAAGTTGAGAGATGAGTCCCAAAAGAAGTGAACAATGAAAATCTAAATAAGAAGATCCTTCTTGCAAGTTTTAGGATTGAGAAACATTTTTAAATAGGGGAGATGGAAACAAGTAATGAAGAAGGAGCCTGGCTACAGGCAATAAGGTGGGGGGGAGCGAGATAAGAAACAGCAGGATGGTCCCTGTAGGACTTAGGTTAATGAGCCATTTTGGGCTCACAGATCTTTCTTAAATAGAATCCAACTGACTGCAAAGGCAGTGGCTGAAGCTGGGTTTGAATCCATATACAACACCTTTCAACTCAGATCTTACACGAACATCATTCTATTCATTTGAAAAGTAGGAATTAATTTAAGGATTTGGTATAGGGATAAATGTGATAATATAAGAAACATTAAGCACTCACAAAAAGGTATCTATTAGCATATATTGCACACCATCTGGCTATGTATATTCTCATGTAAAGGAAACACTAAAACTGTTTACCTTGATATTTTGAATAATTATAAATCTAAAAAACCTGAAAACAGCATAGTAGCTACATCCACAAGAAACAAAAATGCCAGCGGTGGTAGGAAATCAGTAGCAACAGAAGCAAGGTCAAATAGGGTAATGAAAAGCAGTTTTATTAGTCAGGTGTGTAAACAGCTTCATATTTCATGTGGGCTAATTATAGTGCTTTTGGATAAATGAGACGTACAAGAAATAATTTCCAAATATTCTTTCTTTGTTTAAGTAATGAAAAATCAAGCTATTTGATTGGCTACTTTAAAAGAGAAGGGGAATCCTGAGAAGCAAAATGTCCACTTTCATTCTGGATTAATGATTACTAGCCAAGCGTGAAATTAGATAAATACACACTCCTTCATGCAGAGCACAAATTTGAAGTGCCCAGGGGATTTTTGACAGTGTCACAGTGTCTCTGTTTTCTCTTTCTGCTTATTTCCCATAATTTGCAGAATGGTGTCAAAATGTTTGTCACTATGACAGAGAAAAAGAGAGAAAAGAGAAACAAGAGGTTTTATCATTCACCAAAAGCATACTGCGAATCACTTCCAAAGCTCTTTGGTTCCCTGATAAAGCAGATGAAACACAAAATATGCTTTTGTGTAAGGCAAGGTAATCTTCTCTTTTAATTTTGAAAAAGATCTCACATAAGCCTTTCTTAAGAAAGAGGTGGATGGGCATTTGTGTGGCAGAGTTGGTTGAGTCTGACTCTTGATCTTGGCTGGGATCATGATCTTAGAGGTCATGAGATTGAGCCTCATGGAGCCTCTTAAGATTTTCTCCCTCTCCCTCTGCCCCTCTCTCCCCACCTCTCAAAAAAAAAAAAAAGAAAGAAAAAGAAAGAGAGAAAAGGAAAGGAAGGGAAAGAAAAAAAAGAAAGGAAGGAAGAAAGAAACAGAAGAAAGGAAAGAAAGAAAGAAAGAAAGAGTATCCTTATATACTGACTCATCTTCTCCACTTTTTCCAGCAACATTCAGGGGGAATTGCAACAACTGATTTAAAAAAAAAAAATCTTAGGAACAGGATAAGCTCTCAAGAAACTTTTTAATAAGACTATATTTGCTTCTGACAAAATATTTGTCATAGAGAACAATGGTACAATGAAATGTGATTTTTTGCACATTTGTTATAATTTGTTCTGTCAAAGAATTTTTTACTAACTCCCTTCACAGGTTTGATATGGATAAGGAAGTTCTGCCATATTGAAGAAATTTTCAGAGCAGAGCACACGAACAATGGCAATGTCAAACCAATCGTGAACCAGAAAGAGGCTCTGTTTTGCTATGCAGGAGTTTTATGATGCTGCCGGACATTCTCCTCCCCACTGGGAGGGAGAAAGATGCAGCAATCCCAGAATATGTAGTACATTTCATCAGGAAAAAATAAACTGTCTATTTCAAGGGGCCACCACTTGATCTGGTGTGCATAACCATCTTCTGGTTCATATTATGCAGTGACATAAAATTCTCCAAGCTCAATCTAAGAGGGTGAGGCATCCCTACCCTAGCTACAAAATCAAATCCTGTGAGATCTGCTGGAATTCAATAATAAACATTTACAGACCTTGCTGATTCAATATTCAATTTGACACATTTGGATAAAGCCAACATGGCCCAGCTGTTTCCCCAACAAGGTAGCTAGGGAAGCAAAATTGCATTGGAGAAGACCCAACAAAGAGCTGACATTTCAGCAAATTTGAAGGGGCACATTAGATGACCCAGAAAATGCCATTCCAGCAATGCAAGAGCAGACATCGCCAGGTCAGAGGGAATATTCTGGCATCTGGAGAGCACATAGGTAGAAATGGCCTCCCCTGCTCTTCCAACAGGGAGAATACTCTGGGAAGCAGTCCAACTTGGTTGAAAAGGTTGGTCAAGAGCCTTGATTTTTATAACTCACCATTTCAAAAAGTCAAATTGCATCACTTATTGGATTTTCAACTTCCAAGAAGGAATTTTTCTCCAGAGAAAGCTGTCAGCGCATGTATTGTATTTCAGAGGTCTCAGAAAATACATGTTTGTCTTGACCTCAGTCCTCATTAGGATTAGTGTGAATGCCATAATTTTCATTTCTCTTATGGGAACTAAAGAAGGTGAGGAATAATAAGTAAAGTGACATTAAATATTTTCTGAGTCGCTATCAGATTATATTCTTGTTTTCACCCCTTGTCACTGACCTAACATACCCCTTAAATACAAACGTACACACTTATGCATAATAATCATCTGAAGGGCAACATTATTTAGATTGCACATTTCAAAAGTCTCTTCGGTCCCTCTGAATCAATCCTAACCAAAAGACTTAGAGGAAGGAGAAGTCAGTGGCTCATTCAAAAATCAGCCAGTAAGAAGTAGACTTATTTCACATCCCCAGAGGCAAACCTTCAGATAAAGAAATGTATCA
Source organism: Nasua narica (assembly GCA_028533885.1). Lineage (NCBI taxonomy): Eukaryota > Metazoa > Chordata > Mammalia > Carnivora > Procyonidae > Nasua > Nasua narica. The sequence goes on from CM052799.1 coordinate 145,523,638, forward strand.
GATAGCAATGCTGGTAACCATTCCTCTTTCTTTTCTTGCTACTCTCACAGTTGTGTGACAATACCAGTTCCCTGTTTAGAGCGCGGCAAAATAGGATGGTTCACAGCACTTATTGCTAATGTCCTGCAGCAGAAGCAGAGTGGGGAGAAGCTGACAAAGATATCTCACTCTCAAACACACTTTATGCCAAACAGAAATCCTTATAGCCACTGGGCTCCTATGATAACTATTATTTCCATTTTGTGGAAAAGCATTAGCTAGCATAAGAGTTGAGTTACTAAATGGTATAACTGAATATATTTCAAAAACTCTGGCTGAAGTCAGTTTAGCAACCGGTATTTCAGCTTTGGATTCTTGGTGAGTCAAATTTTATTGAAGAGGGTCTTGCTCATCTCTATTAGATTTTAAAGATATTTATTTACGTATTTATTTATTTATTTATTTATTTGAGAGAGAGTGCATGTGGTTGGGGGTGGGGATAGGAGCAGAGGGAAAGGGACAAGCAGAGTGCAAACCGGACATGGGACTCAATCTCAGGACCCTGACATCAGGACCTGAGCCAAAATCAAAAGTGGGACATTTAGTGGACTGAGTCACCCAGATGCCCCTCTTCTCTATTAGATTTTAATACCAACTAGTAAACATCATATGCAGAAATTATATATTTTACTATTTGTCACCATAAATCATTTACACAGTGTCAGCTCAGCTTTGAGAGAAAAATTAGGGTATATAAGATACTGCAGTGCAAAACTGTTCAGCATAGAAACTGGAAATTTTTAGCAATTTTTAAAGATGACCTTTTTTTTTTTTTAAGAAATTGCCTGTGCCACATGTAATTAAAGCACTACATTAATTTGGATATACTGCAGGCAAATCACGTTGCAAGTACATATCTGTTTATGGCTCACTAGGTATCGTTTTAAAGCACATATAGTGAAAGTTTGTCTTGTCGATGGACTAAATGACTAGCCAATCGACCATTCTCCCAGTGTGATATAAACAACTGGTAAGCTCCACTGGATGATGTTCTATAATTTTAATAAATTTATAAATGCATACAAGATAATTTCTGGTTTCTTTTATTTGGCTAAGCCCTCCTGATATCATTTTGGCTACTGCATCTAATAAGCAGAGGCTTTATTAGATGCAGTAAAAAAATAGCACTAATTAAAATAGGGGTAGCAAGGAACAAAAGAGAATAAACAATAGGATAGATACCCAGAGCTATAACATAAAAGAACAATTACAAATTGAGATCCAAAAAGAGAGAAGAGAATAAAGGGTCCTGATGACAATTAGAGACACAACACAAGATTTGTGCCCTCCTGTTCCTCACCATTTTCTTGTGAAAGGTCATCTTCAGGCTATTCTGATGTGTTAATGTACAATGTAGAGCTCCACTGCAAATAGGTTAGTGAGGTTTGATGTGAGGTACATAAAATCACCTTCTTTTCCTTTACATTTATGAACAGTGATAGTGTTGGATTAGTTTTTGCTTAATGTAATTATTTCAGAGGAGTTGATGATAAAATTTGTTCCCACAGAACACTATCTAATGGTGGGACTCACTACTTAGTTATTGAACATGTAACTACTTAGTTATTTAGCATGTAAGTAAGTCAAACAGGTTGAGGTATTAAGAATTTTATCACAATTTCATGTGCTGTCATCATTTAGAGAGTCTGTGGGCTCCAGGAAGGGGGTCTTGAGGATTCTAGGCTAAAATCCCTAAATTAAACAATTTTTTAAAAATTTCATAGAAGGATGCATTTAAATCATTTATTGGAAACTGGTCAAAATTTATGGTTTCTTTGAGACTATAATTTTTGGCTGCTCTTGGTGCTATTTCAGAAAAAAGCATATGGACTAAGACCACCTTCCAGATGCCCTGATGTGGGCGCTATATTGTATCAAAGTATTAAATATACCAGATACTTAGCAATTTGTAGCTCTTTTTTTTTTTTTTTAAGATTTTACTTATTTATATGATGGGGAGAGAGACATCGAGAGAGGGAACACAAGCAGGGAGAGTGGGAGAGGGAGAAGCAGGCTTCCTGCTGAGCAGGAAGCCCTACGGTGGGGCTCAATCCCAGGCCCCTGGGATCATGACCTGAGCCGAAGACAGATGCTTAACGACCGAGCCACCTAGGCACTCCAGCAATTGTAGCTTTTTCAGCAAGTAATCTAAATTGAAGAAACAGTGTGATTGTGCATATGTGCGACTATATTAATACAAAGTTCACTAAAGTCCATGAGAAAGTTTATGATTAAATAGTAGGAAGTCAAAATTTGCATGCTGCTATAAAATATTTAGGAATGTTTCAGAATACTTTAAATTGCCATCAAATGCCCAAAAGTCAGAGAAATAAGACTAAAGAATTTGTTAAAGGTTATTTTCTTAGTTTGTGAAAATTTCAGGATATAAATGTTAATTCACAGCATGGGTATACATAGTTAAAAAGGTCTATGAAGTTGTTTGATGATATTTTGATCTCATTGATCTGCATGTGAACTTTATTTGATGTTTAAAAAAGTTGCAGTGGGAGTGAGAGGAATGGCCTTGCAGTTATGGAATGAATAAGTCATGGGGATGAAAGGTAAAAGATAAGGAATATACTCAATGGTATTGTAACAATGTTGCCTGGTGACAGATGGTGTCTACACTTGAGGTGATCACAGCATAAAGTGTAGACTTATCAAATCACTATATTGTCCACCTGAAACTAATGTAACATTGTGGGTCAACTATACTTCAATAATTAAAAAATAAAATCCCACATGTTCAACTATGAGGCAGAGACTGTGTGGTTGACTAACTGGTTACCTAGAACAAGAAATTCTTTTCCTTCTAGACGTCCTGGAGTTTGGAGGGCAGCAGTCATTTCTCCTGTATTAGAGGTCACATGAATGAATGGAGAGTTTATAGGACCTTTTGTGTTAGTTTCTTAGGGCTGTCATAACAAAATATGATAAATGGAGGGGTTTAAATGACAGAAATTTATGTCTCATGGTTCTGGAGGGTAGAAGCCTGAGATCAAGGTAACAGCAGGGCTATGCTTTCTCTGAAGTCATGAAGGAAGCCTCTATTCCAAGCCTCTCAGATTCTGGTGGATCCATTGTTTGCAGCAGCATAACTGCAACATTCAAATGGTATTCTCCCTGTGTGCATGTCTGTATCCAAATTTCTCCTTTTCATAAGGATATCAGTTGTCTCAGACTAGGGCCCACCTTACTCCACGATGACCTCATCTTTATTAATTATATCTGCAATGACTCCATTGCCAAATAGGGACATGTTATGAGGTTCTTGGGGTTAGGACTTCAAAATATGAATTTGTGAGGATTCACAGACCTGTACCCCTGAAGCAAATAATACATTATATGTTAATAAAATAAAAAATTGGGAAGAAAAAAATTAAAAAAATAAAATGTGAATTTGGGAAGGGACACATTTCAACACATTGCTTCCCTTATCAGGGGATAATCCAGAGCACACTTCATTCTCCATGTCTTTTAGAGCATTGGTACAATTTAGCTGTTATGTATTACACGAGCCTGAACATAGCCAGTCACCTACAGTTAGATAAGATTATAAAAGATAGCGAAGAAGAAAAATCTGAGAGAATGTTAGCCAACAAAATTTCAGGAAGCACTGGATGCCTCTCTTGACAGAAAGGTAAAAACTAGAGAGAGGAAAACAGAAGGATGAAGATGATAACACACTTAGAGGAAAAAAGATAAGCTTGTTTACAGGAAATGAAAAACTTCCCTTTTCTCTTCCATTTAATTTATGACAGTGCAGAGAATTAAACTTATCACCAAAGATAACCTATAGATGGCAGAGAACTCACCATGGATTAGAGAGAATATTCTTTTTTTTTTTTTAAAAGATTTTTATTTATTTATTAGAGAGAGAGAGACTGAGAATGAGAGGGGAGAAGGTCAGAGGGACAAGCAGACTTCCCGCAGAGCTGGGAGTCCGATATGGGACTCGATCTCGGGACTCCGGGACCATGACCTGAGCTGAAGACAGTCGCCCAACCAACTGAGCCACCCAGGCGCCCTAGAGAGAATATTCTTAAGTGGAGTTTTGGAAGAGAGGATGATCTCTCAAAAATGAAAATAACCCATTGGCAAAGCAAAGGGCATCCCTACTTTGGGATGATGGTAGTTATTTATAAATGTGTTCCTCTATATGAATTAAGGAACTCAGTCCACTCTTTTGCATATTTTGCTACTTAAAGTACTGTGGTAAAAATTCTGACATGACTATCTCATACCTCAGTTCTTACCAGGAGTGATGAGAAAATAGGGAATGTGCCAACAATAGCATAAAGAATCTATGGAAATATGCATTAACACAGTTATTGCATTTTAGATTCAAAGCATGATATCTTCTGAAATGCAGTGTCCTATTGTTGCTATAACAAATTTACCACAAACTTACTAGCTTAAGACAACACAAATTTATTATCTTACATTTAGAGATGATATAGGTGAGAAGGCCAACACTGGTCTCACTAGGTTAAAATCAAGGTGTCAACAGGGCTGTATTCACTTCTGGCAGCTCTAGAGGAAAATTCACTTCCAGCATCCAGAGGCCGACCACACTCCTTGGTTCACATTCCCCTTTCTCCATCTCCAAAACCAGCAACGCTGCATCTCTCTAACCAGTTTTTCTTAGCCCTGTCTCTTTTTGACCACAGCTTGGGAAGGTTCTCTGGTTTTAAGGATCATTGTTATTAAATGGAGCCCACTTGGAAAACCCAGTATGATCTCCATATCTCAGGATATGTACTCTTAATCATAATGGCAAAGTCTCTTTTGCCATATAAGATAACACATTCATAGGTTCTAGAAGATGTGGACATCTTCAGAAGGTTATTATTCTGCCTATCTCACAACCATTTGCTCTTATTCTGAGGCTACCTTAATATGGAAACTGTAGCTATCTGTCAATATATTAACTACAGCGTGCACTTGTTCAATAAGTACTTATTGATCAATTTATTAGCATATATGAATGCATGACTCACAAAAATAATCCTGAAGTATCCCAACTAGTGTGATACCACACCCAATATGCTATCCGTTCTGAACAAGCCAAGTAATTGCTCTTTAGCAAATGAGAAACACCCGCAGATGCTGAGAGAAGTTGAAGTATGACTTATAAGCCAAATCAGAATTGTTTATCCTCAGGGCAAAGCAAAGGTCAAACGGATGGTAAAATAATTACAAACAAACTGGGGGTTGGGGGTTGAAAGGAGGGATGAGTAGGTGGAGAACAGAGGATTTTTTGAGCAGTGAAATTATTCTGTATGATACCGTAATGGTGGGTACCTGTCAGCGTACATTTGTTAAGATTCCCCCCCAAATGTACAAAACCAGCAATAAACCTTAAAATCAACTATAGACTTTGGGTGGTAATGATGTGTCATGTAGGTTTACAGATTGTAGCAAATGTACAACTTTGTGGGTGATACTGATAGTGGGAGAGCCTGTATACGTGCTGAGATAGGGGTTCTATGGGAACTTTCTACTTTCCACTTAATTTTGCTGTGAATCTAAAATTTCCCTAAAAATTAAGTTTATTAAGAATAAGTAAATACAGAGATCAAAACCAGACCTAAGTGTTCAAGCATAAGAATATATAATCATTGAAGAGTCTGACTTGGAATAAAGAACTACCAGACTAACGCATCATTGTATTGGTTCACCTGAAACATCATAAACAAACTTATCTTTGATTTTGGATGAAAATAGAAATGTCCAGAATAGTAACCTATTCATATAGAGAAGACTATAAAATAATAAGAGGAGAAACCAATGAATAGGAAGTGAGGAGATTCCAGTCTTGACCTGGTCACTAACCACCATCATGGCCACAATGCTTGGATCACAGTCTCTTTGTGTGTACATAAAGTACAAAGAATAATCTTTAATGTCTCTTACAAAGATTCAAATTTACAATTCATCAATGACAGTCCACAGGCATAAGTAATTACCAGTACCATTACTAGTGAAAAATTCTGGATGGTTCAGAGGGCAAAAGATGGTGGATGGGGTGGGTAGGACAACAAGAGAACATATGGAAGGCAATATGTTCCACTTGATGTAGGGAAGCAACTGAAGCCCAAAAGGACTAGATTTAAACCTTTGCTATGCAACTGAGCAATTTGTGTGATCTTTGGGTAAGCTACTTAAGGTTCCTGACTCAGTTTCTTCATCTATATTATGTAGGTGGTAAAAAATTACTTCATCGAGTTGCTATTAGAGATGCATGAGTGAGCAAATATATGAAAATAGATTCTAAACAATATGAATTGACTGCCTACTATGTGACAAGTGCTGTTTTAAATGTATTCCATTTGTAAGATTTCTTATTTCACATGCCAACTCAGTATAAATACAGACCATTTATTGGCCCAACAAACATATGAGGAAATTGAAATGCAGACAGATTATATAGCTTTCCCAAGGCCACAAGGCCAGCAAGTAGAAGAGGTTGGGATTGAACCCATGTGGTTTCAGCCTGTTTTTAACAGGCTGGCAAAATTCCCCTTACCCAGTTTCCATCCTTTTTCTTCTGTCTGATCCTTCCTAAAGCAATGGTTTGGGGAATTTAAAGAACTTCTATATTGGCATACACATAACCATTTTATGAGTATGGCTAATTCTATCCTATAGGATACAAACTATATTCCTTCCATTTTGTAAAAAAAACAAAACAAAACATCAGTGTACAAGGTATTATTTTGTTAATTATCACATGATCAGCATGACATATTTGTGAACTCCTTGAAAAAGTAATGTGCACTTATTGTGTGATAAATTTTTAGAGTTGAAAAGAACCCTGGCAATTAGCTAAAACCAATTATAACTTAACATAGATAAGGACAAAACTAAAATATCCTGTCTAGGTTCATACAACTAATAGAAAAGATAATTGACTCCCCATACATGAATCCTGTTATTAATATTTTCTATACATTAATCATTTGTTAAGAATGACACTTTCTCAAATTGCATTGTGTAACAATAAGTCTAGATCATCAGTGTTAGTATATTAAAAAAGAAGAAGTTCTAACATCCACTAGCTGGCAAAATAACCCATTCTTTCCCCATCTGTCATATTTTATTAATGATGGACCAATGGCAGTATTCATTCTGCAGCTTAAGATCACGGAGAACCAGTGCAGAGATTATATTATGTATTAATTCATATTTTTACTTTTATTTCATTGTGCTTTTTATTAACTCAATCTTTCTCAGTATTATTTGAATGTGAATGTTTATTGAGTACTTAAATTCAGGACTATTACTGGCTGTATTTCTGTTACCTTGTTTATTCTTATGTTACAATTTTAATACTGCATCTTTTTATTTTATCAATAATTTGTTCCTTTTATGCTTGCCTTTACACAAAATCATAAAAATATACCTTTCCCAGGCTGACCTGAAAAGCTACAAATACACCTGGATGTGTACAATTCCAAAGTTTTTTCTTATACTACATTTACCTAAGAAGCTCAACAGATGTCTCTCGAGCAAACAATGTGATCTTTATCATCCTGACACAGGAGAATTAAATTCTTTTAAAGAGAACTCTAATAGGTATTAAATGTCAAGTACTTCAAAATCCTTAAAAATTCAACTTCAAGTAAAGTCACCAAGAAACCTAATATTAAGATTTTATGTCTCTTAAAATAAAATAACCAATGATTCTACCAAGCAATATCAGCCAGAAAACTCAACTTGGGATTTCTAAGGTATCTTTAGCTTAAGAGGTTTATTTAAATAAGTTCCTTTGTGCTTAAAAACCTATTTCCTCTTCCTTACAATCGAAATAATTGTACGCCTTAGCATTGGTTACTGTGACCATCCAGACGTTGATTTGTGTTGATACTGCCACACTTCAGTTTTCAAACATATGCTTTTCTTTAATACACTTTGCTTTTAGTCATTTCAATTGCATTATTTTCTGGTATGAGAAACCAGAATATGTTATTGGCAGCTATGCATTCTAAGGAGATGCAATTGATTCTTAGGATAAAAGAGCTTCTATCCAACACATTTTCGTATAAGCAGGTATTATGATCCACATTCCTTAAGACAGATGAAACCCCAGGAAAGAAGCGATTTAGATGCACATCTCAATGCTGCCCTAATGGTTTACCATAAACACGTGTAGAAAATGAAATGCAAATAAATACAGCATGTAGAGCTGCTGCTACAAAGGCAGGTGTAGGAAGATTGCCAAGTTTTTCTTTTACTTTGCTTCAGAGAGCCAAAGGAACGTTCCTGGGTAGGCATCAGGTATGTGGTGAGCTAGTGTCTAACCAGGGAGAACGGCTTAATATTCAGGCCCTGCAGGCTCTCTGACAGTCTCTTTGAACAATCTCTGAAGACTAGGCGGTACCTTTAATTGTGAACAAGTAAACATTAGTCTGGATCATGTGAACAATTCAACAGATGAAATGAGACAGAAGTTTTCTCTGCAGGTGGGTTAACAGCTGCTGCCAGATACCTCTCCATCTTCACATCTTAGAGCAAGTCTTAAAGCAGATAGGTGAAGTCGTTTTCTTTGTCATGAAGCCTCAAGAACTGAAAAGTTCTGTTTTTCATGAAAAATGTGATTGATGCCAAAGGCTAGGCCCTTTGATTCTCTAAGAGACAAAGCTTTTGATCCTTTTGAAACAATACCATTTCACTTCATAAGATGTATTTAAGTTATCTCCTATTTTATTTTTCTGAAGTTGAAATCATTGGAAAAATTAGCCCTCTAAATTTAATTGCCTATAATTTTGCTATCAAGACAGCCCATCAAAGTGCTCTACAAACAGAGGAGTGATTGAAAATGAGAGACAAGTGTCTAGCTATCTGCAAAACTAATTTGAGCACTAAATTAGAATCACCCTGTTTTGCTTTGCCTGGATCTCCTTCATTTGCATCTTGTGTACATACCACTCCCAAAATGCATATCTTTCTTTCCCACATCTCTTTAACATTATGTTAAATGATGATTCCAGAATGCATCTCTAGGGCTGAGCTTGCAATCAGTTTGATTTTAAAGAACAAATCCTAACTGTAGGAAGTGAACAAAATTCAGGGATGTTGTTGATTTAGAGATCGATAAGTATGTAGTTGAGAGGAAGAGGAAAAAGAAAACTGAGAATTAAAAAGTGACCTACCATTAATATATACTCATTTAAGGACATCTTTGTGACTTTACAGAGTGTAATAAAGTGGATAGCTGATTGTTCCATTTTTCTTATCTGAGCCACAATTAGCTTCACACCGTCTTTCTGGTATAATCACCTGTGCAATTCTTACTTTGTTTTAAAAGCCTTGGTCTTTCTGTTTAAATAGGTATAACTTCAACTAATGATGTCAGTATGAGGCTTTTTAACATACATGGGATAGGAAATGGTGTGTTATGATATGTTGTGCTGTGATCCCTGAGCCTCTTCTATTCAGGAATTTTATGTCAGCATTGGCCAGGACTGGACAAAGACCAATGCACCTTTTGATGTGTGATTTTCCTACTGTATTTTTACTAAAACAACAGATGAGGCACACAGTAAAAGTGAATACACCATAGTATTTTTCCAAGTAGGGAAATTCTTTGAGGTTATGGGCTTAGCTGGTCTATGAGCATGTGTCTAGCTGGGAAACTCCAATGCAATGTAAGCATTTGTATTACAGTGATCTGCTTTTTTATGAGTCATTGAGAGAATGAAAACTGATGCTGTAATAATGTCATTCTATCAGGATGTTACTAAAATCAAAGAAAAAATCTATATCCTTTTTTATTTACTCAAATTTTAGATTCACAGAATGTGAAAGTAGTATGGATAATACAAAACATTAGATGATTCAGAAGAACTTTCCTAGAATTTTCCTTCCTGTAGGAGGGAAAAAAATATAAAAAGGGAGATATAAAAATGCAAATAAAGAATAGTTTTCTGAATGTGTTTATTCCATAAAAAAGTTAAAAACAAACTCAGCAAAAACTACATATATTTAAAGCATGCAGAGAGCTGGGAGGCCATTTTCAGCAGAAGATTATGGTACCCCAAACTAGCCATGCCATTTTATACCCACGTTTCTGCTTACACGGCTTGCCCCTGCCTGGGCTGAATGTATTTGTTACAGTTGGGATGCAGGATTCTTATTAGAGAGTGCTCTTGGTTTTAAAACCTAAGTGCAGGAGAATTGGGCAGAGGGAAGAATTAGTTTGTAATTCAGTCCCAACAGAGCCAACTCCACAGAGAGTTCTTAAGTTGGAATGGATCTTCAGAGTTGTCCTGAGTTAAGGGTGGGAGGTCTAAGCTTTTAAACCTCATGCTGATCAGTCATTGCCTAAGAAGGAGTCACCCCTAGAAAGAAGCTTGACCTTAGATGAGTCAGATTTTTAATTTTTTTTGGTCTATGTTTTTAATTGGAGGCCATCTTAAATACAAGTATCAGCTGAAAGCCATCTTGCAGAACTGGTAGCTATGAGGGGAGCAAGTTCTATGTTACTCAAGAAGGCACTAGGAGAGGGAGTGACCCAGCATTCACCAGGGCTCTTACAAGTTTTCCACAATGTGAATTCATACAGATTTTCTAAGACTTTTGTAAAATATTATCATACCTCTGGAAACTTCCCTGGTGTCACATGTAGAAGTGGCCATCCCTTTTTTTATGCAACTATTGAGTCTTTTACAGACATATATCTTGAGCCTTAAAAATTTGTATTAACATATTCCTTTGTCTTTCCTTTTATAGTCTAAGCTGTTTGAAGACAGAGGCCATGTCTTTTTCATCATTGTGTTTTTGTTAACTAGCACATGACCAAACACAGAGAATGCTCAAACAAACAAACAAACTGCAGCAAAGGATTCTGGATCTGCTAATCCTTACTGAAAATAAATTAAGCTGGAACATTAAGAGTGTACACAGAAATAATAAATGGGAAAAGTTTGCCTGTTGAAAGTGCTGTGCATTGAAGAGAACCAACAGGCCATGCAAGTTACTTTCTAATGGCTGTTAAGTGTCCTATAAAGTAAGGTGACAATCCATTTGATTGAATTAAGCAAAGAGTTGATGAATGCCTCATATAGGCCAGGTAGCATATATGGTAAGCAATGTGGAAGAATAAATATTTTTAAAAGTAGCATAACAGTGTCTGCCTTCCAATTAGAAAAAAAATAAAGGGAGGATAAATTATGATGAAAGAAGATAGGTTTCATAAAACTCTTTTATAAAATATAGAGTTTTCTTGTGTGAGGAACAAGGAATAACACGTTATAACCAGTCAGAAGCATTAGAGGAATCTTCATGAAGATCATGGCTTGGCCTTGATTTTTCACAAGTCAAGGCGATCGGTTTTGGATTGTGTGCTAGTTCAGGTATTCTGAGAAGCTTTACCAAGAGGATATTAAACGTGGGAGAGGTTTATTGGGCAAAATGCCAATGAAGGATAGAGGAGAAAGTAGCAGGAATAGGTAGAGAAGGTCTTCAGAAAATGATGCAGATAAAATACCTAAGAAAGAAGAAAGGGTAGGTCAAAAGATTGAGTAGGAAAAGCCTCAAATTGCAGTGAAGCCCCGAGAAAGTCTTGGTCAGGCTGATGAAGAAGTCATTGGCTGAGAGCAGCCTGGAAAGAGCATGTCCTTGGTATGAATATTGTCCTGGATCCCAAAGCGGGGACAGCCAGAGAGAACCTACTTCAAGGTAGACCTGAAAAGTGCATGCCCTTGGATGTCAGTGGTAAAAAGAGAAAATATTGCAGGAGAAGGAATAATATGGCTCAAGACATGGTTATAAAAAGCTGAAATCTTTGGTTGCAAATATGATCATGACCCATGAGCCACCATTGCCCTCTATGCTAAGCAGTAGTGGCTAGCAACTAAGTTTCACTATTATTGTATTTATTTCCTTGCCTTTTTTTGTCAGTTCCTTTATACTTCCTGCTTTTTTTCTCTTGCACCAAAGAATAGGGCTATATGCCCAACAGCCATCATGACCCTCTGACTGTAGTTGAAGAAGAGATAAATGAAAGTCCAAGGGTACTCAAAGCATATAGTACCTTATCATTTTCTTATCCCTCTAACTCATCATACTGTGCCCCTCTCACCAAGAACATGAGACTCTCAGCAAGTTTCACTGCATGCTCTTCTCCAACATGAAACATTTTTAGCACTAAATAGGAATCCAAAATAGTTCACATATGGATATGTTGGTAAAATATTCATTGCTGCATCTGTGCTCTAGTATTTATCAACCTTCTGTAAAAAATCAGGTTTCGACAGGGGGTTTGTGTGTTTAACTGGAAATAGCTGCTTTCCCTGAAAGACAATGAGAAGCACATGGAAGGATGTTCTAAATACTCTTTGTAAAAAATTTCTTGGCCATAGGTTATTTGCATAAGTTTAAAGTAGTCTGGTGATGCTTAGACTATAACTTGACTGAGAGCACACCCTGGGCCTCATTTTTGTTATTTCTTTTGTTGCATCTAATGATACCAGGGGATGGCCTGGAGCCTGGGCAATAGGGAAAGGAAGAACAGGTCATAAGTTCCTGCAGAGGAATGACAGGGACTGCAGCAGAGAGGTATGCCTGGCTGTGTATGATCTGTAACCACCAAGTTCAATATCTAGGTCCTCACTGAACATTTCAACATGTCTCCTGTGCTTGGACTTATGGGGGACTGGAGATGATGGGGCAGGAATGTATATATCAAAGGGCCAAGGTGATAAGCTGCACAAAAATATTCTCCCCACACAGGTGCCTCAGAAATAGGAAACAACTTATCATTAACAAGTGTATGGGGGTAAAGGTAGGAAGTTAAAGGAAGAGATGTCCCCTGAACAAATTCTATATATTGTATATTTTTAATTTATGTCAAGAAGTTTTTGTCTCTATTTTTTGTTTTGTTTTGAATTTTGTTTTTAGCTATGTTTTTCTGTTCTTTGTAAAAGTTGTTAATTCCAGAACCATTTACTAATATTATACTTGTTAATAGAAAATATTCAAGTATCAGTCTATACATTGCAATGTTGGACACAAAAGAATTCTACTCTTTTCTAGGAAAATCCCTTTGCTGGGATTTGCACTGAAGACCTTCTGGTCCCCAGAGAGCTGCTCCTTTACAAGACCTCAAAAACAGTTTACTTGGAAATGAATATCTGATTAATCTAAATTATACCAAAAATAGCACAGATGTGTCCTGAATTTCTAGAAGAAGGATGAATCAGCAGTTGTCCATCATAACAGCTGCATTTTTTAGGCTTTCAAATACAGAGCAAGACCTTTGATCACTGAGGGATAAAGTCCTGCTAATTGTGTGGCACCCTCCAGGATTTGCGTAAAATATACAGTCTGTTTTCCTGACTTTTTAAAGGGAAGCTAAGATCTTGTTTCCATGCTTCTTTACCCTGCCTTGTACTGACCCATAAAAATAACTGACAGAACAAAGAACTAAAACAAAATAGATTAAGTTTGTGAGAACTTCCTATGAAATAGTCATATCCCCGCCCCTTTGATTTTTCCACGTTAAGATTTGTATGTATTATTCTGTTTTACACTTCCATTCTAACATCTGCTTTTCTGGGTGGCCTCTGCCTTTAGGAGCATCAGTATATAACTGTAGAATATAAAGTGCTATACCACAAAAGATTCAGCTTTCATAGATTTTAAAGATTTTATTTATTTAATGGAGAGAGGAAACAAGCAGGCAGAGAGGCAGGCAGAAGCAGAGAGAGCAGCAGGCTCCCTGGGCCAGCAAGGACCCCGATGCGGGACTCGATCCCAGGACGCTGGGATCATGACCTGAGCCGAAGGCAGCTGCTCAACCAACTGAGCCACCCAGGCGTCCCAGCTTTCATAGATTTTAATATACAGTTCTTTTCTTATTAATCACTCACTTACCACTTCATGAATGTAGTTACTCTCTCTCTCTTTTTTTAAGATTTTATTTATTTATTTGACAGAGAGAAAGAGATCACAAGTAGGCAGAAAGGCAGGCAGAGAGAGAGAGGGGGAAGCAGGCTCTCCAGTGAGCAGAGAGCCCAATGCGGGGCTCCATCCCAGAACCCTGAGACCATGATCTGAGCTGAAGGCCAAAGCTTAACCCACTGAGCCACCCAGGAACCCCTGTAGTTACTCTCTTTGCTGACTGACCTATCACTCACCACTACCACCTTCCCCACCATAACCACAATCTCCCCAAATTTCTCTCTTATCATTTTATCTTTATATACCCCTTCCTTTACATAACTTTTGTCTTGTTCATACTTTCAAACTCTTGAGGCTCTTGTACCAAACTGACAAGTTGATTTATGTTCGATTTTGAAAAGCAAATATATATCCCTGCCTTTTGTGATTCTCTGTCTATGGCTTAATATGCACAGCTCTAAAAACAGCTCTACTACTAAATTAAGAATATTAAGATATTCTTCACTAGTAAAGTTTTTTCATCTCCAACTCTGATCTATAACAAAATAGATATTGACTTTATTTATTACTTACTTACTTACTTTAGATACTTCTAAAGTAGTGGTTTTTTTAACTGTTGAATTAAAAAGGGAAGTGGAGGAGGTGACAATGCACTCAGTCAGCAACTCAAAGAAAGAGAAACCAAGTGCAAGGAGGGTTCCAAGGAAGGATAGGTCAGTTCAAGTTGGGAACATGAAGAAAAGCTCTTGAGGTTGCTCTATTTTGGCTTGATCACAGATGATGGATGGGGTTCAAGCACAGGACAGGGATAGCACTTGGCCATCTCCAGAAGCTGCTGACAGAGATGATATTCTCAGAGAGAAATGTGCACAAGAGTCAACAGGGGGAACAAAGCAGAATGGTAAGCAGTATTAATCAGCAGTCCTACTCAGAATGCCCAGACTCATAAAGAAATCCTGGTTGTTATAATTGACGAGTGACTTTTTGATACTGTAGGCAGTTCTTATCTTAATTTAGGTCTAAAACAGAATTAAATTGCATGGTGTTAGAAACTTATCATCTCTCTCTTTTTTTTTTTTTTGAGACTTTCTCCTCTTTTCCATTTTAAGAGATATTTTAGAATACCATTAATTATTCTGAACCTTGATAAATACTATAATGTAATGCCATTCATTCATTTGGCATGCACGTATTGCATACTGAATGTTTCTGATACATCTCAATAGAAATACAGCTAAATAAGTGGTTAAAAAGAAAATAAGTGTAAGTAATTTAAGTGAATGTCCTTTAGACTCTTCTTTATAAAATAATGGTCTTATATTTCTCTGACAAAACACATAAATGTGTTATTTCTGAAAAATCTTTGTTATAAAGTTGAAATTATAGACTTTGGTATTTGGTATATTTGGTATTTGGTATATCTTTTTCATATTTTCTTTCTTTTTTTTTTAAGATTTTATTTATTTGACAGAGAGAGAGATCACAAGTAGGTAGAGAGGCAGGCAGAGAGAGAAGGGGAAGCAGGCTCCCTGCCGAGCAGAGAGCCCAATGCGGGGCTCAATCCCAGGACCTGAGATCATGACCTGAGCCGAAGGCAGAGGTCCCAATCCACTGAGCCACCCAGGAGCCCTTCTTTTTCATATTTTCTAAATGAACCTGGAAGAATTTAAGCATGTTGTTTCATCTTTCTCTTTTCTTTATCAAAGAATCTTGCTTACTTTTTTCCTCTTGGAAAAAAGATGAAATACAAGGAAAATGAGGAAAAACTCAAATCATCAGCAACAAAAAGAGAAAATTAAATATGTGAATTTTATCTCAATAAAGTTAGTACAAAAAATCCCAATTTATAATATTACAAAAGTATTTTAGAGCATAGATATAAAATTCTATTTTTTTCAAATAAGAAGAAAATTACATATATATTCTTAAACTGATCAGTGTTTCCTTAATTTTCCAGAGAGTTCTTGATTTTTGAGGAAAAAACACCTAAGGATATCTTCTCTTGTAAAATGGAAAGATGGCACTTTGGTATGTTGTAAGATAGTATTTATAATTTCAGCTGAAAAGGAATCAACCCTGTTTTACTTGTAACACAGGGTTTGGCAATTGGCTATAATACCATGTAAATGAAAGCATGTGGTTTGTTTCTCTTTTCTGAGAGAACAGCTCTCTTATTCCAAGATGACAGATCTCAGCAGCAATACTATAACCTTCAATTAGTTATAAATTATGCCATTCCAGCCTCTAGCAGTTACTACCTGAGATGACTAGAAATAAAATACCTCTTTCTTAAGATTGCTGTGATGATATAAGAGTTAATGGATCAGCAAGATGGTAGGTGTAATAAAAATGGATTCACTCTCCACCTACTCCACCATCACCTGCAACTTTAGGACTCATACATGTCTGACTTACAAAAAAGGCACGACTGAACTAGAGGTGTGAGTAAACTTAAAAATCAGAAGGATTTTTTACTATATCTATCAAAAATTAGTCATAAAAGACAAAGAAGGGCTGTGGAAATATGTCAGATTAAAGAACATCAAAGAGACCTAAACGCAATATGTGTCATTAGACTAAATCTTGAGCTAGAGGGAAAAAATTCTTACAAATGATCACCATTGGTTCAATTAGCAAAATTGAAAAATAAATGACAAATTAGTGTGTCATCCTTTACTAAATTAGATAACTGTACTGTGGCTTTTTAAAAAATAATATAATTGTTTTTAGGAAATACATATTGGAGTGTTTAGGAATAAACAACTATAATCTATATAGTTTCACCTCAAATGATTCAAGAAAAAAAAGTGTGTGTGTGTGTGTGTGTGTGTGTGTGTTAGAAAGAGTGAGAGAGGGGAAGAAAAAGAGAAAATGATAAAGCAAATAAAGAGGGAAAGACTAAATAATAATAGACAAATCTGGGTAAAGGATAAATGGTTATTTTTTTCTATTTTAATTCTTATGATTCTTCTGTAAATTTGAAATTATTTGAAAATAAAAAATAAAATAAAAAAACAAAGTAATTGCTAGGAGTATATTCTACAAAAAATGTACTAAAGGAATTCTTTCAAAAGAAGAAAATTATTTGAGAAGAAACCACAGAAGAAACATCCCAGATGAAACTAAAGAAATGCAGGAAAGAATGAAGAGCAAAAGAAAGTATAAATATGTAGGTATAAATTAAAAAAATACATAGGTATCAAACAAAAAAGTATTGTCCAGATTATTTCAAAGTATATGTAGAAATAAAATATATGGGAATAATAATATAAATAATAACAAAAAAGTTTTGTAAGATTCTTTCACTTTGATACATGAAGTAGTAAAGGTAATAATTCACATAGGATCTGTTATGTCAACAATGAATATTGTAGGGGCGCCTGGGTGGCTCAGTCGTTAAGCATCTGCCTTTGGCTCAGGTCATGATCCCAGGGTCCTGGGACCACGGTTCACATCAGGCTCCCCGCCCAGCGGGAAACCTGCTTCTCCTTCTCCCACTCTTCCTACCTATATTCCCTCTCTCGTTGTCTCTCTCTGTCAAATAAATAAATAAAATCTTAAAAAAAAAGAATGAATATTGTAACTATGGTTACAAACGATATAAAAGTAGAAAAACATAACTAACAAGTTAGTAAGAGAAGTAAATAGGAGGATAAAACTATTTGCTTAGTCTGAAATAAGGCAAAAAAAGAAATTAAAAGAATAGGTATATCAAATATAAAATAAATAATAAGGTTGTAGATGTAAACCCTTAATATTTGTAATTACACTAAATAGAAATAAACATAAATCAGTGTTTCCTTAGGCCTATTAGTACGGTGGATCCTAACAGACTTTTTTTTTTTTAAAGATTTTATTTACTTATTTGACAGAGAGCGCAAGACCACAAGTAGGCAGAGAGGCAGGCAGAGAGAGAGGGGGAAGCAGGTTCCCCGCTGAGCAGAGAGCCCAATGTGGGGCTCGATCCCAGGACCTTGAGATCATGACCTGAGCTGAAGGCAGAGGCTTTAATCCACTGAGCCACCCAGGTGCCCCATAACGGACTTTTCTAATACTGAAACATCCTTGCATTCTTGGTATAAGTCCCACTAGATCATGGTGTATTATTTTTTTACTATAGCATTAGGGTCTTCTTATTAATATTTTAGTTAGGATTTTTATCAATTACACATTCTCAATATATGTTTTTATTTTGTCTTTATTTTTGAGGAATTTTTTTCTGGATATAAAATTCTAGGCAATTACTTGTTTCAGGTTATTGACGATGTCAAACCCCTCTATTCTTATTTTCACAGTTTTGGTGGAGGAGAAGCTGTTAATTTCATTGTATCTCCTATGATGGTATTGTGCTTCTCATCTATCCAACCACCCTGTATCTCCTACCCTCACTGATTTTACATCTTACTCATGGTCTTTGATTTCTATTAAATATCCACGATGTACATGTGGTTTTCTTTATATTTATTTTGCTTATGGTTCATAAAATGTATTGAATCTGTGGCTTGAAGTCTTTCATCTATCATTTAATAGACAATCTGTGTCAATATCTCTGCAAATATTGTTTTGGCCCAATTTTTATCTTCTTATTTGGGGACTAACAGCAAATTTCTCCATTTTCCTATTTGTCTCTTATGGTCTTTTGTGTATGTTCCGTTCTTCTTCTTTTTTCTCTCCAGGCTTTATTCTGGAGATGTTATGTAGACCTTATTCTACTTTACTAACACCCTCCTCCCCTATGTCTAATACACTGGTAAAGCCATCTATTAACTTCCTAGTTTCAATTATTGCATTTTCAGTTAAGAATTTTCATTTGATTATTTTCAATGAATCAAATTCTCATGACATTTTCCTCTTGTCATTTTTTAAAAATTATTAATCAAAGTTTTATAAAAGTCTCTACCTAATAATTCCAATAACTGGGTCAGCTCTAGGTTTGTTTCTATTTTTGTTTAACCTTTTTGGTTTGGTCATTTTTTTTTTCCTATTGTTTGGATTTCCTGTTAAATTTTAACTGACTGTTGGGCATGCCATATAAAAAAACAGAACAAAACAACAACAAAACCAAAAACAACTATAGATTCTATTTCACGTTATATTCTTCCAAAGAAGATGTACTTTTATCTTTTCAGATAATCAAAATAGGAAAAAAATCATATTACTTTTCATCTGGAATTGGGCTAATGTGAAACTTGAGGACTTTTCTATTTCCTGTTCATTATATCTCTAACTGAAAGTTTAGTGCATTTTCCACAGTACTTCTCTATTGAGGATCCTAAACTCAATGCTATTGATCCTTCTAGCACTATAAAACTCTCAGTAGCCCTGCTCAACTTCTCAGCAACTATGCTGCCTCTTTTTTCTTTTGCCCCACTTACAAGTCTCCAAATGACTTGAAAGGAAAAGCATTAGATAACATCAGTTATCTGGCCCTTCAAACATGGCTGTTTTGGAATACCTAAATACCAAATCTTGTCTCCCTAGTTCTATAACTCTATCAAAAATTTGACTCAGCTTTCCAATCTCTTATTGACTGTTTTCTGCTCAGCTTTTTGACTTTTTGGTTTCACACCATTTATTTATCAGAAAATGCTTTCAGGCAAAACACCGCTTCCCTACCTGTATTAGTTTGCTCGGACTGCTATGCCAAAGTATCACAAATGGGGTGGCTTAACCCACAGAAATTTATTCTCTTACATCTTGGAAACCAAGATCTAAGCATTGGAAGGATTGGCTCCTCTTTGAGGGCTGTGAGAAAAGGATCCATTCAAGACTTCTCTCCGAGCTTCCAGTGGTTTGCTAGCAATCGTAAGTGTCCCTTGGTTTGTGGATGTATCAACCTTAATCTCTGCCTTCATTTTCACACAGTATTCTCCCTGTGTGCATCTATCTCCAAATCTCTCCTTGTTTCAAGGATACCAGTCCCATTGGATTAGACCTACCTACCCCAATATGAACTCCTCACTTAATTACATCAGCAATGATTTTATTTGCAAATAAAGTCACATTTTGAGGCACTGAGGCTAAGGATTTTTACATATGAATAAGGACTCACAATTCAGCACATACTACTATCTTCAAAGCTCTGGGTTCTTTAATTCCTATTTGCTTGAGTAGGTCTTTAATGTCTTCAAACTGCTATTTTGCATTCTACTCAACTTTTCTAATTGTTCTTGGCAGAATGATTGGTCAATAATGTTCGTAAGTGGAAGTCTCAGGCTTAATTTAATTTTCCTAGTTGAGGGTAAGCACAGAATTGAGAACATCTGTCCCAATATCTCATTAGTTCCATTTTACTTGATAATCCTTTCACCACTTTTTGAATTTTACTTACCTATGTTAATTTGATGGCCAATTAGAAGGGTTCTGTATGATGATCACAGAGAAAGGAAAATGGCCAAAATGGCAACTTAGAGGGTCTCTATCTGTTGCTTGTCCTTCACTCCATGTAGTTGTAGAAAAATGATATATTTTCTCATAATGAGTGAAGTATAAATGTTAAAGCTATAGAGTGAGTAACAGCTGGAAAGCATAACAAAATTATCTAATAATCATGTGGCTAAATATTTTAAAATAGTTTACAACTTTTCTCACGAGAGCAATAAATAGTAAACAATGTCAGCTGAAGCTGATGCAACAAAGACAACCAATAATTCCCACTATGCAACAAAAAACTCCATTATACATTCTAAAACAATATTATCATGCCTGACACATATAAGTAACAAGAGCATTGGATCCACCTATCTACTCATTTTTCATATTTCATTTGATTCCATCAGTAATAAATCTTTTAAATTTCTTGTATTCAAAGGAAATCATTGTAATACTGCCACATTTTTTTATTAACATAAAATGTATTATTTGCCCCAGGGTACATGTCTGTGAATCATCAGGCTTAACATTTCACAGCATTTGCCATAGCACATACTCTCCCTAGTGTCCATATCCCTACCCCCCACCTCCCAGCAACCCTTAATTTGTTTCGTGAGTTTAGGAGTCTCATCATTTGTCTCCTTCCCCATCACATCTTGTTTCATTTCTCTTACCCAAACCCCATAACCCCATG
Organism: Nasua narica; assembly: GCA_028533885.1. Classification (NCBI taxonomy): domain Eukaryota; kingdom Metazoa; phylum Chordata; class Mammalia; order Carnivora; family Procyonidae; genus Nasua; species Nasua narica. The sequence goes on from CM052799.1 coordinate 145,544,648, forward strand.
CACTGCCTCTCAAATTCATCATATCAGAGTGATCATGTGATAATTGTCTTTCTCTGACTGACTTATTTCGCTTAGCATAATACCCCCTAGTTCCAACCATGTCTTTGCAAATGGCAAGATTTCATTTCTCTTGATGGCTACATAGTATTCCATTGTGTATATATATATATATATATATATATATATATATATATATATATATCACTTCTTTTTTATCCATTCATCTGTTGATGGACATCTAGGTTCTTTCCATAGTTTGGCTATTGTGGACATTTCTGCTATAAACATTCGAGTGCACATGACCCTTCGGATCACTACATTTGTATCTTGAGGGTATGTACC
>CM052799.1:145545489-145587822 GCA_028533885.1 Nasua narica
ATTTACTTATTTGACAGAGAGAGTGAGAGATCACAAGCAGGCAGAGAGAGGGGGGGAAATGGGCTTCCTGCTGAGCAGAGAGCCCGATGTGGGGCTTGATCCCAGGACCCTGAGATCATGACCTGAGCCAATGGCAGAGGCTTTAACCCACTGAGCCACCCAGGCACCCCAATATTATAAGTTCTTAAAGCTTAGATTCCATTTGCCAATAGGCCAATTATTTTCACTGTGCAATCTTAAAATCCAAAGATAAAATGTTATAGGTAATATAGTATATATGTTACATTTTTAATGAGTTGATGGCATGTGAAGCCAAAAACTGTTATTTTTCACTCATCAAAAAGATGAGGGCACTGAGTGATGCCTGAGCATTGGGCTCTCGCTCAGCAGGGAGCCTGCTTCCCCTTCGCTCTGTCTGCCTCTCTGCCTACTTGTGATATCTCTCTCTTTCAAATAAATAAATAAAATCTTTAAAAAAAAGATGACATAATCTTTTTTTAACCAAATGATGCTTAACATGGATGAAATTTCACAGCTAAAGGGGAATTGTAAACAAATGGCTCAGATTCTTACATATTTTTGTGGTCCAATATATGCTCCGAGAAAACTCTTATTCTTAAAATTGGTGCCATATTAGCAGTAGTATAAGTACTGTATATGAATTTTCTTTATTATTTGAAAACTATTAAATTCTGCCATCGAGGGCAAGCAAACAAATAACATGAATGTAACTCATAGAAAGTGATAAACCAAGATAATAAGCCGATAGATTATGAGATGTAGGCAAAGCTCATAGGATGTGTGAAATACAGAAAGTGAATAAACAAGTAGCGTGTGAGATACAGGCAGAATCCATAAGCTGAGTTCTAAATAGTAAGTAATAAATAATCTATAAAGCATGCTAAAGATGGAAAAAATAACAGTAATGTGTGCTGAAATAAACAAGTGTCACAGAAAGATAAAAAGAGATATAAAGATCACATACTGATATGCATCTTATGGGATAAAACTTCCCGCATCCCTACATCCATCACCCATTGGTGACACCTAGTATATAGTTATATTATGGTCCCAGATATGCTTTACGCATGAAAGGCAGAAAATGCCCATGGCTAGTCAGCAAATTAACCTGCAAGCTACTTGCCTCTGCATCTCTCTGACAGAGCAATGTGTGTCATTGACCCTGGCACATACTTTTTTTTTTTTTTTTTGAGTCCTTTACGCATACTTTAAACTCAGGTTCTCAAAATCACACTATCAGCAAAGAAGGGTATGGTGGCAAGTGAAAGAGAGATCAGTACATTTGAACATTGTAAAACACAGGATTCATGTACCAGGTTCTTTCTCCCATGTGCAACATATTCTAACTGTGTTAGCCTATTCCATCTCTCACTCTTGCTTCCTGCTCTGCGTTTTAAACACATTTAATAAACTGTGATTTGGTCTGTAGTAAACTATTACTTTCTATTCTGTGATTTCTGGGGTAGTTTGTTTATTAATGTGCTCAGAAGATATCATTGTATCAGGTAATGTAGGTGATGATAAAGGAGAGTATACTTGCTAATACTCTTTAAAATGGGTATCTAAGCCCAATTATTAAGGAACTAAAAATTAGGAATACAACATAAGTTACAGTCAGAAATACTTGTACTTATCGTAGCAAATCAATATTTATCTATATAGCTTCTCTTCAACCTTAACCAATACTAGATATTTTTAAGGATGAAAGGAAAAGATAACCCTCCACAAAACTGTTAATTAATCTCTGGATTATCTTGAGGGCACTGTTTATACCATCTGGACAAGATCATATGTCCTAGAGAATGGGAACTTGTGGTCCATATCATTTTAATCTCTATTTATGTAATTAAAGATAGTTTGCTTTATATAAGTCTGTAATCCTTTTCTAAAACAGTGTTCTACCCCAATGGATTCCACATACTGATAGCATATCAAAAGCTACATTCCAATGATGCCTGCAATATTTCACTAACTGTGCTCTTATCTGACTTGTGGCAGTGGCTCCCATCTATCATATATGTTATCAGATCAATCTTGCTAAGGAGATGCTTTGAGTCACTCTCAAGTTTAAAATGCTTCAGTGGATTCCAGTTTGGATTCAAAAAAGTCTAAATTTCTTATTCTGGCATCCTAAAACCTTAGTGAATCAGGCCCTGCCTCTGTTCTTTTCTATTATTGTAAATAAAAGCTATGGTTGCAATGCTTTAATGCTCCATCAACTATCCAAATCCAACAAATCCTAAGAAAGTATGGGATTCTGAATTAGTCTATGCCTGTGTTCTGTTATAATCTAGTCGTTACTTAATGTTTTAAACAATAGTCACATTATCTACAAAATGGGAAGATCATAATTCTAATTAGTCACAGACATAATTATAGTACCCTCACAAAATTGTAAGGGTTATTAGATAATCATAATCTCCACTCCCCCTTCTCCTCCTTTTTCTCTCTCTCTGTATTCCAGAACACTGTTCTGTGGATCAGATGCATCTAAATTTTCTGAATTAACATAGGGTCTTTAAAAAATCAGTCCCACTCCTTCCCTAATACCTAAAGAAAAAGTAATTCTTATTTTTTCCTTAAGCTTTTCCTGATATCATCTTGACATCTTTTTAAAAAATATTTTTAAATATTTATTTATTTATTTCAGAGAAAGAGAGAGAGGGGAGGGGCAGAGGGAGAAGGACAAGCAGACTCCCGCTGAGGAAGGAGCCCAATGTGGGGCTCCATCATTAGACCTGGAGATTGTGACCTAAGCTGAAACCAAGAGTCAGATGCTTCACTGAGCCACACAGGTATCAGCCCCTTGACATCTTTTATTAATCTCGTTTCCTTGGATAAAGAAAAGCTAGTTTGAGTCTCTCTATGGTTTTGTAACAGGATATCATATTTTATCAATAAATGAACTGTGGGGCAATGTGTATAAGATTAAGAACTGGGCTTGTTGTTAATTATCTTGTTAATAATCAAGATGGATCCACGAAGGAAACAAACAGGTCAAATGGATCTACATACACAGTCTCAGCTATTTAGGAAGCAAACAGAAGCAATGTAATACACGTTTTAAAAACACTGTAGTATTTCCCATATTTGGATTGGCAGAGTAGCACACAAGTGGTGTATACCAAAATAGTACTGCAAAAGCTTTGAAACTAAACTGCTATTTGAATAATGGGCTATAAAATTAGGCCTGGACATGAATTATGAACCCAAACAGGTGTATTCAAAAAACAAAATATAAATAGCTCACAAAAGGTGTAAAACACAATCCAAAATCACTTGCCATATCAAAAAGCAAAAACATCTCAACTTCAATGAGAAAAATAATCAAGAGGTATCAACATCAAGGTAATACAGAGGATGAAGTTGTTTAGGGAGGATTTTAAAGCAGCTATCATAAAAATGTTCCAAAAGAAATTAGACTCTCTTCAAACAGGTGAAAATAAAACTATATATAATAAATAGAAGAAATATAAGGAAGAACCAAATTGAAATTTAAAACTGGAAATAAAATAATAGAAATAAAGAATTCACCAGATGGATTTAATAGAAAAATGGAGATGCCAGAGGAAATTGTGACAGAGCTAAGAAACAGATCAATAAAAATGATAATTTGAACATCTAAGGAGAATATAAATTTAAAAAAATGAACAGACTCAATAATTTTGGACAATTATAAAATATGTAATATTTGTAAGCAAACAAAGATGTAGTATTTGTGTCACTGAAGTCCCAGAAGAAGAGTAATAGTAGATGGCTGAAAAAAAAAAAAAAAACACTTGAAGAAATGAAGACTGAAATCTTTCCATATCTGATCAAGAAGCTATATCTAAAGAAATCTATACACTGACACATCAAAACAAAATATTTTGTCTCTAAACAAAAGATAAAGAAAAAATCTTGAAAATAGTCCAAAAAATGTAATATATTGCCTCTAGGGAAATAACAATTTGAGTGACAGCAACATATTTCATTAGCAACCATAGAAAACAGAAGGAAGTTGTCCAATATTTTTCAAATGCAAAAAAGAAAAAAAAAGAACTGACAGCTTCAAATTCTATGTCTAGAGAAAATGTCCTTCAGGAACATAGCAGAAATAAAAACAATCTCAGACCAAAGAAAACTAAGAGTTGCTATAAACAAAATGCTAAAGAAAGTCCTACACAGAGAGAGGAAATAATAATAGAAGGAAACCTGGAGCATCAGGAATGCAGAAGAAATAGTGGAATAGAAAGAGTAGATAAAAAGTCAAACATAATAGACTATAATTCTCCCTTTAAGTATTTCTTTAAGATTTGAGAAAAAAAAAGAGAAAGAGAGAGCATGAGCAAGTGGAAGAGGGGAGAGGGAGAGAGAATTCAAATGAGACAAATATTGTAACATTATCTGGTGTGGTTCTCAATGTATGTGGAAGTAACATTAAAGACATCTATGTCATAAAACATGGAGGGTAAATTGACTTCAAGTATAGTAAGATCATGACATTCTGCTTATACTATCAAAATGTTGGTAGTAAAAGACAGTGATAGGTGTATGTGTGTGTGTGTATATATATGTATGTATATATATATATATATATATATATATATAGATAGTGTAATTTCTAGAGGAACCACTAAATAAAGAAATTATGCAAAGAGATATATCCTCAAACACTATAGATAATTCAAAACAAAAATAACCCACAAGAGAAAAGATAATGGACAACAAGGGAGTGAAAAATAGAATGAATAAACAGAAAACAAGTAATGCAATGACAGATTTAAACCCTAACATATCAAGTATTACGTAGATGCAAATGAGAGAGAATAAATCAGAATAAATATTTGAAGTAAAAATGGCTAACAATTTTCCAGAATTAATGACATATGTAAAACCACAGGCCCAAGGAGCTCGGAAAATACTAAGGAGGATAAAAACAAAAACAAATCATTTCAGTATATATTATATTACAATGCAGAAAATCAAAAACAGAGAAAGTTTTTGAAAGAAGCCAAACAAAAAAGAACAAGTATAAGAACTACAGTAGACTTCTTATTAGAAACCATGTAAACAAGAAGAGCATGGAAATATTTAAAGTGCTGAAAGGGGAAAAAAAGAAGAAAAACTTGATATACTATATCCATTGAAATTATCATCCAAAAATGAAGGTAAAATTAGTCTTTCTCAGACAAATAAAATTGAAGGAATTCATTATTAACAATCCTGCCATGCCAGATATATTAAAGAGTTCTCAAGGAAGAGGAAAATGACACAGGTCATAAATTGAGATATACATAAAGAAAAGAAGAACATAAAAGAAATAAATAAATATATAAATGAAAGTAAGATAAAAAATTTTTTTCTTGTCATCAGTTGATAAAAAAGATAACTTTTTGTTTGAAGTACTGGGCAGCATAAAGCATATGGATAAATGAAATGAAAGACATCTGTGTCATAAGGCATGGGAAGAAGGAATTACAAATATTGGTATGAGGCATCTATACTACAGATGAAGCAACACAGAGTTATTAGAAGGTAAATTAGGATTAGTTTCAAACATATGCTGTGAATTCCACAGCAACCTCTAAAAAAACTGAAACAAATATAATTGATATTCTAAGAAAATAAATAAAGTGAATTGTATAAAATGTTCTATTAAAACCAGAAAAGGTGAAGTGAAAAAAGAAAGAAAATGTAATAAACAGAATACAGTTACAAACTTGGTACAAATTAATCCAACTGTATTAATGATCACTTTAAATGTCAATAGTACAAATACACCAATTTAAAAAGAGAACTTACCAGGGTTGCTGAATAAAAAGTTCCCTAAAACATCTATAAGAAATCCATTGTAATATAAATTGATTCTAGTAGGTTAAAAGCAAAGAAATTGGGAAAGAAATATCATGATATTAGTCAAAGTAAATGTAGAGTAACTATACTAATTTCACACAAAGCCAACTTAAGAGTAGAGAAAGTTTTTCAGGGATGAAGAGAGGCATTATATATGATAAAAGTGTCAATTTTTAAGACAATGACCCTTAACATATATGCACCTAACAAAATAGTATTAGAATGCATGATATAAAATTTGATATAATTGAAAAGTCAACAAATATACTATCATAGTTGATAACTTCAAATCTCTTTTAGTAATTGATAGACCAAGTGGGCAGGTATTTAGTATGAATGAACTTGACTTGAAGAGTACTTTCAGTCAACTTGATCTAATTGATATACTTGATCAAACAATAGTAACACCTTCACAAGTTTATGGTGGAAATTCACACCAATAAACACACTAGGTCATAAAGCACATCTTAGCATAGTTAGAAAAATAGAAATCATACAGGGTATGCTCTCAGACCACAATAAAATTAAATCAGAATTAATACTAGATATCAGCAACAGAAAGATACTTGGAAAATTCCCAAGTATATGGATATAAAACAATATGATTCTATATGACACCAGGTCAAAAAGTCTCAAAATAAATTTAACAAATTTTGTACTAAATATAAATTAAAATACAGCTTATCAGAATTTGTGAGAGCTCTGAACCCACGGCTTAAAGGGAAATTTATAATATTAAATGAGAAAAGAAGAAAGTTCTGAAATTAATAATCTCAACTTCCACCTTTGGAAACTAGAGAAAGAACAATTTAGGTCTAAAGCAAGCAGAAGAAGAGAAAAAGAAATAACAAAAACTAGAGCAGAAAACAATGAAATTGAAAACAGGAAATCATCGGAGGGGGTGATGAACCAGGAGAGACTCTGGACTCTGAGCAACAAACTGAGGGTTTTGAGCGGAGGGGGAAAAGGGTGGGCGAGCCTGGTGGTGGGTATTGAGAAGGGCATGTGTTGCATGGGGCACTGGGTGTGGTGCATGAACAATCAATCTTGTAACACTGAAAAAATAAAATAAACATATTTGGGGAAAAAAAAAAACAGGAAATCAATAGAGAAAATCAAGGTAACCTAATCCGGTTCTTTGAAAAAAATTGATAAATTTGTTCTTTGATATAAAAGTTGATAAAACCCTAGATAATTAATTAATTAAATAATTAAAATAATTAAAAAGAGAGAAGACACAAATTACCAATATTAGCCATGAATGAGAAATCATTACTGCTGATCCCATGGATATTAAAGGATAATAAAGTGATGCTGTGAACAACTATATTCCCACAAATATTATAACTTAGAGATGAGAAGGATTAATTCCTTAAAAAGACAGAAACTACCAACACATAAAAAAAAAAAGAAAAGAAAAGAAAACCAACACTCACACTAGGAGAAATAATCTGTGTAAGCCAATATCTATTAATTGAATCAATAACTAAAAATATTCCAAAAGGTAATACACAAGCCCATATGTTTTTACTGGAAAATTCTATCGTAACTTTAAGAAAGGAAGGATACCAATTCTTCACAATCACTTTAAAGAATAGAAGCAAAGTTAATACTTCATAACTTAGTTTATGAGGTCAGTATTATCTTAGTAACAAATTAAATACAGGCAATATGAGTAAGGAATATTATAGATCAATATCTCTCATGAACATAGATTTTTTTATCTTCAAGAAATTATTAAATTGATTTTTTAATGTATAAAAAGAATTATATACCAGAACAAAGTAGGATTTAATGCAAGTATTCAAGGCCGGTTCATTAATCAATGTAATGCACCACACCAACATGCTAAAGAACCAAAATCATATGTTTATATAATACAGGTAGAAGCAATTGATAAGATTCAACAGCCATTCATAGTAAAGATTTTCAGCAAACAAGTAAAAGAAATTTGTCACTTGATAAAGAACATCTACAAAAAGCCTACAGATAACATTATACTTAATGATGAGATACTGGATGGTTTCCTTCTAAGACTGGGAATAAGCAAGGATGTCCCGTTGCCCCACTTCTAATTAATATCATATTGGAATTCCTAATAATGCAATAAGACAGGAAGGGGAAATAAAGTTATACAAATTGAGAAGATAAAATTGCCTATTTTTGCCGATGACATGATTCTATGTGTAGGAAAACAGAAACATACCTGTACCTAATAAGTGAGTGTATCAAAGTCACATGATATAAGGTTAACATGACAAAGTCATTTTCCCCTAGATACTAGCAATGAATGATTCGAATTTGAAATTTTAAAAAACATACTTCTTATAATAGCACACAAAAATGAACTATTTAGGTATCAATCTAACAAAATGTCTACAGAGCTTACACGTGAAAAACTACACAACTTTGATGAAAGAACTTAAAAAAACCTAAAAAATGAAAGATATTCTATTTTTATAGGTTGGAAGACTCAATATTACTATGTCAATTCTTCCCAACTTAATCTACAAATTTAACACAATCCCAACCAACAGCCTATCAAGCTATTTTGGAGATATTTACAAAGTCATACTAAAGTTTACATAGAAAAGAGGAAGACACAGAATAACCAACACAATACTGAAGAACAAAGTTGGAGGATTAATAGTAATTAATGTTATTATATGTTAAGACTCACTATAAAGTTTACAGTATTCAAGACAGCACAGTATCAGCAAAAGATAAACATATAGATCAACGGAAGAGGATAAAGAGTCCACACAAATAGTCAATTGATCTTTGAGAAATGAGTAAGGCAATTAAATGGAGAAAGGGTGGTTTTCAATAAATGATTCTGGAACAATTGAACAACAATGTGTGAAAGAATGAAACTAGACTTCTGCTTTATGTTTTTCACAAAAATTACCTGAAAATAGATCATAGATCGAAATATAAACTGCAAAACTAACCTTTCTAGAGAAAACACAAGAAGAAATTTAGGTCACCTGGGATTTTTCATGGATTTTTAAATATAACCCTAAAATCATCCACAGAAGAAAAAACAATAAATTAGAATTTATTAAAACTTATATAGTATTAAATCGCTGTTAAGCGACAGTGTGAAAAAAATCTTTACAGAAAACATATATGATACAGGATTTTTATCCAAAATATATAAAAAATACTTAAAATCAACAATTTTAAAAAGCACCAAAAATCCAATTAAAATATGTACAAAACATATAAACAAACACCTCATAAAGGAGGAAACACAAATGTTATATAAGCATAGCCATGGTGATTTTATAGAAGAAAAAGCAATGCTGGTGGAATTAACCTCTCTTTCCCCTTATGTTTCAAAAGCCTTACCTTGGTACGGCTGTTAGATTCCTAACTACCTTAGTTTCTGTTTCCTAAAGGAATATACATAATATAGAAAATACATAAAAGCATACATGCTATTAAATTTCAATTTAGCATTCTAGCTATTTCTGGAGTAGGTAAAGAAAAGGTAATATGATCAGGAAGACATTTATAGGTGATCTATCTATTTGTATTAGATTTTTTTATTTAACTTAATAGCGAAAACTAAAGTTAGACTGGCCTCAATTTTCTATAGAAGATAGATTCCAATTTCTAAAATATATATGAACTGTAAGTGCTTCATGTTCACAGGTAGGCTTAATATATTAATTGCACTTAAATTTGGAGGTTATTTATGTCTTATGTGTTTGGTTTAGTTGTAGTCAATTTAGTATAATCAGGATGTAAAAATATTTGTTACATTATAAAAAAGACTACATTTTCAACTTTAATTTTTCAAAGATTCAGAGCAATTTTGATGTATTTCTTATTAGAAATTACTTACAGGTAAATGGCTTAGCCTAGCTTGAGAACAATTTACTAAGCAAACAGAGTTTTGAAAACCTTATGGATATATGACTTGGTGAATTGTTTTCTCAGAGTGTAGAAATGGTTCTGATGCTATCCTTTGGTGACTTTAAGACATATTTGATTTACATGGTGCAGTGATACTGAGAATACATTTTTAAAAAACGTGTTATCTTTTCACTCATGTATTCGTCTAGTCTAGTATATACTAAAATAAGCAACATTATCAATTCTGAATGTTTGATAGGAATTATAAACATACTTATACATGACCTCAGTGAAAATAAATACTTGATGCTCATGATTCCCTAAACAACTTATATAAATGCACTTTTAAATTCAGGGGAAAAATGCATGGCTTTGATAGATTACTGTAGAATTGGGTTTATATTCTTGGGCTTTAATTTTTCTCTCTAAACTCATTCATTCCCAATTTAATTCATTATCCACACTTTAGTAGTATGGATACAACATAAATGTAATGAACAGAACAAAATGTGTCCATACTGAAATAATCCTTCCTTATTGTTTTAAATAATTAGCAATTCTTGACAATACGAACTGGGTACAAGTTTTGTTTGGGGGATGCATTTAGATGATTTTTATTAGAAGAAAATGATACATCATTTGACATTGTACAGATAGCATCTAAAAATTGTTGCTAATTGATTTGCCTTTCAATGATATGATAGCAGTATCTCACTAGGCTACTACAGGAGGGTCATATGACTAATCACAGTGGACTTCATGTCCTTGGGGTTACAGTACCAAAACTGACATTTTTTTTGTACCAAAGGGTTTGCCTTATCACAAATGTCTATGAGGCTTTTCTCCTTCATCTCACTCCTGGCTATGCTCTTATACTACATAACTTTATCTACAATAGGAAAATGTAATTGTCATTTAAAAGTCAGGTTTAACAATACAGAGAATAGAAATTATCAGGTGTTTGAATACAGATATAGATAGCAATATCATGCTCCTTCTTAACCTCAAGTTTTCACTTACTCAAAGGAAACAATATTTCTATGTAAGAAAATGTTTATATTAACAAATGTCTCAAAGATTAACTTGGGAAAGTGTTAATCATGTGGATAAAAAAGAAAAAAGAGAAATCCATTTCATGGTGTTTTTTCTATGACACAATGGAAAATAATGACATGAATAAAAATCCGTTTTGGAAATATAACCACTCTAATAAAAGGGCATTCAGATTTATACTGATTCTTCTATCATTAGAATCTGATAGGTTCTACTTTCTTCCTAATATTTTATTACTTAAAAAACAACAGAAATTTACATGAGATGGATGGGCAGTTAAGTTAAACAGCATTGGTTTGAAACTTAAAAAAAAACAGAGACTTAAATATACTATTTGATTAAGTACTGGCTGGCTTTGTTACTTAGGAGTCTGCCAAAAAGTCTGAATCTTATCCAAACCAGTTTATTACACTTTTCATTCATTTTAAAGCCCTCAAAGCAAGGGAGACATAAAATACACATGCATTGTATAAAAACTGAAAAGAGGCAATTAATTTGGAACAAATGTCCAACTCATGTGATAAAATCCAAGCATTTAATAGACCCTAGAGACAGCTTTTAGGTGTTATATTCTGTGTGTCCTCCCAAGACGTAAAATTGTTTTTAAGTCTTTGGTTGAGTATTTAAGTTTTCTGACTCAAAAATAAATTTTCCTTTCAAACTCTGAATATTAAATTTACTCATGGCATATTCACTTAACATATATCAAATATATATATCAAATTAACATCAAGAATATCTATAACATAAGCTCCAAAACAGTAGTTTTGACTTTCTCAATGGAATTTGAAAAAAAAAATGCATTTCTGTGTCCAAAGGAAAGGAATTACATAAGCTTATTTTAAATTGATTTTTACAGAGAGAGACAAGGTTTGGATGAGGTTAATAAGTATTAAATTCTACCCACCGCTAGGGAGGTGCTACATACATTTTATAGTAAATCATAAGGCTATGTTCTAGACAACTAGATGTAATATTCTCATTTTCTATCTGTCATACTTTAATTGTGCATATTTGCTTTTATTTATGTAGTATTTTCCATTCATGTAAAATTGACTTATTTTAAGTGCTTTCTACATTCCAAAATTATGTGGCTTAATCACTCTATAGAGTAGATTTAGATGGCATCATAATGAAACAAAGTTGTAATATCAAGGTAAAGGTAATATGTTACTAATTTAAAGCCATTTTGTTTAAGAAGTATTTACTTTACAAAAATGATAAAATAAAAAAATGAAAGAAGAAAATTTAAAATACTTGTAATATCCACCTAGAGAAAACCATTTCAAACACACTGATAGTACCAACTCTTAGCATAGTGAAGATGCTTAATAAATTGTTGAGCATATAGATAGAACTATCATATATTACCAGTACTCATGTGATAGATCACACTTGACTGTGAGAAAGAGGGGAGAAAAAAGGGACGCACTGGAGATTGCCTTCCAGTGAGGTCGTTAGGGTACTTCACATAGGTCTAACCTGAATATGAAAGAAGTCCACATCAAAAATGTTAATCAAGTAACAGTAACTCATTTGATGCTTACGATGTGCTCTCTGAACATGATCAATCCCATGCATAATCCCATCCCAAGATAATTAAAATTACCTTAACTTTATAGGTGAGGAATGAGAAGCACAGAGAGAATAAAAATATCCAGAGACAAAAGAAATTAAGTAACAGAGCTAGGAGTTGGTCACACAAGAGTTTATATTCTTTTTTTTTTTTTTTTTAAGATTTATGTATTTATTTTAGAGAAAGAGAGAGAGCATGAGCAGGAGAGGCAGAAGGAGAGGGTGAGAATCCCAAGTAGGCTCCTCACTGAGCCCAGAGCCCAATGTAGGGCTCCATCTCAACAACTCTGAGATCACAACCAGAGCCAAAACCAAGAGTTGAACCGCAACCTACTGGACCATCCAGGCACCCCAAGTTTATATTCTTAACCAATTCCATATTACTGACTCACAATTATAGCTGAGGATTCTAGGTGTTAATGATAGATTGATTCAGTCCTGTCTTCTGGACTCAGATAAACTTTCTGGACAGTCTGGAGCTATCTACATTTAGTAATTAGTAAGAAGTAATACTTTTAGAACTATTACTCTTACTTAAAAAGCCATGCCATTGTGCAACTTGGGGAACACATCTGGTGGGGCATGGTCACATTTATCAATAGACTCCAGCTGCCAGCCAAAGCTTTTGGAATTATAGGATAATATGACAAAATGAAATGAATAGTAAGGATTCAATTTGCTATATTAATGTTAATTATATTTTCTTTTTTAGGAGCAAAGGAAAATAGGAATGGTACAGTTGGTGGGTCCAGTAAAAAAATGAAATAAAATATATTGCACTTCCTAAACATATACTAAAAATTTGATTATGGTGCTGCCATTTTTTTTACTTGTTTTACTTCTAAATATACTAAACAAAAAAATACTAACTATGCAAAATAACCCATAGAAAGAAAATAATGAATGCAAGTAACTGCACAGGTGTTTTGTGGGTGCCAGAGAAATGGGGTCAAATTAATTTGGCAAATGCTAGAGAAACTTTGTAAGTTTTGAATTCCAATACAGTAATTCTCAATTATAGGATGGCTTTAAAAATAACTGTTGGCGGGAATGCAAATTGGTGCAGCCACTTTGGAAAACAGTGTAGAAATTCCTCAAAAAATTAAAAAGCAATTGCACCACTGGGTACTTACCCCAAAGATACAGATGTAATGAAAACGAGGGGCACATGCACCCCAATAATTATAGCAGCAATGTCCACAACAGCCAAACTGTGGAAAGAGCCAAGATGCCCTTCAACAGGTGAATGAATAAAGAAGATGTGATCCATATACACAATAGAATATTACTCAGCCATCAGAAAGGATGAATACCCAACTTTTGCATCAACTTGGATGGGATTGGAGGAGATTATGCTAAGTGAAGTAAATCAAACAGAGAAAGTAAATTATCATATGGTTTCACTTATTTGTGGAACATAAGAAATACCATGGAGGGCATTAGGGAGAAGAGGAAAATGAAGGGGGAGAAATTAGAATGGGAGACGAATCATGAGAGACTATGGACTCTGGGAAACAGAGAGTTTAAGAAGGGAGCAGGGTGGTGGGATGGGTGAGCCTGGTGATGCGTACTAAGGAGGGCATGGATTGCATGGAGCACTGGGTGTTATATGCAAACAATGAATCATGGAACACTACACCAAAAACTAATGATGTACTGTATGGTGACTAACATAACACAATTAAAAAAAAAACAACAACACGTCATTAACAAAATACCATGACAGACTAACTATATTATGACCTTTGTTAAGGCAACCTACCTAACATTGGTAGTTTTGTACACTTCCTAGATTTAAAAGCTTGCTCTACCTGGTGATATTAGTGGACATAAATCTGTGAGAAATTCTATTCTGAGAAATAGCGTAGGAAAGATTCAGGTGTCTCACATCCATTAGTTCCTTTTCCCTGTTATCCCACAAAATGTATCAGTGTTGTAAGTTTAGGGTTCTTTTTCCAGCTTATTGAGATATAATTAACATATAATACTGTGTAAGTTTAAGGTGTACAATGTTTTGATGTGATACACATATATTGCAAAATGATTACCACCATAGGGTTAGCTAACACCCTATCACGTCACACAATACTATTACTTTCTCGTGGTAAGAACATTTCAGTACTCCTTAGAAACTTTCAAGTATATAATACAGTATTATTAGCTATAATCATCATGCTGATCATTAAATACCCAGAACTTATTTGTCTAATAATTGGATGTTTGTACTCTCTGACCAATATCTCCCCATTTCCTCCAATTCTATGCCCCTGGTAACTGTCATTCTACTCTGTTTCTGAGTTTGGCATTTTTAGATTTCACATATAAGTAATATTGTATAGTATTTGTATTTTTCTGTCTGTCTTATTTCATTAGCATAATCCCCTCATGATGATTAATGTCATTTAAAACAGCAGGACTTCCTTCTTTCTCATAGCTCAGTAATATTTCTGTGTGTGTGTGTGTGTGTGTGTGTGTATTTCACATATTCTTTATCCATCCATCCATTGATGGACACTTAATGTTGTTTCCATAGCTTGCCTATTTGTGAATAATGCTGCAATGAATATGAGAGTGCAGATATCTCTTTGAATTAATTATTTCATTTCCTTTGGGTATATACTCAGATGTGGAATTGCTGGATCATATAGTAGTTCTATTTTTTAAGGAATCTCCATACTGTTTTCCATAGTGGCCGCACCAATTTACATTCCCACCAACAATACACAAGTGTTCCCTTTTTGTCCACAACCTCACTAATACTTATCTCTTATCTTTTCAATAAATGTCATTCTAAAAGATGTGAAGTGATCTTTCATTGTGGTTTTGATTTGCATTTCTCTGATAATTAAAGATGTTGAGCAGCTTTTCATGTACCTGTTGGCTATCTGTATATCTTCTTTGAAAATGTCTATTCAGTTCCTCTGCCTATTTTTTAATCTATTGCTTTTTGGTATTGAGTTATATGAGTTCTTTACATATTTAGATACTACCCCCTTAGTTATATGATTTGCAAATATTTTCTCCCATTCCATAAGCTGCCTTTTCATTTTGTTGATTTCTTCTTTTGCTGTGAAGAAACTTTTTAGTTTGATATAGTCCCACTTACTGTTTTTTTTTTATCACTTGTGCTTTGAGTATCATATTTAAAAATTTATTGCCAAGACAAAGATTTTCTTTCTTTCTTCTTTGAATTCAGGTCTTATGTTTAAGTCTTTAACCCATTTCAAATTAATTTTTGTCAGTGGTGTAAGAAAGGGTTACAGTTATCCAACTTTCCCAAGACCACTTATTGCAGCAACTATCCTTTCCCCATTGTTAAATCTCGGTTCTCTTGTGAAATATTAGTTGAGCAAATATACAAGTATTTACTTCTGGGCTCTTGATTCTGCTCCATTGGTCTATGAATCTATTTTATACCAATACCATTCTAAGTTTTGATTACTATAGCTTTATAGTACAGTGTAAAATCAAGAAGTGTGATGCCTTCAGCTTTGATTTTTTTTTCCTTAGGAATGCTTTAGCTCTTCAGTATCTTTTGTGATTCCATACAAATTTTAGGATTATTTTCTCTATTTTGTGAAAAATCCCATGGAAATTTTGATAGAGATTGTATTAAATATATAGATGGCTTGAGTAGTATGAACATTTTAACAGTATTAATTCTTCTCCTTCATTTCTTTGTGTCTTCTTACATTTCTTTCATCAATATCTTATAGTATCCAGCATACAGATTTTTCCTCTCCTTGGATAAATTTATCCCTCAGTATTTTATTATTTTTGAGGGTATTGTAAATGGGGTTGCTTTCTTAATTTCTTTCTTTTTTTTAAAAAAAGATTTTTTATTTATTTATTAGAGAGAGAGAGACTGAAAATGAGAGGGGAGAAGGTCAGAGGGAGAAGCAGACTTCCCGCAGAGCCGGGAGTCCGATATGGGACTCGATCCCGGAACTCCGGGATCATGACCTGAGCCGAAGGCAGTCGCCTAACCAACTGAGCCACCCAGGCGCCCTCTTAATTTCTTTCTTATTGCTCATTATTAGTGTATAGAAACATAGCTGATTTTTATACATTGATCTGTGTCCTACAACTTTATCGAATTTATTGATAATTTCTAACAGTGTTTTGGAGGAGTCCTTAGGATTTTTTATATTTAAAATCATATCCGTATCCAAACAAAAATAATTTTGTTCTTTCTTTCTGATTTGGATACCTTTTAAATTCTTTAAATTCCTTTCTTTCTTAATTGCTCTGGCCAAGACTTCCACTATTATGTTTATTTTTATTTATATCTTTCAGAACTGAAAGATTATCCTTTAACAAGTGCAAAAATGAACATGAAAACACTGAGTCTAGAAATAGTGTTCTCAAGCTAGAATCCAGTATTCAGTATCTGTGGCATATATAAGAAGATTGTATAAAAGTCTGAATAAGAAATCCAGAACAGAAACCATTCTCTTGATCTCACTAGAGATGGGTTATCTCTTTTTTTAAGATGAAAAAAAATGATCAGTACACTATTTACATTTTGTAGTTCTTGAAGTATAATTATATAAAGTTAATTGTACAATGCTGCAGGATGGAATTTAATTATTCCTACTAAAAGTCTTTGCTATTTTCAGTAGGTCCTGTGTAAAAACAAACAAATAAACAAACCAAAAATATGACTGGTGTTGCTACAACTAAGAACCTGTACAAAGTGCCTATCTCTATCTCTGACATTCATGATTCTACTGGTCAAAGGAAAAAATATATATCTAGAAGCAATTCCATTTCATAAAAATTTGTCTGGGATCCTAATGACCTCTAATTTTAAATATATCATACAAATATTATATATATGTACATTATATAAAACTCAACTAACAGATATTTTGGCTGGCTATCTATCTATCTATCTGTCTGTCTATCTGTCTACCTATCTAGATGATGGAGAGACAGAGAGAAAATTAATCTGTTGACAGCTTCTAATGCACAGCTTTATCCAAACAATTCAGTAGTCAAAATTATAGAAACACATGAGCAATCATCTTTGATGTATGAAAGATTCCTTTTTCTTTTCCTTTTTTTCTTTTTCTTTTTAAAATTTCTAATTTTTTCCCCAAATATGTTTATTTATTTTTTCAGTGTTACAAGATTAATTGTTCATGCACCACACTCAGTGCTCCATGCAATATGTACCCTCCTCAATACTGAATACCCAACCTCCCACCCCGGCCCCTCCAAAACCCTCAGTTTGTTGCTCAAAGTCCACAGTTTCTCATGGTTCATCACCCCCTCAGATTTCCCCCCATTCACCCTTCCCTTCCTTTTCACAATGTCCTCCATGTTTTTCTTTATGCTCCACATGTGAGACCATAAGATAATTGACTCTCTCTACTTGATTTATTTCACTCTGCATAATCTCTTCCAGTTCCGTCCATGTTGGTACAAAAGTTGGATATTCATCCTTTCTGATAGAGGCATAATATTCCATTGTATATATGGACCATGTCTTCTTTATCCATTCATCTGTTGAAGGGCATTTTGGTTCTTTCCACAGTTTGGCGATTGTGGCCATTGCTGCTATGAACATTGGAGTACATGTGGCCCTTCTTTGTATTGCATCTGCTTCTTTGGGGTAAATACCCAGTAGTGCAATTGCAGGGTCATAGGGTAGCTCTATTTTTAATTTCTTGAGGAATCTCCACACTGTTTTCCAAAGTGGCTGCACCAACTTGCTTTCCCACCAACAGTGGAAGGGGGTTCCCCTTTCTCCACACCCTCTCCAACATTTGTTGTTTACTGTCTTGTTGATTTTGGCCATTCTAACTGGTGTAAAGGGGTATCTCAGCGTGGTTTTGATTAGAATCTCCCTGCTGGCTAAAGATGATGAACATTTTTTTATGTGTCTGTTAGCCATTTGTATGTCTTGATGTCTGCAAGATTCCTAAATGGAATCAATTTAAGTGCTGCAAATGGGACAATACAGGAATCCAAGGAGTGACTGTTGCACAAAAACCTTAGGAGACTGGCTGCTGTGGAGTTTGACAAAGTTCTAATTTGGTTTCCTTTCAAAAGAGGCATTCTAATCTTTTCTTCAAATCATTGAACAAAGCAAATACACAGTCTCTAGAAAACACTGATGTGCCCATAGAGGACACTACAAAATATTTTCTCATCATTCCATAATTTATTGATTTTAGAAAACAGTTAATTCCTCTTCAAATGACTCACCTTCCTCAATAGCTGAAAACAGCTTGGTTAACCATTTATTAAAGTACAAATTTATAGAAGAAGCTTGCCCTACCTGATCATGTGTCAGTGAGTTCACCACTTATTTACTTCAAGGGATTATTATAAACACTGATTTAAATTCTGCTATTTATTTCAATAAACTCACATTTTACAATGCATTTGAGATTATTTATAAAAAGATTGTGTAAATGCTGATTAATTGCAATAATCCCCAGAAATACTCTACTTTGAGAGTATGAAAGATTCATACTCATCTGATATAATTGTAAAGTGACAGTGATAAATAAATTGGAAAAGAAAAACATTCATTAACTGAGTAGTGGTTACAGAGAATTTGGGAACTTGATATCATGAAAAAATGGAATACAAATAAAAAGAGAGAGGGACTAAGGAAAAACAACAACAAAAATACCATTCAAAGACAAAATAAAATGGGGCATTAATGCTTCAAATCATTCAGGACACAGAAATTCAGGGTACAGAAAACTCAAAATTTTTCAGAGTAGAAAGGTCAATGTCAAGAGTAGAGTAGGATGTCTCTCAAATAAATAAATAAAATCTTAAAAAAAAAAAAAAAAGAGTAGAGTAGGATGTTTTTCTCTTTTTTGTCCCCCATAACAACTTACCACACTTATTCCATCTTTGGTAGCTTTTTCTTTAGTCCTTTTTGTAGAAACTAACTTTTTTTCTAACTACTATTTTTAAAAGTATGTAAACATTTGGCAAAGGAGAAAATAATCACCATAATTCAGTTTTTCAGATTAAATCCTTATATTCGTTTTAGTAGATATATTTCTAGTAGTATTTTGCTCATTTTATATCTCTCCTTACTGTTTTAATACACAAGTTATATACAATATTCAAAGAAAACTAAAAGGTATCAGTAATGAAAACAAAAGTTAATAAAACATTCTGGAAACCCAAAATCAAGATAGCACTACTAATAACATACTGGTGTATATTTTTCTATAACAAAATGATCTCAAAGATTGTACACCCATCTAACTTGAATATCAATGAACAGTATGAAAAAGATGAACCAAGTTTTATATTGACCCACTGAGATTGCACTGTTGTTGCCCCATTTATGGAAATTACATTGCTGCCACCCTCTTGTATGGCTGTGGTTGAGGACAAAAACTCAGGTTGCAGCCCTGTACAAGAACAGACTTTACCTTTCAATGGAATAGACCATTGCCAATCATCAATGGAATAGACCTTTGCCAATCATCAATGTCTTCCCTCCCCCAAAGGGGGAAAAAGAGTACTTGGGGGATAGGATTTAGATAAGGGTAAGTAAAATCTTCTTTTCTGTTTTATGAAATTAATAAACATCAGATACATGCTGCTTTGAATCTCTCTAACATAAGGATTATAAAAAGCATTATGCATTTGAATAGTATTTTTAAATTACTAAAAAATACCTTATGCAAAATCAAAACCTATGAAATATTTCTTAAATATAGCTAACCTAACACTTTCTCCCTTTTCCTCTCTGAACTGCTCAAAGTGTTACTTATATTATGATCATTACCTTTGTAAGAAATATGCACTGTTTAGTAACCATAATCCTAAGGATGGAGAAAATAATAGTATGCAAATGCAAGCTTATAATTATTTAAAATCTCATTAAAGTACATTATTTTCTGTAAAATAACTGTTCAAAATTGAGTCAAAATGTACTAGCTAGACAATTAGTATACTCAAAATGTTTTAATGATATTAAAGATATACTCACCAAATAAAAAGGACAAGATGCACTTTTATAGGTTAATTTGTTCAAATCCCAGGAAAATGATCATTTCCATATTGTAAAAGAGTTCAGAGCACTAAAACATGGTACATTTTACAATTTATTTTATAAAACTAGCAAAATGAATCTAATGTATATGTTTGATAAAAAATTCTCTTAAGTTTACCAAAAAAATATCTACAAAGGCATAACTGCAAGCACACAAAAACACTAAGATTTAAAGTCCAATTACTTAACAGAAAAATTAATCTATACAATCAAGTAAACTATACCATTATACTTTGTTGGTGTGATATTAGACACTGCTTTTGTATACTATAGGTCACAGTAGTAGTGGAAAACCAACATCTCAATAAATGTAGAAAAAGTTTTTTAAATGTAATTCGATATCATTCTTAATTTCAAACCCAACTAATAATCTAAAAATTTAAAAAATTAAAATAATAATAAAACATTTTAGGAATGTAGCAGAGAATTATTCACCATTTCTAAAACAGCTCCTGGCATATTATGGGGCCCTAAAACAGCTGAATGTTATAAAACACAAGATGTAACAGATAATTAAGTAGGAGGTTTTATTCAGATGACTGCAATAGAGAGCCATTATTAATCAGAAATATCTCAAAGAAAAGAAAAGGTCTTATCATGAGATAGACACAGATAGACAAATGAGTCATGTGTGAATTTTAAAGAAGTCATGACAAAGATTATAGATGGTTCTTACCTGACACATTCAGGAAACATGGAAAATGGGTCTTAGACTAT
The DNA here is from genome assembly GCA_028533885.1 of Nasua narica. NCBI lineage: Eukaryota > Metazoa > Chordata > Mammalia > Carnivora > Procyonidae > Nasua > Nasua narica. The sequence continues at coordinate 145,566,587 of CM052799.1, forward strand.
GCAAAAGCGGGATGATCTTTGGTCATTACCTGTTTCCTGCAACACAAAAGGGTAGGAAGATGATGTCACCAATGTTTTCTTAGGGCAAAAGGCTCAGATGAAGTTTAACATTGCCAATGCCTTACTGGGAACATCAAATGACTATATAATCGAACTTATACACCATAACTTGGTATTGCCACATCCACTGAATCATGTAGTCAGGCACAGCCGACATTGTGTGATGCCAATGGTATATTTTGAATTGCACCCAAAGAGCTCCAAAAAGCATGAGAAAATTATATACAGAGCTTTCTCAAACTTTCATGTTACCTACTTCTACTGTACCTCTCTGTTTTTCTTGAGGAAAAACTCAAGGCAAACTATAGCCTTGTGGAGAAATTCACATGATCAAGTAGCAAAGAAGGAAAAAATCAGGATTGGTTAATATAGGTGGATTATGTTGTTCTCACTGATGTAACTACCATTATAAACCTATTTGAGGGTTGCTTTATGGCAATTGTTAGAGAATAGTCTCCCCGGGGGGGCAGACTTGATTATTACATGGAGAAAAGTCACTCGAAGAATGGGTATATACGGATGCCTTACACGTGGGGAAAAAGCTTTTGCTGATTAATCAAAGCCCTGGAAGAAACAAGACTTGAATATTAGAAACAAGAAGCCCTGGATAAAAGAGGTATTGATCAATCTATGAGAAAAGTTACATTGCACATAGCTATAGCTACTATTATGTTCCACAGAAGTTCTAACAAACAAACAAACAATCCAGATAGAATAACCCATCATATAGATGTCAGCCTATTTCTCTTCAGTCTCCTAGTGCTGATACGAAGGAGAAAGCATCATGGAAACAGAGGTGGAGAATATATATACACCTAAGACCATTAACTCCCTTTTACTTCAGTCTCCAATTGGCTAATGATAGTGTAGAATGCCTTGCTTGCCACCCAAAAGACTGATTCTGTGTAGTTGATATGGCACAATTCCTTAAAGACACAGGTAATTTTTTTTGGCAGAAGATGAATGATATTGGACCATTTCCTAGAGAGAACAGTGATTTGTTCCTACTTGAATATTACCATGAATATGGGCTTATCTTTTTTGTCCACAATGCCACTAATAATAACACTAACTTAGAGCTTACAGAACAGCTGATCTATTAACATGGTATTCCATACAATATCGCTGCAGAGCACTGCACACATTTCAAAGTATTTTAGGGGCAATGATAGTTGTATAGCACGGGATACACTAGTCTTATATAATCTATTATTTAGAAGCAGTTGAGTAAATCATACAGTGGTATGGTCTGAAAGGCTCAAGCAGTACAACAGATTAGGGACAACATTCCAAATGGGAACATTGTCTTCCAGGATATAGTATATGCACTGGACTAGCAGTTGATATATGGTACTTTGCCTTCTATAGATCGACTTTATGGATCTGGGAACCAAGAGGCGGAAGTAGGATTGCTTCTTTAAATTCCACTTGCAGTGAACCAATTATACAATTTATCTTTTCATTCCCATGACCATAGGCGCTAGGTGGTTAGAAGTGCTGGTTTTTAGTAGGAACAATTAAGCTAGAAGACACAGCAAGCGTTCCATTGAAGTTGAAGTTGCAACTACTCCCTAGTGTCTCTGGCTTCTTCATGCTGATATTAACTGTACTTTCTTTCTTTCTTTTTTTTTTTTAACTGTACTTTCAGAAGGAGAGGGTGATTGCTTCGAGTCATCCACTCAAGCTAGTGTTACTCCTATGCAATGGGAGCAGGGAGGGCTATGCCTGGAATATAGAGCATTCACTGGGGAATTGCTTGGTGTTTCTGTGCCCACTGATTAAATGAGCAGTTGCAGCAACCATGCCCCAAGAAGCCAAGATGATTAAGAATTCAAACTCTTTAAGGATGGTCTAGGTCAAAATAGCAGGCAAATAAGCAACCCAGACCAGCTGTGGTGCCTGACTACAGTGAGTGAAATATACATCGTGTAGTACAGAATGAAAATGATGAATTCCATTTATAATCTGAGGACCAGCTGCAGGAACAAGGACTAGTCTGTTTTACCTCACCTATCTTTCCAGCTATCAGTAGGATGACAACACTGGTATTTTCTCTGCTAGAAAGCATTTTTTTTCTAGATTTTCATGTGGTTCATCCCGCATATGCCATTCAAATATGCTCCAATGTTCCCTTCCTAATGGTGCCTTCCTGATAATCTAAAATTATGTTTTTTCCTGTTCTTCAGTCCTTCATCGCCTTTGCCTGTTGTAAAGCATATGTAACAATTTTGAATGAAATTACTTATATATAAATGTGTGCATTAACTCCTTATTAATATATTTTTTGTTGTCTATCTCTCTTTTTGAATGTAAAATTCACAGGGGCAGACATTTTTGTTTTTTCACTGTTGTATCCTCATCACTTAGAAGAATGCCTGGTTCATAGCAAATATTTAGTAAATGTTTGCAGAATAAATGAATTAATTTCCTCTCTTTTTTGTTGACAACTCCTGAATCTATGTATCAACCTACATATTCAAATTTATCTCTTGGTCCATACTTTTAGGTTCCAGGCCATGGACAATCTAAGTATAATAAGCAGAGTTGGCAGGATGTCTTATGGTTTTATTTTCTCAGAGTTAGGAGGGTTTTTTCCTTGTATGCTAAAGCATGCCTCTCTTAGCTTGATCATCAATATTTTATATTCCTTACAGGGAATAATGATAGGGTTAAAATATGAATAATCTTGGGAGAATTTGATATTTATACAAATATTTCACACTGTAGTGAAAGGGCTTATATTAGATAAAATAAAAGGTGAGAAGCATAGGGACTCTTGAGTGGCAGAGGCTGCAATAAAGTTTGAGAAAGAATGCTTAAAAGTGAGGACTGGATATTGAAAAAGAAACCTAACTGAATTTTTTAGGCAACCTGTGTAGCTCTCTCAAGCTTGCCATTCTTGCCCTAATGTTTCATTATTTCACATTTGTACTACTGAATACTCCTCTAAAATTATTCTTTTTTTACTTATTTAAATGCAAGTAATTAACATAGTGTATCATTAGTTTCAGATGTAGAGTTCAGTAATTCGTCAGTTGCATACAACACCCAGTGTTCATTACGTCATGTGCCCTTTTTAATGCCCATCCTCCAGTTACCCCAACTCTGCCTCCATCTCCCCTCTAGCAACCCTCAGTCCGACTTCCCAATTTCAGTCAATTGGAATACCACTTTTCAATCCTTCCTAGCTAGAAACTTTTTTGAATCCTCTCTCTTCTTGGTCCACCATTTACAAGCAGTCATCCAGTTTTGTCAGTTCTTATTTCAAGATATCTTTAACAGTGACATCAAGACTCTCCATATGATAGACTATACCTGCCCTGTTATTTACCATATAGAACCTATGTTTTAAACAAAACTAGTCTTGCTTGACTCCCGTCTATGTATTTCTTACTACTTTGTTCATGCAACCACCTCTACCAGAATGTCTATAAAATTAGTATTTATCATTAAATATACATCTCAAATGTCAACATTTCCCACCTTGATAACATCAAAGAAATGACATTTCTTTCTTCCTTAAACTTCCTCCCTAAAACTATTTGTATTTTATTTCTTGACTTAGTTCATTTCTAAGTGCAGTGTAAGTGCACTTGCCCATTATATAAGCTCCTAAATGACTAGAACTTCAGATCCCCAACAACGTTTAGAGCATCTGTTGAACAGGAACGAGTAGTGTCATTCCTTGACTTATAGGGATATAATTTAACTTCTGCCTACTTCCCAAAAGGATCTCTGAATCTTATTGACTCCATGTTATCTCTAGTATACATTTCACATTTTTCATCTCATCCTAAGATTCACTTACTCTAAGGAACTTATTCCACTTAATTAGCTCAAGCTTACTTTCTACTGTCACTAAATTATGACCTATAACCTAATCATTTGAACATTCAGACAGTTAAGTTTCTGTGAAACTTAATAGACAGAGCATGTATAGACAGAACTTAGTGACCCGAAATGGAAATGGAAAATGAAAATAAGGTTGTTCTCTTTACCTCTCAGGTTCTTATTATCTCTTCTCTTTTATCTTTTTTTCTCATGACCGCCGTCTTTTTACAGAACTCAAGCCAATAACCTAACACATATCTATATATTCTTCCAGCTCCAGGATATGCCATGTATATGCTATAATCTTTATGTTTACTATACATATTCTTCCTAAAAAAAATATTATTATCTCAGCTCAGGAAAAGGACAGTCTTTCCAAGGACTAAAGGGCTCTTGGTCTAATCACCTGTGACTGAGCTGAGGGGTTGTAAAGCTGAGGGTGAAAATCCATTCCAAAAACAAGGTTGTGCATAGGAAGGCAACCCAAAACATTGAATACTTCATTTTTTTTCTAGCAAACTCATTGTAACTAGAAAATAATAATTTATGCAGAAGTAGTCAGGTTAAACATATGGTTTTCACTAGACTCTTTGAAAAGAACTGAATGATCCCATTATGATTTTAATATCCTTATAAAACTGGGATTCCAATCTTAGAATTATTTATTTTAATGTTCATTTGGATGCTGTCTCAGGGCATTTTCTCTGAGAGACAGACACCAGGATGAAATTAGTCACACAGAAGATTTATTAGATGAAACACTTGTGAAAAAATAAAGAGAAAAGGTGCAGGAGAGTGGGAGGAGTCTTCAGATCCCAATGCAGGTTTAACTTCTATGAAAGGAAAGAAGAAAGGAGAACCAGATAAGAAGAGTATCAGAGTATAATGAGACTGAAAAAGCCTTGATGATTTCCTCTGGCCCAATGGGAAGTCCCAGAGTAAGACCTGCCCACTAGATGAGTCACATATTGAGCAGTGGAAAGGCCAGAAGGTTATTAGCTAGAGGGAGCCTAAGTAGAAAGGAGCCTCAGCATGGACATTCTGTCCTAAAAGATCTGAACAATGCACTCCTATAACTGCCTCCACCCTGACACCTACTGTTCTCTCTAGTATCTTCTTCCCAACAGAATAGAAGTAACACAAAATCAATTAACCTGTATCTTTGTTATTTCCTGCATATGCCTAATCCGATGTAGGGGACAGAATAATGTTTACAAGATTTTGTTTAAAGGTACATACTTAAAAGTTAAAAGGTTATATATTTAAGAGAGTATTAGTGTGGCATGGGTCCTCACTATGAAAGCAATTTGCTTATTTTTAAACTTAATAGTTATCAGAACTTTCAGAATCACTGAGATATTTAAGACCTATTTTGATTAATATGAGCAATGAAAACATTCAGTATACCATATGTCCTTTTCAACAACCTGGTTCCATAGGTTAATTATAGCTCACTATTAAAAACTGACGTCAGGGGTGCCTGGGTGGCTAAGTGGGTTAAAGCCTCTGCCTTTGGGTCAGGTCATGATCTCAGGGTCCCGGGATTGGCAGCATTGTCTCTCTGCTCAGCAGGGAGCCTGCTTCCCCCTCTCTCTCTGCCTACCTGTGATCTCTCTCTCTCTCTCTCTGTCAAGTAAATAAATAAAATCTTTAAAAAAAGAAGAAGAAAATAAATAAATAAAAACTGACTTCTAATAATAGTTTTTCTCATTTACTTCTTTGCAAGCAAGCTATGATTGAGATATAGCATTTCATTTTAGATTTATGGGTAAGAAGATTGGGCTAGATAAAATGAGGGAAGAAGCTAAAGACTTCAAAATCACAAAATACGTGAACAGCAAAATTAAAATTAGGATTCACAGCTGATCAATTTTTATTTACTTCTCACCCTGTCTCACAGACAAAACTATCTGTATCTCTGTATAGGAAATATTTCAAGATCAAGAACACTGAGGGGTAATGTTCAATGAGTATCTGTTGGCCATCTTCAGGGCATTAGATTCTTTTGGGTGGAATGAGTTGATAGATAAGCATTCCTTGAAAAGTAAAGGAGATCCAGAACTATGCTAATACTTATTATCATTTACTTTTTGGTTTATAAACATTCTGCTAAGCCATTCATAAATATTATTGCATTCCTAAAATTATCTTATCGTCATTTCATAGTTGAGGAAACTGAGCTAGAGAATAACAATTACTCAAGGGCACAGAGGTAGCAGGTAGCAGAAGTAAGATTAGAACTTGTTTGTATGTTCTACAAATGGTACTTATTTACCTCATCATGCTATCTTCTTCCTTGAAGACCAATTTTTTATTGAACAAAGTTGGATTTCAAAGAAATTCTTACAGAGATAAAATAAATTCAGTTTGACTGTGAGATAGAAGATCTGGCAAAACTAAAATACTAGAATCATTTCAATCATAATGCTATCTCTAACAGAGGGAATGCAAGAGAAAGAAAGTTTATGTATATGTGCATATGTGCCAGGCAGGGTTATACATATATGTATATACATAATTTTTGTGTATTTGTGTATTTATTTATAATTCCAACAACAACCTTGCTAACAATTTTTTCCTATGCTCATCACTCTCCCTTATTTGACAAGCATCTACTTATTTGGGGACCAACCCCTCTCCTCACTTCAGCCATGGCACTCTAGTAACTGCTGTCACTTTTGTTATTTCATGTCCCCGGACTTAGACAATTTATGTAGGTCAGTTTAATCAAAGCTCTTCTTTGGGAAACATCCACTTGGATCCAAGAGACACAGCTCTTTGATTTCTAGTGGAAAAGTCATGAAGAGAAAACTGATATAAGAGAAAGGAGGTAAAGGAAAGTGAAGAGAGAAATCGTGGTGGTTCTAGGTATCTTGAGTCTCATCTTTCCCCTTGCCTAATATACTTTTTGTTGACTTTCAGTCACTTGTAACCAAAAGACTCCTGACTATTTTGATAAAGCAAACAAGAATTCATGTCCTTAGTCCAACATCTCACTAACCTATGAGTGGCAGAGTGAAATCCAGGCCTATTTACTTCTCAATTTAGGTTTTGTTTTTTTTAATTCCTGTTCTATAATAGATCATAAATGTGTATGAGTGTTTGACATATAACTGACATGATAGTTACATTCTTTTTTTCCTTCGGCTAAACTTGTGAGAGGAAATTAAGTGCTAGACATGGTGTCTCTATCCACCATGTTTACGTTGCCTTTACCTTTTGGGGGGTGAATATTACCTTAGTGGCTATAAAGAGTTAATCTAATTTACCCAAACTTCTTTTGGACAGATAAGACTTTAATTTGGGTTTTAATTAAATGAAATAGGCACAATCAGGTGAACTCCTATATATAGTTGACCTAACTCACATTCCATCTACAGAAATACAGCTTTCACACATTTCCCCCCAAATATCTTGGCATACCTGCTATTTCTTTTCACACATATCTGAGCAACTATTTTCTTGATCTGCTGCCTGCTTCAGAACATAGCTATAAAAAATTTCCCCAGAGAATGCTATAAATGCAACTTCAAGCATATATTGTAGTCAGTGCAAGGAATAAAAGTGGAAATACTGGAAGAGGAAGAGACAGCTGCTAATGCACTGGATTTTGTACAAACTCAATCAGCTTGTCTCCTAAATATTGAGGATCCTAAATCAAACCAAAATTATAAAAAGAAATTTAAAAAATATTATTAGCTAACCGAGTTCAACTAAAGGGACTTTTAAGTCACTTTTTACAATGGAGAGAAGACTCCCATTGAGGATTATACAGAAACTAATGATGTCCTTGGAAGCTTTGCCCTTTCTTTCTTTTTTTTTTTTTCTGGTTTTTCCAAATGGTAAAAGGACACTTGGACTATTATTCATCTTTAAATGACCATTAAACAGTATTTTTGATTATCATTGTTCATATAATTATATGAATAATGAAAACTGACAGGTTTTTGATACATGCTCATTTAAGTATTATATGGAATTATCTACTCATATTGTCACATTTGATACCATAGAAGCCAGTTTCTTAAAGGTAAGAAATTGCATGGATCCTTCACATTCTTGATATTATAGTGATTGTACTTCTTGTATTTATGGATGGAGAAAATCTTTAATGTGAAGTGTTAATTGAAGTTCAATAATATTTGTAAATTTTGTATGTTTTTCCAGAAAACATTTGCATACATATAAAACAGAATTCATATGCTTATGTACAGTTTATATAGAGAAAATTCTGGTGAGACAACAAATTGTATAGTCACCCTCCTTATCACAGTCCTAATAATATCTGTCATTTATCTTGGTTACCTATAAACTCTATGAAGGCTAAGACCTTGATTATTTTATTTAAAATAAATACAATAAATTATACTGATTTTTATTGTGGTTTTTTGGGTATTTACAACAGTGTCTAATTTATAGCCACTGAGGCACATTATATGTATATGAAAGCTCTTCTAGGACAGGGACCCATATTGAGAGAAGCTGCTGGAAATAGAATTAAAACTGGTAGAAATTTTTAAGAAAAATTAAAAGGATAGAAACATTCTAGATGACATTATACTCATACTATGATTTCTATCTTGAGTTTTTGAAAGTGAGTTCTGGAAATATTTTACTATTGCTTCATGATTTTTCTATACACTGACTGGGGTGAACCCCAAGAAAGCAATATACACATGGAACATAATTAGAGCCAGAATTATGGCCCAAAGTTCAGAATTTAAATGTTTGCTACAGGTACTATTATTAATAGGGTGGACATTTGTTCTCCCTATTTTGATTATTCTCTAGGTCTACTAAGATATTTATTGAGCACATATATTGGGCAGAGCAGAACTGTCTAAGAGGGATACAATGCAAATAAACAGAGTCTTCACTCCCTCAAATAGAGACTAATGAACAAAATAGTGAAATAGAAGACAGTATCAAAATTAAACTAAATTTCCCTCCAAGTCAGTGAAGAGTCACAAAGATAGTAAACTTAACACATAGGACTTGGTTATTAATTAAATCTTTCAAAGTCTAGTATTCCTAAGCATCTCAGCTATCTGGTACTGATATCAATCCTAGAGAATTCAGCATATAAATAAGTTAAAGTCTGAAGTTTTCTCAAGGATTTTCATAAAACTATGTTCAGCAATAATACTGTCTGTTTAAATGTGTTTTTCAACTTTAGGAGGAAATAAGTAATACCTTTTAAGAAAATTTACAGAGAAAAGAATTTGATTTGTCTTGATGTGTTTATGTAAAACTATTCCTGTATCTCATTTCTTAAAGAAATATTAAATACATATATTAAATATATATGCTGACAATAACCAAGTAGCACATTTCTACTTTAAAATTTAACAAGGACTTACTTGTTTTCTTATGAAATATCTCTGAGTTATCCAAACCTGGGGTACACTCTACCACATCCAAATTCAGGATATCACTTCCATCTAACACTGCTGCTAGAGCTATACATATCAAGCCCAGTAAACAATACAAATCATTTAAAGCAGTATTCTAAGACTGTGCTTTCACTGTTAATACAATTTGAATATAATAATAGGGACATTTATCACCATGCAATGAACCAACAGATAAAATTTGCTATTATCATTATTCTTTAAAAAAATGTTTCAAATTGGGATGCCTGGGTGGCTCAGTCGGTTAAGTGTCTGCTTTCAGCTCAGGTCATGGTCCCAAGGTCCTGAGATCAAGTCCCACATCGAGCTTCCCACATCTGGCTCCTTGCTCAGTGGGGAGCCTGCTTCTCCCTCTGCCTGCTGCTCCCCCTGCTTGTGCTCTCTCTCTATGATAAAAAAATAAATAAAATCTTTTTTTACAAAAAGGATGTTTCAATTACAAAAAATATAAAGATCTCAGAATAAAAGCCACTCCTTTAGAATGAGTGAATTTCTCATTATGAAATTAAAAAAAAATCATTACAATGAACTTGTCTTTATCTCTATCTTCTTATCTCTGAATGGTTTTTAAACTCTAGGAACACTCCTCTGTGAACTTTCTAAATTCAGCTTCATTTTGTTTTAAAAGATTTTATTTATTTATTTGAGAGAGAGATCAAGAGAGCACAAGGGTAGGGAGGGACAAAGGGAAAGGAAGAAAGAGACTCCCCACTGAGCAGGGAGCCCAACAGAGGCCAATCCCAGGAACCCAAGATTGTGACCTGAGCCAAAGGTAGAAGCTTAACCAACTGAGCCACCCAGGTGCCCTGCAAATCCAGCTTCCTAAGTGTTGATAAGTATCATGGTTTCAAGCCCCAGAAGTATTATTTCTGTCTTTGCTTTCTTATTTGGTTTCATTTGCCTCCATGTTTGCTAGCAATTCCTCATTCTCCAAACTTGGTAGTCCCTAAAGACAGAGGTATCCACAATACTATGCAAATAACTAGTACTATTTACACATTCTAGGACTATATGGATACAATAATAAGTTGCAAAATTTACTGACAACAAAGGAAGAACCAAACTCTCCACTTTAGATCTGTGGAGCTTTTAATATGCACAAATGACATAAACACATAATAAGTTTTACTACAAGGTAAGTAAATACAAGGTTTCTGGATCAGAAATCATTTATAACAAGCACACAAGTTGTCCATGTTCCTTTCTCTTTCTTGAGAGAAAATGGTCCCTTCAGGCAGAGAGGGAGTCTCTATGACAGGAGAGGAAACCAGAGATTATGAATTCTGCAGTTAACTATAGCAAAGCAGCCCCTTCTTCCCTCCAGAGGGAAGAAAAGACATTAATTTTCTAACATAGATAGATCCTCTCTTAGAGAAGGGAAGGTTCCCTAGATGTCTGGAACCCTTTAGAATGTAAATAAAAGGCTCCAGGGGAGATAGGTCTGTAAATCTCTCTGGAGGTCTCCAACTTTCAAGGCATGTTTACCAGTCAAACATCTTTTTATCCTGGTTGCCAGTAATTTTTATTTAGAAAGCCCTAATTGTGCATAAACATGAAAATATTAGTTGTTTCTCAACAACAGATACGTGACAGTCATATTTTATTTTATGTCTATTATGCTACCATCATTTCTGAAACCCCTTGGGTTCTTTTTCAACTAATTGCAAAATTGTTCAGAGTCGTTCTCTCTCTACTGAGCTTCTATATTTTTATGCTTCTCTAAGTTAATAAAGTTTATTCAGAGTTTTAGTATAGTTAAATTTGGACAATGTTAGAAAACCCAGCTCTCTCATCAAGGCCTTAGTTTTACTCTAGCAAAACATAAAACACTTTTGTCTCCCAGTCATTCAACTTTACACATTTCTGCAGGAAAGAATTTAACTGGGCATGGAAAAATCTTTCCTCAATCTACTTATAAACAATGTTTTTTTAAAAGACACCATCTGATAAGGAGTTACCCAGAATACACAAGGAAGTCATGTAACTTGACCCCTCCCCCCAAAAAACCTACACAAATAATCCTATTAAAATGGGCAAAGGCTTGAATTGTCATCTTTCCAAAGATATAGAGATGGCTGACAGGCACAGGAAAAGATGCTCATCACTCACCATCAGGGGAATGCAAATTGAAACCCCAGTGAGATACCACCTCACACCTCCCAGACTGGCTATTATCAAAAAGACAAAAACTAACAAGTGTTGGCAAAGATGCAGAAAAAAAGAGGGCCCTTGTACACTGTTGATAGGAAAGTAAACGGTGCAGCCACTATGGAAAACAGTAGGGAGCTAACATACATACATACATGCATACATACATACATAAATAAATAAAGCTATGCTATATTTAGCAATTCCACCTCTGTGTATTCATCTGAAGAAAATAAAAACACCAATTTGAAGAGATCTATGCACCTCTATGTTCATTGCAGCATTATTTACAGTAGTCAAAATATGGAAGCAACCTAAGCATCCATGGATAGATGAATGTATAAGGTATATGTATACACATATACAATGAAGTGTTACTCAGCCATACAAAAGAATGAAACCTTGCCATTTGTGACAACTTAAACCGATCTAGAGGGTTTTATGGTAGGAGAAATAAGTCAGATAGGGAAAGATAAATTCCATATGATTTCACTAAGGTGTAAAATAATCACAAATGAACAACAACAACAACAAAAACAATAACAGACTCACAGATACAGGAAACAAAGTGTTGGTTACCAGAGGAGGAGGGGTTAGAGGTAGACAAAACAGGTGAAAGGGATTAAGAGGGACACACTTCTAGTTATAAAATAAATAAGTCACAGGGATGTAATGCACAGCATAGGGAATATAGTCAATAATATTGTAGTAACTTTGTATGGCGACAGATGGTAACTAGACTTATCGTGGGGATTATTTTGTAATGTACAAAAATACCAAATCACTTTGACGTACACCTGCAACTAATAAGATGTTGTGTGTCAATTATACTTCAACAAAAAAAGCACTATCTGCTAAAAGTGTTCAAGCAGGAATATATAACTGAAGGTAGTTTGTTCAAACTACTGTCCTTCATCACCACTGCATTTTTTCCCAATGGTTTTTAAAAGTGATTTTTACAAAAAATTAATATGGTCAACAGAAAATGAAAACATTCAAATTAACTTGTAGCAGAAATTGAAATTAAAGCTTCAGTGAGATCCTAGATTTCATTCATGAAATTATAGTTTTCTTTGTTTTTTATTAATGGTCATTATCAATACTGGTCATATAAGAGGCACTTTATATGTTGTAAATACAGTTTCTAAATTACTGGTGAAAAATGTTTCTTTTTTTATGGAATTGTTTGCCTTTTTAATTTGGCCTTGATTTTTTGTGGACAAAAAATTTTTTGTAGTCCAGACAATATGTATTTTCCCTTTCTAATTTCCTGAATTGTTTTATTTATAAATTATTTTCTTATTATACAAATAGGTGCTTATCAGACACAAAACTAAACTAAAAGAACACCTTATAACAACTTATATGGTATGTCCCTATAATTACTCTTTTTCAAAATTTGCTAGGCTAATCTTGCCTATTTTGACATATTTTGTGAAGCTCTGATGAGTATTTCACGGATAGTTTGACTAGAATCTCAATAATACTATAAATTTTAAAAGAAGTATACATTCAAATACTAAATCATCACATTCTGGAATATAACAACAAAGGGGCTTATTACATGTCAGGCACTGTGCTATGCTAAGTACTTTGAATGTTTTATAGCACTTAACCTTCACAACAACATCTGAGATAGGTCTTATTATCACAGTTACTTCCAGGTAAGAAAGGTCAAATGATCTCAATGTTTCAAGTCAAGAGTCAAAGATAAGTTTTATTTCAAGCTTGGCTGACTAAGAGAAAAAAATAATGAACTTGACATGAGGAGATAAAAGTTTAAGAAAAGTTTGTTTATTCTAGGCTATAATTCAGCTCCAATGATCTTTTAGAGGAGGTAACAGATTTGTCTAAGTGCAATTGCACATGCAGACGTAGACTCAGGGAAGATGATGGCACTGCTGGAGATGTAGATTTGGGAGTTACCAACTCAGACATCATCACTGGAGTGGGTAATTTCTTCAAAGGACAGTGACTAAACAGTCTAGACAAAGAAGAGCAAAAAGCTGAAGCTTCAATCTTAAAGCACTCCTCCTAAATTTAAAAGGCCAAAGAAGGAATCAAGTTCAAAAAATGTAGGTGGGTCATGGGGAGATGAGCTTAGGCAGAAATGTAAGGAAGGAGCTGCAAGAAGGAGTAAGAGATCAGAGGGATTCAATGCTGGAGAAGGTAAATATTCAGAGGATTTAATTTTATTTGTAGATTATTGGTAGTTTTAGGTATATGATTTTTATATGGAAAGTGAAAGTTTAGGAGTTACTGTCTATTGAGGAAAAGATGACAAACCTTCACTACTGTACTGTTTTCACTACTGGGGGTTTATTGTTAACAGAAAGAAAAACAGAATAATGTGTACACTCAGTTAAAGTACTTCAAAGAAATTAAGGAAACTGAAAGCTCTAGGGGAAATGACTGGTTCTCAAAGAAAGAAGGCATGCATGGTATTAGAACTATGTCTCTTCAAGTATTTGATCTTAATTCTTTCCTTCTCCTGTAGAAACTGATACAAGATTTGCATATTTTATCATATCCCTCTGTCATTAAATTCTCTGTCATTTTTTTTTAGAATACAATAACATAGAGTCAGTAGCATGTTATAAGAGTTAAATTCTGCCATTTAAGGAATGCACAATCTTGAACACTTTAGAAAATCCCCAACTGAAGTTCATAGGAATGGAATGTATGCATTCCTTTGTAATTAACAACTGCTTTTTATGGATGATCAGTTTCCTAGGCTCTAGGACTATGATAAATTACTTTCCTCAGAAAAGGGTACCTTGCCCAATCTCAGCTCAGAAGCTAATCTTCTCCAGAGGCAAGTAATCTTTACAGATTTGAGTGCAATTTGTAGCAAGGACCACCTATCACCACCTTAGCAATAAGGAAAGGTTACAAACAATGGAGCTACTAGACAATACTAAATAAAACACAATAAATGGTATTCAGGACTGGATAACTAAAAATTTCTCTAGAACTTTTCCAGCTTTTATTTTTCTTTCAGCTCCTGACACCATATAAAAACATAGCTGACCATATTAAGAACACATATTTGAAGAATTTAGGTTTTAAGCCTGAATTTATTATAAACAAATCACATTGATGGTCATTTATTTTTAATATTTAAAGAAGTTCTTGGCAGGATTTCTGATAAATGATATTAGAAATACCACATGCTTCCTAAAAAAAAGGTCTTTGGCATCTCGGTTGGTTAATGTGATGGGAAGCTTATGAAATGGCAACCAATCATCCCATCTCCTAGTACTTATGCCCTTTTGTAATCCTCTCCACTTTTTTTGTGGACTGGACCTAGTGACTTGCTTCTAAAGTAGTTATGGAGAGTCACTTCTGAAATAAAGTCACACAAAAAAATGTAATCCCCATCTTGCTTGCAATTCCTACCTCTTTGGCTTTTCTATCATTTGATTAATGAAGCAAACTGCCATATTGTGAGCTGGAGAGAAAGAAATTTGAGAATGGCATTTGGCCAAACATCAGCAAGGAATAGAAACCAACAGACTGAGTCCTTGAAAAACTAAATCCTGCTAATAACCGCATGAGTGAGCTTAGAATCAGATCCTTGGATCGCTCCCTAACTGAGCCTTTGGATAAGACTGAAGTTTCAACCAACACCTTGACTAACAGCTTTGTTGAGAGATCCTGAAACAGACCACTCGGCTAAGTCATGCTTGGGTTTCTGACAGAGAGAAATGATGAATTAATAAATAAATGTTGATTTAAGCCATTAACATTTCAGCTAATATAAGAAGTATGTTTATTTAATTCTTGGTTTGTTAGAATACTATCACTTTTTTTTTTTTTTAACATATAATGTATTATTTGTTTCAGGTATACAGGTCTGTGATTCATCAGTCCTACACAATTCACAACACTCGCCATAGCACATACCCTCTCCAATGTCCATCACCCAACCATCCCAACCCCTCCACCCTCCCCTCCACTCCAGCAACCCTCAGTTTGTTTCCTGAGAATGAGAGTTCCTTATGGTTTGTCTCCCTCTCTGGTTTCATCTTGTTTCATTTTTCCCTCCCTTCCCCTATGATCCTCTGTCTTGTTTCTCAAATTCCTCATATCAGTGAGATCATATGATAATTGTTTTTCTCTGACTTATTTTGCTTAGCATAATGCCCTCTAGTTGCAACCACGTTGTTGCAAATGGCAAGATTCTGGGGGTTTTTTGATGGCTGTATACTATCACTTTTCAAAAATGAAGCCCATCTCTAAAGTAGACGCTCTCAACAAGAATGGCAACAAACCCACAAAATTACTTTAATAAATCTCCCTTGAATGATCCAAAATCCATTCTTCTCGGTCATTTTTCAAATTTCAGTCAATCTCCCAGTCATCCATAAGCTATATTTGACAGAAATTTCCCCTCTATGAATTCCCATCATGTTAACAACATAAGAAAATTTACCAAATTTGTTAGAAGTTACTTAATGGAAAATTTTCAAATACCAAATGGTTAGATTTTTGTCTGCATTTTGTAAATTTGAGAGAATCAGTTTTTTCTATTAATTTCAGTATCAATCAATCGTAAAAATTGAATCTCCTGGATCTTTGTTGTCTGATATACCCATCACTAGCCACATGTGGGTATTAGAATTTAAGTTTAAGTGAATCCAAATAAAATAAAATAAAATAAAATAAAATAAAATAAAATAAAATAAAATAAAATAAAATAAAATAAAATAAAATAAAATAAAATAAATAAAATAAAATAAAATAAAATAAAATAAAATTTTAAATCTTAGAAACTAAGACAAATTTCAAGCACTAAGTAGTTACATGTCACAAGGCATTGTTATAGTGGACAGTGAAATATAACATATTTCCATCATCACAGGAAGTTGTTTTAGGCAGTACTAGCCTAGAAAGTTTCTTAAGTTTCATTTAAAAATATTACAGAGAACAAACTGGTAGTTGCCAGATGGGAAGTGGGTGGGAGGATGGGTGAAAAACAGATAAAGAGGATTAAGGAAACACTTATCTTGATGAGCACTGAGAAATGTACAGAATTGCTAAATAATTATACTGTATACCTCAAACTAAGATAACACTGTATGTTAATTATACTTGAATAAAAATAAAAAAAATATGTAATATTTAACACTGAATTTGCAACTGCTAAAAAACTAGATTAAATATCCTATATATAATGATGAGCATTTGTGAAGTGATTGTTTATACATGGCATTTGGACTGGAAATTATATATTTTTTAATTCCTAAATATAACTCCTGTTCACTTGGCCATGTTAATATTTAAATGGTTTTCAATATTTGGTGCTATTTTAAAATTTAATAATTTAAAAAATAGAAGTTAGCTACTATTACAAAAATTAATAATTATCATTGTCAAAGTTCTCTGCTTTGAGAAGAAATTATTTCAAATATGCAGGTCAGAATTAATTACATTGACTAAAGTAGTTCCTTTGAGTAATTTGCTATCGTTTCAACATAATTTGAATTGATAAATTTAGCTTTGCTATTTAGATAGAGTGTTCACATTTTTTACTATAATTGCAAGTGGATTGGAGCATTCTTTTTTTACTCAATTAGTACTTTTTCTGTTAGATGTATTTTTTAATCATCCCCAAATTTTATTTTCAGTACCCATTATACCAATATCTGAGATTTAAGTAATATCACAACCAATTCAATTATCTTAAGCATTTAATATGCTAGTAGTATATCTATGAACAGACAGATGTGATGGTACTAGAATTTAAAAGAACTCTCAGCAAACTATGAATAGATGCAACTATTTATGCAACTTGACAATGAATAGCTCAAAAACCTACAGCTATCATTATACGTGATGGTGAGAAACAAGCTTTCTTACCAAGATCAGGAATAAATCAAGAATTTCCCCTTCTCACCATCCTCTTCAACTGTACTGGAAATAGTAGCTAATGCAGTAAAATAAGAAAAGGATATAAAAATAATACAGATTGAAAGGAATAAATTAAATTCACCTCATTTGTAGATTACATGATCATCTATGTAGAAAGTCTAAAAGAATAAACAAAACATTCTTGGAACTAAAAGTGATTGAAGAGGCTCCTGAGTGGCTCTGTGGGGTAAAGCCTCTGCCTTCGGCTCAGGTCGTGATCTCAGGGTCCTGGGATCGAGCCCCGCATTGGGCTTTTTGCTCAGCAAGGAGCCTGTTTCCCTCTCTCTCTCTCTGCCTGCCCCTCTACCTACTTGTGATCTCTCTCTCTGTCAAATAAATAAATAAAATATTCAAATAAATAAATAAATAAATAAATAAATAAATAAATAGTGATTGAATTAAGGTAGTAAGATAAAAGGTTAATATGCAAAAGTTAGTCATATTCTTATATATCATCAATGAGTAAAATTTTAGATAAAAAAATACTACTTACATTAGTGTCCCCCTCAAAAAGAAAAGAAATACTTAGCTATAAATCTAACAAAATGTGTACAAGATCTATAGAGGAAAACTACAAAATTCCAATGAAAGAAATAAAAGAATAAGTAAATGGAAAAATACTTCATTATCATGTGTAGGACAACTAAGTATTTATTAATATTTATTCTCAAGCTGCCAATTCTCTTCCCAACTTGATCTAAAGATTCAATGTAGTCTCAATAAAATACCAAAAAGTTATTTTGTGGATTTTGACAAACTAATTCCAAAGTTTACATGGAGAAGCAAGACTCAGAGTAGCCCACACAGTAACGAAGGAGAACAATACATTTGGAGGACTATTCTATTCTATCTGACTTTAAGAATTAGTATAAATCTGATAATGAGCACCAGATGTTGTATGTATGTTATAAATCATTAAATTCTACACCTGAAACTATATTACACTGTATGTTAACTAATGAATTTAAATAAAAACTTGGGGGGAAAAAAGAATCAGTATAAAGCTATAATAATCAAGACAGTGTAGTATTGGCAAAATAATAGACAAATAGATCTATGGCATAGAATAGAGAGCCTAGAAATAGAACCACATAAATATAGTCAACTGATCTTTGACAAAAAAACAAAGAAAATACAATGGAATAATGACAGCCTTTTCAACAAATGGTGCTGGAATAACTGGGCATCCATATGCAAAAAAATAA
The DNA here is from genome assembly GCA_028533885.1 of Nasua narica. Taxonomy (NCBI): domain Eukaryota; kingdom Metazoa; phylum Chordata; class Mammalia; order Carnivora; family Procyonidae; genus Nasua; species Nasua narica. The sequence goes on from CM052799.1 coordinate 145,585,155, forward strand.
ACATAGACACAGATCTTACACCTTCCACAAATTTAACTGAAAATGAATCATACCTAAGGGTAAAACACAAAATCATAGAACTCCTAGAAGTTATCATGGGAGAAAACCTAGATGAACTTGGGTATGGCAATGATGTGTTAGATAGAATATCTAAGGCACATTTGATAAAGAAACAATGAATAATATGTACTTAATTAAAATAAAAACAGCTCTATGAAAGATATTATTAAGAGAAATAGAAAATAAGCCAAAGACTATGAGAAAATATTTCCAAAAGACATATCTGATAAAGGAGTATGTATATTACTCAAAATATAAAAAAGAACTTTTTATAAATATAAATAAAAATTTAAACTTAAATAATATAAATAAAATGTATAAATATAAACAAAATAATGAGGAATAAATTTAAACAAGAAGGTGAAATATCTGTATTGAAAACTGTAAGACACTAATGAATGAAAATGAAGGGGATACAAGTAAGTGGAAAGACATTCTGTGTTGATAGACTGGAAAAATTAATATTTTTTAAAATGTCCATGCTACCCAATGTGATCTAAAATTCAATGCAAACTTTTCAAAATTCCAACAGCATTTTTCACAGAAATAGAACAAACAATTCTAAAATTTGTGTGGAACCACAAAAGACCCCTAATAGCCAATATACTTGATAAAGAAACACAAAAGACCCTAAATAGCTAATATACTTGATAAAGAAACACAAAGTTGGAGGAACCGCAGTTCCTGATTTCAAGCTATATCATCAAAACAGTATGGTATTGGCATAAATAGAGACCCAGAGTTTAACAGAACAGAATAGAAAGCCCAGAAATAAACCCATACATATATGGTTAATTAATTTTCAACAAGGGATCCAGTAATATATAATGGGGAAAAGATAGTCTCTCTTTTTTTTTATGTTTTAATTTTTATTTTTTTTATTTTTTTCTCCCCAAATATGTTTATTTTAATTTTTCAGTATTACAAGATTGATTGTTCATGCACCACACCCAGTGCTCCATGCAATACGTGTCCTTCTCAATACTCACCACCAGGCTCGCCCACTCCCCCACTCCCTCCCCTCCAAAACCCTCAGTTTGTTGCTCAGAGTCCACAGTCTCTCCTGGTTCATCACCCTCTCCGATTTCCCCCCATTCAGCCCTCCCCTCCTTCTCATGATGCCCTCCATGATTTTCTTTATACTCCACATGTAAGTGAGACGATAAGATAAATGACTCTCTCCGCTTGACTTCTTTCACTCCGCATAATCTCTTCTAGTCCTGTCCATGTTGATACAAAAGTTGGATATTCATCCTTTCTGATGGAGGCATAATATTCCTTCCATATAGATGTACCACGTCTTCCTTATCCACTCATCTGTTGAAGGGCATTCTGGTTCTTTCCACAGTGTGGCGATATGTGACCATTGCAGCTATGAACATTGGGGTACATGTGGCCCTTCTTTGTACTGCATCTGCTACTTTGGGGTAAACACCGAGTAGTGCAATTGCAGGGTCATAGGGTAGCTGTATATTTAATTTCCTGAGGAATCTCCATACTGTTTTCCACAATGGCTGCACCAACTTGCATTCCCAACAAGAGTGGAGGAGGGTTCCCCTTGCTCCACATCCTCTCCAGCATTTGTTGTTTATTGTCATGTTGATTTTGGCCATTCTGATTGGTGTAAGGTGGTATCTCAGTGTGGTTTTGATTTGAATCTCTCTGATGGCTAAAGATGATGAACATTTTTTCATGTGTCTGTAAGCCATTTATATGTCTTCTTTGGAGAAGTGTCTGTTCATGTCTTCTGCCCATTTTTTGATGTGATTATCTGTTTTGTGAGTGTTGAGTTTGAGGAGTTCTTTCTAGATCTTAGATATCAGCCCTCTGTCTGTAGTGTCATTTGCGAATATCTTCTCCCATTCTGTGGGTTGCCTGTTTGTTTTGTTTACTGTTTCCTTTGCTGTGCAGAAGCTTTTTATCTTGATGAAGTCCCAAAAGTTCATTTTTGCTTGTGTTTCCTTTGCCTTTGGAGACATGTCCTAAAAGAAGTTGCTGTGGCTAATGTCATAGAGGTTACTGCCTATGTTCTCCTCTAGGGTTTTGATAGATTCCTGCCTCACGTGGAGGTCTTTTATCCATTTCGAGTTTATCTTTGTGTATGGTGCAAGAGAATGGTCAAGTTTCATTCTTCTACATATAGCTGTCTAATTTTTCCCACACCATTTATTGAAGAGACTGTCTTTTTTCCTCCACTGGATATTTTTTCTGTTTTGTCAAAGATGATTTGACCATAGAGTTGCGGGTCCATCTCTGGGCTCTCTATTCTGTTCCACTGGTCTATGTGTCTGTTTTTGTGCCAGCACCATGCTGTCTTGGTGATCACAGCTTTGCAGTAAAGTTTGAAATCAGGCAATGTGATGACCCCAGCTTTGTTTTTCTTTTACAACATTTCCTTAGCAATTCGGGGTCTTTTCTGGTTCCATACAAATTTTAGGATTGTTTGTTCCAGCTCTTTGAAAAAAACGGGTGGAATTTTGATCGGGATGGCATTGAAAGTATAGATTCCTCTGGGCAGTAGAGACATTTTCACAATGTTTATTCTTCTGATCCATGAGCATGGAATGCTTTCCCACCTTTTTGTGTCTTCTTCAATTTCTTTTATGAG